>JACEOJ010000077.1:5443260-5855419 GCA_013761285.1 Campoletis sonorensis | reverse complement strand
TCTCTCTCTCTCTCTCTCTCTCTCTCTCTCTCTCTCTCTCTCTCTCTCAGGCCCACATTCTTCTCTTGGCAGTCTTCTTCTTTCGTGAAAGGAACGAACTCATTATTTATAAGTTGGCGGTAGATGGAGTGAAATATAAAATGTTTTATACATAAAATTATCCATCGAGTCTAATCGTCATATTTGAAAAAGTTTTCGATGTGTCTTAACGAATTACAAATCACAATTGATTCGGTATTATGATTCTAATATAGCATCAAAAGCCCCGAAATAATAAATTTATTCATTATATCGATTATTTTTAGTTCAATCATCGCTTCGGTGCTCTCTATATTCTTAATTCGTTGCTTCAAAACTTTTGGAAGTTTCATACAACTCGAATTGCGCACATACAGTAAAGCTCGTGTAACGTTCAATGAATAGACGATAAATTAGAACCACTGATAGAAATTAAATCCATTCCCATTGGCGTAGAGGTTTGTGTTTGGAGGGCCTTGCCGCTTACGCGGAATAGAGCAGAGTACGAAGCCCATGCACGTGACCCAAGGGACACAGGACTGTGCAGTAACTCCCAGCGCGAACGCCGTCAACAGAATTAATTGATACTATAAATTAGAGGACACAATCGAGGAGCCGTCGATTTCGCTGAACGTTGTCGAGCTAGAGGGATATGTATCCTCTCCCTCATCCTTCCCATGCTATTCTCTTGTTCTCGACCCTTCGTACCACTAAACAGAGAATTCTGCATAGACGAGAGAAACCTGACATTCCACAAAGCCCCGAATACGTATATATAACGGTGTACCTGCGTTTGCATGCTTTAATTACAATTCTATCGATAGATTCTCTAAATACGATAGGAAAATACCAACTTTGTATGGTTTCAATGTTACTACCAATTTCGATAGCCCATCAATATTTAACAACAATCTCGTTTTTCCTGTTTCTCTTTCACTAGAATAACTCTCGTGGATGGTGGAAATCTCATGATATCTGATGTCAAGCAAACCGATCAGGGAAGATATCAGTGCGTCGCTTCCAATGTCGTTGGTGAAAAGGAATCTGCGATAGCGACTCTTACTGTTCACGGTAAACTTACGATGAAACATTTTTTTAAATCCATTTGTGTACACGTTTGAAAAAAGAATGTCTTTGTTGTACGATCCTATGAACGTTTTTCAGTCGCATTCGATAATATTCTATTTGTGATGAAGTTTCAAAAAAATCTACACTCGCCTCTTTAAACATCAAACTTTCGATCCATTATTTATTCAAAAAGAATGGATATTAATTTATTATCCAACGTGATAAGTGATTTGATAACATCAAGAATTTGTTTATATTCTAGTGAAACCCTATTTTCTTGCAACACCGACGAATCAAACAATTCTGACGGATCAAACCGCGGAATTTGCTTGTCGCGTGGGCGGCGATCCGCCACCGGAAATTCTATGGCGTCGTAACGACGGAAAGATGCCAATCGGTAGGGGACACATATTGGACGACAAGAGTCTACGAATTGAGAGAGTTACGGCCCAGGATGAGGGAACTTATATATGTGACGCCGAAAATGGAGTTGGTGCGATTTCCGCCAGTGCAACGCTCACCGTTCAATGTAAGTTTATAAATGTATATAAATTTACATAAAATATTTAAATTCATTCAAATTGATGTGCATGCAAATATTCCATGTGTTTGGTTTACGGAATACTACGCCAGAGCCAAATCTAGATTTTTTAAATCAATATTTAAAAATAAATATAATTTACTATGTTATTCGCGAGCCTCAGATTTTCCTTCACTTCTCAATTTTTTCTGTAATCTCGGCAAAAAAATTTGAATGAATTTATTTGATATTCAAATGTTTAATTTTGTTAATATTTGAGAATTCAGTTAAATATGGTCCATTAACATGAGATCCGTCATTTTGCAGCTCGTCCAGTTTTCACGAATTTTCCGAAGGACGAGTCAGTGAACACAGGTTCAGACGTATCGTTCGCTTGTTCGGCTAAAGGAGCACCAAAACCGTCGATATTTTGGACCCGAGAGGGTTCTCAAGAGCTAATGTTTCCCGGCAACGTTTATCAGGGACGTTACACCGTTAACGAGGACGGAAGTTTGCATATAAAGGAAACCATCAAGAAAGACGAGGGTCACTATGTGTGCAGTGCTATAAGCCAAGCCGGAGCGAGTACCGCGACGATTTATCTGCAGGTAATATTGAAAACGGTAATTGTGTAATTGAAAAATGCAATTATCGTAGAATGGAAAAATAAATTAAAATTGATTGACCGAAATAAAATGTCTTTCTTCCAATTAAAACATTAAAATCGCTACGCGCAACTAAATATTTTCGAGATGAAACTCCAGCGCATGTAAACCAAGTTAATGAAAGAAAATATCAATCAAATAAAGTGATTTATTCATTCATTCAAACGATACGATTTAGTCGATCAAATAATTGAAATTTGACCGAATACTTCGTTAAAGAAAATTAAAAAATTGCGAACGCTAATGAACGACACCAGTTATCTGAACCATCTCGTTTTGATCTAGTGATTCATTTGATGAATTAACAAGACTTTCATGATATGATTGGATAAAATATATCAGTTGCCTGTCAATTTTGAAAAAAATTGAATTTACGATTTTTTTTCCAACAGCGTAGAAAAAATATTATTCAAAATAAAGACCCATATGTTGCTAATTGTCATAATTGTTAATTACTGTCGTTTTCAAATATCCAATTGTTGAAACAGAAAGAAAAGCAACTTTTTCAATGACATTCAAACAGTAATATTCCTGTATTCAACATACGAGTTGAGTAATTTAAAAAATCTAAATTATAAATGAATAAGAATTCGTGAAAAATCACAATTAAATATAAATTTCAGGTAACGCCTGTGGAAGAAGTTCCACCACCAATAATTGAATTGGGACCAGCGAATCAGACACTGCCAGTAAAGAGTGCAGCATATTTGCCGTGTCGTGCAGTTGGAACACCAACGCCCAAAGTTCAATGGCACAAAGACGGGGTTCTCGTACAATTGGGAAGTCGTGTAACAATGTTAGCGAATGGTACTCTCGTCGTAACAGAAATACAAACGTCCGATGCGGGTCTTTACACGTGCATAGCCTCATCGGAATCGGGCAATACATCATGGTCAGCGACCTTGAGCGTAAGCTCCACAACTACGCTTCATAGAACACCGGACATGCAAGCACTGCCCCAAAATCCAACGAAACCTAGAATCGTCAATATAACTAGTAATTCCGTAACTCTTACTTGGAGCCCTGGTCACGAAGGCAAGAGTAAAATAATCGGTTACAATATCGAGTACTTTAGCAGCAATTTGAACACTGGATGGGTCGTTGCTGCAACCGGTGTTACCGATGACACCTACACCGTAAGTTTCTTTCTATTTTCCCACATAATTGAAAAAAATTCCGTCTAAAATGTCGGGACATGCGTTGACTCACTTTTCTGTAATTTTTATAATTCATTTGAGTACTTATTCAGCAATAAATATCATTGGGTATCAATTACATGAATACCGTAAATAGAGACACTCAAAATTCGTAGTTTTTCACTTCTTTTTGATGCATTCTCTACTGATCTGCTTTGAAAATCGTGGTAAAAATTTTAATTCGATCCAAAGGGTTGTACAGAATTTTTGTGAAATTTTCCATCTAATAGTTTTCGTTGGAGAAAAAAAAGTAACTGTGTGGTTCAACCGGTGGAATCGTGATAAATTATAGCAAAACAATGCGTTTGGAAGTATGGGAAAACACTGAGACGATTTTGATTTGCAACTAAACTTAATGATTGTCAACTAAACTCGTATTTCTTGTTGTTGACAGGTCACCGAACTTAAGCCCGATACGAAATACGTGTTCCTTGTTCGGGCTGAAAATAGTCACGGACTTTCCCTCCCCGGACCACTGTCGGACATCGCTCACACAACAACCATCAATCAATTTTCCGTACCACAAACCGAATTAATTCGAGCTCGTGACAGACTAAATCGGGAGATTTTACATTTACGAGAAGTTCAACCGATCAGCAGTACGAGCGTTAAAATAATGTGGGATGTAAGTCATTTCGATGTCAATTTGTTATCCATTAGATTGTTTTTGATTTTTTATGTTACGGGATCATCAATATTTTCGCTAGAGGAATAAAAGAAAATCGCAATTATTATATCAATCGATATTTTTTAAATCATTATCGAACCGTTTTCATTTTGAACAGATCTTAGGAGCAGCAGACTTGGTCGAGGGTCTGTACATCCGTTATCGAGAAATATCGGAGAAACCAGAATATCAAATGGTCACAGTGTTGAACGCGGGTGCGACGAGTTACGTGTTAACCAATCTCCGTAAATTTACGCGTTACGAATTTTTTCTCGTCCCCTTCTACAAAACGATAGAAGGAAGACCGAGCAACGTAAAGCTTGCTACGACACTGGAGGACGTGCCGTCGGGATCGCCGGAAAATGTTCACGTTGGAATGATTAATTTGACCTCAGCGTTTGTACAATGGGCACCACCACCCAAGACCGAACAAAACGGACAACTGGTTGGATACAAGGTACTGATCCACTATTTTCTAAATTAAATATAAATTCATCAAATCAACAGCTGATTAATATTTGTTGATAGCATTTTGTCGTGTTTAAAATTTGAAGCAATAATTTAACTGTCATGAGAAGTAGGCGACGACTCATTGTAAATAACGTTCTTATTTCTCTTTCTTGTGTTACAGATCCAGATAAAAAGTAACAGTAGTAACAAAGTCTTGGGTCAAATGTCACTCAATGCATCAACGACATCAGTCATAATAAACAGCTTGACAACGGGTGGATTATATACAGCTCGAGTAGCTGGATTAACGAGAGTGGGTTTGGGTCCATTTTCATCACCAACGATATTGAACATGGACCCGGGTCAATTGACGCAATTGCCGCCGCGAACAGATCCGAGTCACGGTGGAGCATCAGTGATAACGGAAACGTGGTTTCTCGTATTGATGATAACGATGGTATTTACATTGGTGGCTGGTCTTGTGGGTGCACTTTATGTAAAACGGCGTCAAGTGATGCGCAAACAACTGGGCCATCTGAATGTTCCGGTTGGTACGGCAAACGATATTTGTCAGTTGAACAAGGATACGCTGTGGTTGGAGAGAGGTTGGAGACCAACAAATACACTTCAGGGCTCGAACGACAAGGATTGCGAGACCAAATTGTTGAACAATCAACAGATGCTTGCGCCAGGAATCGTTAGTATGGCTGGTTCCGAATACGCCGAGGTTAATTTAACCACTTTTTACAACGCCAGAAAACAATTGCAAGCGCCACCCGAGCCTTATGCAACGACGACACTCTGCGTTGGTAATCGTAGTCCTGATTCCATGGAAACGAGTGGACAAAAATCCAATTCCAGTGATTCTTGCTTAAAGCCTGATTACTCAAACCTCGACTCGAATCAAGATCACAATCAATCGACAATGTCACCGAGCAGTGACAATGCCAGTAGCGTTTATACGGATGAGAATGGCGAAGTACAACAGCAGCAGCAACAACAACAACAACAACAACAACAGCAGCAGCAACAGCAAAGACGGCCACAGTACAGAATTCCACCGAGTGAAAACGCTCAGACCAATATGCCAAATTGGTGCGACATGCTGCCACCACCTCCGGAACATCCACCGCCCGCTGGAACTTCACTTTCGGCAAGAATGCAACAGCAAGTTGCTGCGTTCAGTCCACACCTAGGGAAACGTAGTATACCCAACGATCTCGATGCTGGAAATTCAACAAATTCTCAGAGCCCGCCAACCCCACCTGTAAGAGTGGGAAATTCATTCTCGTCGTCACCAACGCCTTGGAACGGAGTGCCGCCACAGATCGAACCGAATCATGTGAACCACCGTGAGCAAGGAGGAAGATATACGACTTTACCACCACAAACCAATCCACCTCCAGTTCCATCCTTTCCTCAAGGCTTCAATCATTATGATTACAAGAATCAAGAGAACGAATATGAGAGCGGATCCGTTATTTATGGACATCAAAACGGTCTTGCCGATGATTATCGACCCCATGATTCTGCTTACAATCGAACCAATCATCCTAACTCTCATCTCGATCATGGAACTCTCAACGACGAAGTTTATCGTCATAACGAAGAAATGTTCCGTAACGACAATATTTATCAACCTGAAAACGACGAGTGGGACAGAAAATCATGCGATTCGAATACTCACTCAGAATTGTGCTGTTCCTGCTCCGAATCGAGCTGCCTTTACGCCGACACCATGGAATACAATAATCAATTTGGACCTAGTTGCGCTCATAATCGTGGCAGTGGATCGAGAAATCGCAACAATCGGAGTCCACGGAGAAGAAACAATCGTACTTCATCACCTACTTACAGCAGCGATAGCAATTACTCTTGCATTCCTCAGAGACAGTGTGGACCAGCTAATTCACAGGAAAGGCTCAGGCACAACCGTAGCAAAGGTATCAACTCATTTTCTGCGCTGTTTTCCCCTTAGTTTTATTGTAATGAATGCTTAATGGAATGGAACGACTAAATCTTTCCACTCTTTCTGATCTTATTTATTTACCCCACCCCCCCACCCTAATTTTGGAATGAAAAGACTAAATATTTCTCATCTTATTTATTTTTTAAGCCCTAGAAATACAATGAAAGTTTTTTTGTTTATCTTTCGAATAATAATGCGATGATGCAAAGTCCAATATAATTTTTCGACTTTTGTTATTTAAAGATATTTCTTTTGTGACAGACAAAGTGCCTAGTTTTCCGAGATCGGGTGGATATGGACAGCACAATTCGTCAGCTTCGAATACTATGAGCAGTTCAGGAAGCCAGAGATACAACAAGTTGAACAGTCTCTTCATGAACTCGAGCAACAATCCGAACGGGACGAGCGAAACAAGTCGATTAAGTGATCATCGAGACAGTTAAGTGCCACTCTAAGAAACAGAGAGAGAGAGAGAAAGAGATAGAGAGCAAGAGAGGGAGAGCGCGAGAAAATAGAGCCAGCAGAGGATCAGCATTGCGAGGAAGTCAAGAAGAAGAAAAGGCGATCCAAAATCGTGAGGATTGTCGGAAAAGCTCAAGTTTATTAAGGCGAAATGTAACTTTCGAAAGAATGCATTGCGGTTAATTACGATTGAAAACTTAGAAGAAGAATGTTGATCGAAGAATCTTCTTCAAAGACTTTTCTAATCGATAATTACGAATTCTTATTCGCTAGAACGAAAGTTGTAAACCAAGTCCACGTATGATCGTGGAATGTTCGCTGAAAGAAAACGATAAAAATTTGAGTTTTCTATATTTCGTAGCTGCCATTTATCTAGCCAGTCGTGTACGGTCAAATAAACGTAAACGACGTGAAAAATCGGGCGCGCATATCGTTTTGTAAAAACGAACAATCGAACGAACAAAATAAAGAAGAAACAAAATAACTATCGAAAATACACGATGGCATTTATTTTCACTTGCCGGTTCGTTATCTCTCCATCGTCGCGATAAATAACGAATCTTATTTTCGATATAACGTTCCTAACTGTTAACCGGAGGAGATGAAATTGAAAAAGAAAAAACAAAAAACAAAATGAGAAAAAGGAGAAAAGAAAAAGAAAAAAAATCGTACGATCGCAGCCTATTGCGATAATAATCGACGTATATATTTCTTCCAGAAAACAAATACTTACTAAATAAATAATGTTACGATGTGAATGCAAGAAATAAGAATAGCCCAGTAAGCTGTATAATCATATCAAGTGGTTTTTGTATACATTGTACAAAGTTTATAAACAAGTTTAGTCACTAGCATTTAATTTACGTATCATTAAATATTAACATCAATATATACATACAAATCATTGTATGTCTATATATAAATAAATAAATGAATAAAAATATATATATATATCTACACATATATATATCTATATTTTAGTTTACACAAACGAGTGTACCGGAAGTCGTATAGGGAAAACAATTGGTTTCCCAATGCCCTGACAAATAAAGTGAGAATGTGATTGTGGCAGGCGATAATTAAAGTCTTGCATATAACTAACGACCGTGCCGCGACTCGGGCTTAAAAACTTTCTCAATCTCGATTTATCGAAATACATTTTTTTTGTTATCGGTATATTAAAAAAAAAAAAATCTTTAACAGAAAGCCAAACGAAATGAAATGATTAATGATTGAAGAGTTGATTGATAAATTTCTTAACTTTCATTTGGAAATAATATTTTCGGTTATTCCTCCAGCGAATCGCATTAGTTTATTTTGTGTTTTGGTTAAAATTTGAAAATATTTTTTGTATTCGGGATTGAGCGTACTCGCGGATTATGGAATGCAAATAATAATAAAATCTTTTCAACGTTACTGTAAACGTCGAGGAAAAGAAAAATCACTTGACAAAAGATCGCACTGTCTGGCACGAACAAAGTTCCCTTTAATCTCTCATCTGTAGATATCTCCCTTGTGAATACGGAGTGATTAAATATATATTAACGTAAAGCGTAGAGTAGCGAAATGCATGATGTGAAAAATGAATGAATGGTTTATAATAATGTAAAATCTTGTGGTGCATATGGGAGAAAGTGAAAAAACGAGATATATATATATATATATAAATATATGTTTCTTAAATAAGAAACTACCATAGGTAATCCCGCCCTAACAAGCCATATAATCGCTCAAATTCAATGTAATTATTTAAATAATAAATAGGCGATGAACTCAACTGCCTGACAGAGGTGAATCTCACTACTAAGCGGAAATAACAGCCTTCACGTTACTTTGAAAGCGAATAGTTATTCATTGTGTATTTAATTCAAACGATTGAACCAAATAAATGTACATTTTTTTAAACACATATAAGAAAACGTGATCAAGACAAATCTAGACAGTTTTGGAATAAATTATGATTAATCATTGGATTATAAATATGATCGACGACAAAGTAATGGGAGATTGCCATTTTCGCTTTTAGAGCACCGTGTGTCTCGAGTATTAAATAACGTGATCAAAATGACGAGTGGATATACAAAATGATGGCATTTCTGGCACAATTCTTTGTTCACATCACTGCCAATGTTGTCTTACGAAATCCAAGACAACAAAGCTAAATTTTCCATTAACCATGATCAAAGAGCTTTTCAAAAATTGGGAGATTAAACCGACATTTTTTTTCCACCTGACATTTATAAAAAATAATTTAATTGAAACGTTCCAACACTGTGAGAGAGATAAACAAAACGAAATTCGTAGGCACAGTGGTTTTGCTGGTTGCAAAAATGACTGGTGATGTAATTGATCATTTGAACGTACGCATGAAAAAAATATGCATTGAAAGTCCATTTAGCAAGCAGTGACCTATAACTATTTCACAGGCAGGAGGAAAGTGTCGTTTTTTGCCATAATTCGGAAATCGAAGTAAAAATTAGCGGATCGAAATCTGTAATAACATTATTATTGCTCGATAAACTGACTTTGGGATGTTTTAAATCTCTTTTTTCCTGCCGAAACGAGAGGAATTTTGACGTTCGAAAAGCATCCAATTCTGTATACTATTATTTTGAATTCCTCATAAGTTTTGATGGCTGAATTATGAGACTGTTGAATATGATTTTTCGTTATTATACAAAATCTATTGTCACCACCGAAACTTCGAATTCGGAGACTCCGCGATTCCTTATCGGTTCAAACCATTGTTTTCATAAAGTCGTTGTCAATCAAATAAAATAGTACTTCCAGTCCAACAAATATCCAGCAATTCATCTCGAGCAGAAACATATTTAACACGAAACTGTGTTTATAAAAAATATAAAACGCAATATGAAGTGGTACTTCATTTTGTCGAGGTTAAGTGGATCTCAATATCGTGTAAACAATATGACTAATCAGACACCAGAGAACCGCGGAGTCACCGAAATGAAGAATAAACTTTCAACAGTTTTGAGTAGAAAAAAATAGTAATGTTCTCGGTATATTCAACGAGATTTCTCAACGTATGAGAATTAATCACGATCAATGGCGCCAACTCGAATGAATCGAGCCATAATTTATTATTTTTATAACAAAAAAAAATCCTATGGAGTCGCTGGCGCGATCGCACGTTTACTTTTGTGTAATAATGACTATTCTTATTATGATTATTATTATTAATATTATTATTATTATTATCATTATTATTATTATTATCATTTATCATTTATCATTATTTTTATGGTTACATATAAAGTATGATAAGTGAATGGAGTTTTAAGTTTCGCGCCGTTATGATAAACTTATGGTAATGGTGTGGAATGAATATATTAATTAAATAGCTGCAGTAAACAAAAAATTCGCAAACAGAATTACAACACGAAGACGACAAAAAATTGAAATATAGCAAAAGCACGTATGAGGATTAAACAAAATCATAATATACAAAGTGTCATGAAAGTCTCGTCCACGATCAATAGGAAAACGATTTACGAAACGCCATCGACAAATGTTTATAAAAACCTAATTGCTTAGAGTTTGACAATGTGGACTGGACTTTTAGGACATGAAATATTGAAAGCGAGTACACACGTTGTTGAGATTACTAGTTTTAGAAAGGTATATCATAATCCGTACTTGTAGTGTCAATCCCGCCCGAAACTATAAGCCACAGCGTTATCTTTCAGTTTACCTGCCTTGAATTTCGAACATACACCGGACAGTAAAAAAATAACCTAAAGCAGCAGAAAACTCGACAATTAATATTCTTGAGTGATTACCAAACAAACCAGAAAAGTTTCGATTTCAAGGCACATTTTTCTTCAGTATGCGAAGCCGCGTGAAAACGTTAATTAGAGAGAATGCAGTTAGAGAGGAAAAGAGAAGAGTGAGAGCGAGCAAGGGAGAGAGAGAGAGAGAGAGAGAGAGTGAGAGAAAAAGCCTAGAGCCGTGTAAAAGTAATCCATATCACTGTAAAAGGATTCGGGGCGTAATTTTTTTAGATCAACTTTGTAAAGTGAAGGAGAAAATAAGACGAGAGCGATAGAGAAAGAATCGAATTTATATATGGGATGAAGAAGAAAAAGAAGAAGAAGAAGTTGTATTTAATTACGTCGCATGAGAATACAGCTCGCAAGTGTAATCAAAGGCTGATGAATGTTATTATTTAACGCATACTTTTTTTTTCCTTTCCCTCCCACCTTTGCCCATGAAACTTTGTAAATATATTACGGGAGAATCGAAAGGAACGTAAATGTTTTATATAGGAAATAATTAATTTATTATTGAGAGAGACTGGTAGAGCGTGTCGAGATTCGTGTGATGGATGAAAAGCTTTTGAAAAAGAAAAGGATGATCTATGAAAATATTGAAAATAAGTTAATATTTCTGTGAATGAAACGGAAACGACGAAACAACTGGTAAACTTTACCACTAAAAAGATGATCAATACAAAAACATACACGAAACTGATATATACATATATATGTATATATATATATACGAACAACACATCGACACTGGCCAACACACATGACTGTAGATAATTTATAACAATCGCTAATGTCGAGTACTGCGTGCGTATATGTGTATGTGTTTGCGTGTATGAGTGTGCATATAAATATAACTGAATATTTATACACACATACACATACACTGAGGTATATATATATATATATACAAATAAATATATATATATATCATGGCATATTACACTGATAACGATTAATAAAAGTAATGTTAAAAATTTCAATCTCGAACTTTTATTTATTATACATATTTTCCTAACCAAAATTCCTGTTCCTGTAAAAACGAAATATTGAAGTTGTGGATTTTTGGAAAAGACCAGAACAGCATCCCTCATCTTTTTGAATGTTGATTACCAAAAAAAAATAGGAAAGAATCTATCACATTCGAAATACAATAATTCCTCAGACTTTTTCTTGAGTCTATGTTGTTACACCCTCACGAGGAACATATGGGTCATTGTTCGGCCAGACCTACTCGAAATTTTACGAGTATTTGGAGCATTACCCCAACTGATACCCACCATTGAAAAAACAAAAAAAAATCCATCGAAAAAAAATCTCTGTGCAAAAGGTCCTGCTTTAGCGTATTTTCGCGAAAACGCAAAGTAACTAAATTCGCTACTATACACATTTTTCAACTCTGTTATTTCAAGGCATTGGAGTTACAAAAAAACCTGAAATTCTCGTCGAAATATGTGTTTTATTGAAATGCACGATCGATAAAATTCAAATTTGAATGAATTTAACAAAAAAATGAAATTGAAGAGATGTATTTTTTTATTCCAACCTGGTTCGGGAGGTAAATTTGTGTTATCAGTGCAGCTGAATAATCCATTTGGATGTTCATGTTCCCTATTAAACATACTATGGCGAATTATTCAAAGAATTTTTACGAGCTTCATGAGTTTTCCGAGATTTTCCCTTGATAGGAAAATTGCTAATTGGATGACAAAGTTATTGAACACACATGAACCATGTTTGTCAGAATTGAGTACCAAAAAAACCTTTGTCAAGTCTAAATCCTCACAAGCCCACAGACTATCAAGTTTGTGTACTTCACATCAACCTAATGTGGAAATCTACGATCATTTCACGAAACCAGTTTCCTCAGTACAACATGAATTACCACAGGCGGTAACAAAGTGTACGTTGCTGGAATGCAACAGCTGGTAAATCAAATTCATGATAAGCATTGAAAATTTTTGATAGTTAAACGAATGCAATTAATGAATCACCGCAGCTTATTATGCACATGAGGTTTATGGAATCATTCAACTAATAATCGAGTTCGTGGAAAGAGAGTTGTTTATACACAACACGCCGATCCTCTTTCAAAATAATTCTTCCGGAATTCGCACCGCTTGCAACTTGTAATTTCATTACGAGGAAAAAAAAGTGATTAATCATTAAAAATTTCGTGATATATTAAATCCTGTATGCAGCAACCGAAGCGTTTTTATCCGAAGTCGCTATGAAGTCTTGAATTATTTCATTTGATACGTGTATCAGTTATCATCGAAACGTTCGATACAAGGTATACGCGACTTGAAACTAGTTCGAGATAAAACAAATCGTTTGTTCTCGAGGAGCAATTTTATCGACATGCACTTGTATGAACGTATATGCACACATTATCTAAGGTGTGATAACACATGCGTCTGAGATTTCAACAATCTGTCCTTGAGATAAAAGAACATACTTTGTAAAAATACGTGACGATAGTGAGATTTTTAGCTTTGATATAATTTATAGAAAGTCAGATGATAGTTTTGAATCTCACTGAAAACATTTAATTCCAACAACCGTAAATGTGGCATCAACAAAAATTGAGTTGATTGATTTATGAAGAAATTTCTACCATTCGGTGAAATCGTCATCATATCTTCCGTCATTTATATCGCATTTGATAACGCTTTTTCCTGACATTGCTGTGATATAAAAATGCCAGGAACGTCTTGGGAATACGTAAAAATTGATTGAAGCACGTATTAATTGAATAACTTTATGACGTTCGAGCCAGAATGTGAACAATGTCAATTAAGAGAAATTCATGGAAATGATACACTGAAAAAAGATCATTCCTCGCTTCTTGGAATGATAAAAAATGACATTTCAAGTTTCAATGAAGAACACGCGAAACAAACAATGCACCTGCCAATAAGTTTTTTCGATCGCGCGAGAAATATCATCGCGGGCCATTATCAGGAACCTCGATCGCAACGTCTATATGACTCTTCGACCAATGTGGGAGTAGACGCTCGCGGTGTCTTTGGGAGAGGAAAATTCAGTGATAGCTCGGCAATACCCTCGACCGGCAACAACGATGCGCGGAAAAGCGCCGTTGGAGCCCCTAATATTATAAACATTACAATCGGGCTTAAGGAATTATTTGAGAGTAACGAACGATCAAATTAAAATTCTGTCATAAAAAATTAACTTGAACTGAAAAGAATCTCTCAACGATCGAAAATCGACGTTTCCGGATGAAGTATTCAACCACGAACAATCTTAAGATTGGCCGAATAAGCAGTATTAATTAAATCAAGTATTTTCAAGTATTAAAAATTTCGTGAAAAATATTTTCATAAACCATGAAACGTGAAGGAAAAGGCGCTGTTTGAACGGAATACACAGAAACTTCCTGAAGAGAACTTGATCGTGTGTTTGCAACGAATGTGTCGAACAGTTTGTCGGGCAATAAGTTGAAATGTACTTTGTGATTCGATTCGTGGCTTGACAGAATCACCATTCGATCATATCAACGTCTGTGTGAACGTAAATGAAAATTTTTACAGTTGTATATGTACGCGCGTGAGTGATAAGAAAAGATGGAAGAATTCGTGTAGGGAGTCGATGAGTCTGATAGTCAAAAGAAAAGCGCGAGAAAAACAATTTGATAATTACAATATATGAGTGAAATGAGGAGAAATCAAAACCTAAAATACGAAGAAGCAAGAAGCAACTGTGTCAAATTAATTCCTTATGCTTTGTATAAAAGCGTCGAGCATTTACAAACACGGTGCGATAGTCGAACATCAAATGACTGGTTTAACGGGTGAGTCAACGGACGGATGATACGGTTCCGAGCCGTTGTCTATACCCGACGATAAATCTTGATTGAATAACTGAAAAACATCTATAAAAAATTCCCAAGTCTCATATAATAACGTCGGCCTTTGAACATGAGCAAATAACTTGATAGAAAACGAATATAATCAGGAGTGTTGAAATAATAATAAAGTAAGAAAAAGCAAAAACTCGATTAGATATTGATTAACGGAAATGAGGGAGAAAAATGTAATACACCAAAGTGACCGGAGCTACTTGTGCCTCGTGGCAATTTACGCTATCCATGCGATACTACTGAACGTCGTGTTTTTGCAACCAAATTTTGATAATGTACAAAGTACTCTGAGATTACAGTCGGGCTACGGCACTGACAGTGGTTTCCCTCAGTTAGTTATAAACATAAGAAAAAATTTCAGTGAAACTGTGATTATGAAGATAGACCGGAGTAAATATTTGCAAAATGACCATATTCTTTCGTCGATACGTTCAAACACGACGGATTACGTCAAGAGAAGACATATCGTTCTTCTCAAGAACGAGGACAACGATTATACTATGAAATTGGCAACGAATACAATTTCGCAGGTAAGATGAGATAACTTGAACGAACATATATGTATAAGCACACGCTGTAGATACTTGGTCTAAAGTACATTCGCATCCTTATTTTCAATTGTTTTTAATTGAGTTACAATCATTGGAAACGTGATTCGTGACCCAGGTCATTTTGGATCAGTCCGGTATCATCATTTTCCATTAAATTGTAAAATGTTTTGTTATCTTTTATGTTTATTTTTTATTTTGACTCAGACGTTGACCTTGTACAATTCACTTGGTTAAAAGTTGGTCGCTTTTGTTTAGAAAAAAAAACTTTAATAATACTAATTCCTTCAAGAACTATGAGGACACAATGCTCACCGGGTCATAAAATCTCACGGTAGTAACGTCGGAGCTAAAAGAAGATGGTTGCAGCTCGAGGCCGTATTGTCGTTTAGAATGCAGTTTTGAGAGATGATTTTCTGAATAGAATAACATTAATATTTTTTTTGCAACTTTTTTCAATGCTTATTTCGTACATCTCTTCATTTTTGTTCAAAAACACGTACAGTTATTTAAAAAAGAAAGAAATCAACCGATTTTATTGTATAATTTTGTATGATTTATTAAAACTGTACGTGGAAAAACTTCTCATTGACGAAGAGAATTCCGAACGTTCTATGCATCCGAAAAAAAAAAACAAACATTTTTCCAATACGCAACACTGTTGCGAAGAATTGTTTCAGAATCGAAGAGAAAAACTATTCATTCACGAAATAACGGCTCGTATACTTTTTTTACTTCTACATCATCATAAATAGAGACATAACAATTATTACAACTGAAACGGCCAACTGGTTATTAAGATATCGTAATCGTCAATATAGAAAGCATATTTAAGAAAAAAAACTAGTCTGAATTTGCTTATCATTTTTTCTGTTTCTCGAAAAGCATTATTCATGGTCCCAGAGGAATAATAAATGTGTAAAATGTTTTAAAAAAAGGTCAAACCCTCGAACAGTTTCAAATGTATGGTATCCTGAAAACATAATTCGAAAAAAGAATTTTAAACAACAATACGATCTCAAGTAGAATACATTTTTTTTAAACCGAGAAAAATGGACTATGATAAACATTTTTTTTACTGCACCACATTCGCGTGTTACTAATAAGTGTATGGATCGGATTGCAAGGTTTTTCACGCCCCTGCAGATCATTTGTAGTATCTTATCTTGATAAGCCGAGATAGTTTCCCTACCAGCGAACCTGTACTAAAGATGAGTGACATCCTGTTTCAAATCGATCTGCGAAAAATCGTCATGATAAACGGTCACGTCACCCTAAGCTGCAATCGTGTATCGCTTATCATAATTTCCTTCGATCATCCCATTTTTTTTCTGACGATTGCTCGAGAACGAGACTGACAACTTTTCCTGATACACGTTTTCCGAGAATATATTTGAGTCATGTGTGATATAAGTCATTTGTTAGTAATGCAGTGGTCGAAACGACAGAATGTTGGAGCTTGAATCATTGACGAAACTTCCTTTTTCGGAATGGAAAAAAGTTCGAAACGTACAACAAAAATGTTCAGAAATGATCTCAGTTATCGAATGAGGAAAAAGGCTTTTGTTGCACTGCGGCGATGCAAAAATAAACCGCATAATATTGCATTTGTTCGCTCGTTCGTACTGCACCTTTTCATCCATACAGCACACTTAATTGATATGCTTTAACGTACACTCATGTAGGTTGAAGTTCATTTTTTCATATCACGCCTCCATATTACCAAGCCAATATAATCATTACATATTAAGGTGTTCGGATCAATTCGGAAAGTCACGCGTTATTTCAAGTACCGGCGATTTTAAATACTGCATTTACGAATCGAATTTAGTAACTTACACACCCTCTTAATTGGTAGCAATCACAATTAGGTTGATTGCGTATTAAATGATGTAAAGTGTTTTTTTTTTTTTTTTCACTGTAACAAACTCAATTATTGCGCTCACAATTTTAATGCCGTAGGTTATAGTCTCGTATTTGCCATGGACATGACTATCCATTTTTTTATAGATATTGGATTTAACAGCTTTCAGGAATGTCATTACGAAGTACGGAAATTACACAATTTTATGAATCAAATTTTATGAGTGAAAAATTCTCAAAGTGTAGTAGTTATTACTTGGTTACGAGGTTTTTCAAGGTAGAACCAATCGAAATACTATGTACATAGCTTTTCCATTGGAACTTCGCGCAAGCGAACACTCTATAATTTAAGGGCTCACATACATCTATGAAGGCAAAAAAATGTGTATCCTCATTCGAAGGAGTCGCCCTTTGTATATCATTTCTAAAAAATGTCTATCAGGAAAGCGACAGCATGTTGCGGCTATGAGGAAAAAATCAATTTTAATTTGACAGACGCTCAAACATCAAAATGCTTTTGTTTCCGCAAAATATAATTTTTGAAAACGATCACCATTTTGTGACGAAAAACTACATGAGCGATGGGGATAAAATTCAATCTGTACACAAGGATCGGTACACAATTTTCTAGTCTTTATCGAGCGACTTTTCTTTAAACATGTACCATATTATTTTTTTACCAGTTGGAAAAAATAAAAAATAAAACGATTTGCAAACACATCTGGGTGTGCTTGAGCCCTTAACAAATGTTGGGAATGATAATTATTTTGCACATGTTTGATGTTTTCGTTGTTGCATTAATATCAAGTAATTTTTAAAAATGTACTACTTTTTTCCCTATCTCATCACGGAATGGATTAACAAGAATGCTTGACTAACAAGAAAGATTAAGAAGAAGCTGATGCAAAAAGATTTGCCGATCATGCACTCGAGAGTTCGCTCGGCGGTGGGTCACATCTAGAAAAATAGAACGAAGAACTATCAATATGTTGTGCAAAAATCTGTTTCGTGTTGTAAAAATTTGTTAGTCCGTTCGAAATTAAATAATGTTCTATCTACAATGAATAACAACAAATTAGAAATGCACAGTGGCAAATGGATCAAATGAGGTTGCGTAATTCGAAAGTTATATCAAGTCTTTTATTTCCTATATATTTGGTAAATACTATCCTATTTTCGGTTAATTTTTAATAGTATTATCAGTCCGACTGAAGTTGTGTTTACAAAAAGTTTTCACAATCAGTATAGTAACTATTGAATCGAATAATACAAGAGATACAATCTAATGTTGTGTTTGCGCTGAGTAAAGAAACACCAATTTGGAAAAGCACTAAATAGGAACACGTTAAATAACGCCCAAAAGTATATGTGTATGTAAGTTTGTCGTGTTATACACACACGTAGATAAGGAACAGATTGCCCGAAAATGAATTATTAATAGTTAGTCGATGCCTGCATTTACGAAGTGTATTATTAATTCTTGAATGATCAAAAACAATTTCTATTTTCGTTCTCAGTTTTGTTTTTTTAAATCCAGTGCCATAGAATCCGGAAAAAAGTTAATGAAACTACGTGAATTCCACGTTCCATTCAGCAGTTAAATAATTTAACATTGACAATCGGTATACATATTAAGTTTCACGATTCATTCCAAAATCTTGGCAACAGCGCAAAGTGAATTTTTTTTTTCCTTATTCGATACTATTGACAAACAACTGTGACAATAAATTTAACGGAAAAAGTTTTATTTATGTTGTAAATGAATCGTATTATATTATCTTTATTGTTTGATATTTCGATTAAATTTCTCGAGCTTTCACATAGTTTATTGTATTATATTGTTTATTTGCATTATTTTCAGTCAAAATCCGGTGGATCGGCGATACATTTTGCAGTAACTTCTAAGACGTCAGGTATATTGCGATTAATGAATCGAGTGATAAACGATGCGACATCAATCATCAAGAGGCTAAGTCCGGCTGCACTAGGAATAATATCTGGATGCCTTGTATTTCTTTTAACATTCACCGAAAATGACTATGTATGAAAATATTTGCGACGAACATACGTTTAAATTTATGATTGTCCGAAAACATTTTTTTTTTCAATCATAACCATTGATTCTCTTTGTCAAATTATTATTTATATCAATTCGTGCAAATGAACGCAATTGTATTTATATTTATTCTATATAAATACAGCTTTAAACCTATGTATACGTATTTACGTGTATATATATTGGTACATTCTTCGGAATATAACTGTGTGCTCATTTATAATTTTATTGTCAATGTGGTCCTTTTATCCCTCATTGACTTTACTTTAAATATTTTCATTCTACGAACAGATGTTTCGTGCATGATTTCGATAGAGCGAACAATTCATAAGACAAAATTTCGAAGTGCGGTGTGTATTAATGGAATTCGATGGTAATCACATGTGTTTATTTATGAACTCATCGAATTCGTGTATACTTAACGAGGTTCTATCGCCATAATCATAGGAGTAAATACAAAGTTACGGCAAAATGATCAAATAGAATTTTTTCAAGATAATTTTTCTGCAATTTCGCGTGAATCTTTCTGAGCGTCGTATTATTATGTGTAAAAAATTTGACCAGGTTTTACCGTCTGCTAATCGAGACATTCGAGTTTGAAATCTTAACTTCAACATAAAGTCTTATAGGAAGTCACGAAAAAGACGATATTTTACACCTCATAACTCGATTTCTGAACGGTCAAACTCCTTCACAATTTACCCACAGTTGAGTATGATTGTTAAGAAGATTCATACGAATTTTGAACAATTAAACTTGAAATTTATCCAACTCATGAGAAACGATCGAACGTCCTTAAAGGTGAATTCTCCTTCATCGAATGTAAATTTGTAGTCCGGCAATAGTTAGCAAAATTGTTTATTTGTGTTATTCATGTTATCGTTACGATGCACCAGGAACGATGACAATTAAACAAAACAAAAAATACGAAGTGTATACATGGGTTTAGCTCTGTTATTATAAAATTTAACTGATTGTTTCTTTGCGTATTTATGCCCAGGAATGAGGCAACATTAGTTATCAGGAAAAACTGTGTAAAAATGAATTAATTAATTTTTGTACGAACTCATTAAAACGTTTATTTATTATGAGAAAATTTGGGTTATTCATTGAACGACGAACGATATATTTCGCGAGAAATGGTTTTCGATATTGCTTGTGAAAAGTGCGAGATAATATGAAAAATATGCTCAATTTCGTGTGATAAACAATCAAATATGTTGTATTAGAAACTAATTCGAAATACGGACGCATGCAGGAACTCGGTGAGATTATGGAAATTTGTAATAACGACGGAAAAGTTTGTAAGTTTCAAAATTGACCAAATAAATCTTTCTGTTTAATAAAATCTCTATCGTTCATCCTTTTTTTCCTTATAGCAATATTCTCGATTGATTTGAAATTGTAGAATAATTAATGGTGTTTTCGAGTTAATCAACTTTTCTTTCCCAATTAATCTTCTCAATAAAACCACGGTGATAAAAATGAGCTGTAAACATCGCTGTATTAAGGCCAATTTAATATTTATAAACCAATTGTCCTCTTGATATTAAGAAATCAAACACACCAAGGTACAAACAATTTGGATTTTTAAAAAATCCATCATTCCCGCCGCGCGGCATAATTGATGCGGGCGCCACTTGCGGCGATTTTCGATACTAGGATTTTTTTGTGCAATTCTACATATATGGATACATGGCGCTAATGTCGTTTGGTCGCTGGGACACAAAAACACTATCTTTGTTTAGTAGGCCAAAACCTTGTGTGTCGAAATTGAGTCGTACAATAATAGATGCATAACACAGAGTCCATGACCAATGGATTTGTAAATTGAAAAAGTCGAGAAAGTAGCGAAAAGTGTGATTAAACGACGTGCTATGATTAACTGCCGTTCAAAGTCGCAAAATACGTGGAGATATTACTCATCAATTAGCTGATCGTGGAATCAATCGGTTGGGATCAAGTCCACCGAGTGATTTTGAACAATCCTAAGTTTATTAGCAATAACATAAAAATAACTTTAAAACATCGTTGAATCTAAATCGCTATTAAATTGTTCAAAAATCTTAAAGAGCCCTCAAATCTTTTTTCTCTCCTACAAACTTTACGAGGAAGTGTTACATAGTTTTTCTTTTCTCTAAACGAAATGGCTGGTTTCGTACTACGAGTAAAAACGAAATCTGGACAAAAGGTGGTGAAAGGTTTGAAGCCTACGGATCGTGTTTCTGCACTAAAAGATAAATTATCGGACATAACGGGTATTAGGAACGATATGATACATGTACTAGTCGGTTTTCCGCCGAAACCATTGGACCTGAGTAATGACGATTTGACGCTTAACGAAACTGACATAACCTCGGGTGATACTCTCATAGTCGAAGAAAGAATACGAATAATCGACGATAAATCAAATATTACGGCTGTAAGCAAAAATGACAAGAGGATCACAAACGAGGACGACGACAATCATATGCCAAGGTCACACATCGTAAACAGCGAAAGTTTCGCCAATACGCCTGGTATATTGATGAAGAAAATTGTTCCTGCTGACAATTCGTGCCTTTTCACCAGCGTCGGCTACGTTCTCAATGGTATTATAATAAAAAGAAAAACATGAAACAAGTTGTACAAGGTAGATTTTACGAAAGAAACAAACCTCCAATCTTTCATTGCGCAACTACAGGATATTTGCTTTTTTTTTTTGCCAACTATTTATTTACAGGAAAAATTGACCCTTCGTGCGCCAGTTACATGAGAGAAATAATAGCCAACGCCGTTGCCTCTGATCCCGACGAATATTCTGAAGCTATTCTGGGACGACCTAACGCCGAATATTGCGAATGGATACTCAAACCTGATTCTTGGGGCGGCGCCATCGAACTCTCTATACTCTCTAGATTTTATGGTCTCGAGATCGCGGTCGTCGATAGTATCAATGCCATTATCAATAGGTTTGGCGAGGATCAGCATTATGCTCAAAGAGTGTTTCTTCTATTCAACGGCATCCATTACGATCCTCTTTATCTTGAATCGCTCGATGTAAGTTATTTTCCACATGTTTATCACAATTTGACCAAATGTGATAGTGAAATACGAGTTTCTATTGAATTCAGACATTATGGTGAAGGTGGCAATTTTTTTGTACGAATGATATGCAAGCTAATTGTTCTCAAGGCTGCTGTCTTGGTGTCCTACTACTTGAAAATAAGATTCAAATTTGTCGGTTAACATGGCGGTGTTGAAAACAAGTAATTCGCATAAGCTTTGTTGAACTTGTCTTTTACCAAATCCAACGCAATGTTGATTGACACGATACAAGTTTCAAAATGTTTTAATTGGAAGCAAAAGAAATTTCATACTGAAAGAACGAATTATTTCCTCCTATTTTATCAGAAGGAAGAAAACCAATAAACATCGATTATGATCTTATTTCTATCAGGGTGGAACCATTCAAACGATCTTCCCATCAGAAGACGATGAAATATTGACGGACGCCGAGCAATTAGCAAGGGAGGCAAAGTCTAGTCGTCAATACACAGATGTCCAAAAATTCACGCTCAAATGTTTGGACTGTGACGTTCAACTAAGCGGACAAGAAGCTGCCAGTCAACACGCCAAAGAAACCGGTCACGTGAAATTCGGTGAAATTGTTCCGTAGCCTGCTCAAAAAACCAACGATAGTCGATGTTCAAAGCATATAAACACACAACAAAAGAGAAATTATGAAAACGACCTGTTTCTCATGACGTTCAAAAAAAAAAAAGCGAATATATATATAGATATATCTGTATGTATAAGGATATAAGTTATACAATTTTTTGTTCTCAAAATTAGAGCCTCTTCGGAACAAAGACTAACGGAGAGCGTTGAAAGAAGTTTATCATTAGAATACTCTGGCAAAAATATTAGTACTGAAAGCATTAAGCATGTTCGAGCGAGCATGCCATCGTTTCATGATGATAATTGGTGAAAATTGAAAAAATTTTAACCGTCAAAAGCCTCAAGGTCTTTCGTAACTTGCCGACAAAAAAAATATTGCTAAAGCTCACATTATCGTTTCTCAATCTGCAGAGGATACTGCTATTCATTCGCAACAACACCAACGTTTTTTTTTGTTCCACCGATCAGAACAATTTATTCACAAACACATTTGGCTCACTCAATTATTTTTTTCTTCGGCAAATTACAAGAAATCAAAAAAGTTTCGATCAAAGAGAGCGAGGACTTCCTTTCCACTGCTCAATACAGAAATACAAATTCGATCAACGGTGGAAATGCGGAGCCTGTGATACATAATTGTAATTCGGCTCAAGTACAGGTACTAGGGTTCCTCGACAAACGTGTCAATCACAAAGTTGCGTGACCGAAGCATCAACGATCCTCAAAAATCTTTTTTTGTCCTTACACTTTTTTTAAATCGTTTTTTTTATTGCCATCGTATTTTGATTCAGAAATTTTCTTCATATTTAGAGCTAACTTAAAATCATGCGGTTTTACCGATCCAGCGATACGATATTGTATTTGCGAGCTCGATTTTTTATGGCATATTCGTGGTTTTCAATCATTGCTAAATTCACCTATCGACTTGGTGATACCACGTCAACAAATCATGGAATATAATTGTGGTTTTGAAATCTTGTTTTTTGTACACAAGATACATTTTTGTCTTTTTTTTTCCTCGAATTATTGAGTAGACTTATTTCGTGTTGTAATGAAATTGCAAACAAATTGGCTTCTCGAAATCGAAATTTGAAAAACATATGTAGGAAAATACATGGAAATTTTTAAATAAATATGAAATCATTGAAAATATTGTTTGTGCTTCGAGTTATCCACAAATCACAATCAATTTAATGTTCTATTCATAATCCGATCATCGACACAGGCTTCCCTTCATTTTGCCTTGGACATAAGTAACTGAGATGCTTTGGATCGAAACATACAAAGCCTGAAACGCGAGATTGGCTCTGGTTCATGAATGGTGATGTTCATAAAGAATAACAAATATCAACACAAATGCTGATTACACACAATTGATATTTATTCACAATTACGTTTTATTATTTCATTCAAAATTCTCTGGCAACCTGTATATCCCCGCCAAGAAGTGGAATCATTTGGAACAAAAATGATGTTTTCAAAACTACGCCGTGAAATAAAATAGAAACAGTTAAGAACATTGTTCACTGGACACACTTGTTCTTATTATTTGCTCGAGCCCGTCAAGGGTTGAACCTCGCGAAATTTACTATTCTAAATTGTACCGATCGCAAATGAGAAACAACATAAACATTATTTTGGTTTGACCAGTGTTTAGAAGAAAAATTATTGATTTACTGCTTTTCTGTAAACTCCTATTTCAAAAATTGTCGCCGAAATTGTACATTATATTGATCTACTGGACGCAGAAACGGCACATATTTGTATATTTATAATGCTTCAAGTGTTGGAAAGCAAAAGGGCGAAACACGGATAACTCGGCGATTTATCAGGCGTCAATGATCGCGTGGAAGAGAGAAGGAGGAGACACAATTGCAGAATATGAATAGTATGTTTTGCAAAAAAGTCAAATTATCAACAGACAAAAAATACTCATTCTATTTTTAACACGACCGGTCGTGCAATCCGAAATATCGTCTTGAAAGTTTCCTAAGTTGTATGCTTCTTGGAACGGTTATTGTATTTACATTTTGATGATCTCGCTCCTTAATTCAGTTGCCATGTTCAATTAACACGTATGTAAAAAAATAAACATTATTTAGAGTTAAAAACTGTTCACTTATGGGGAGGTGTTTTTTTTTTTCTCTTTCTCGGGAAGTTTCATATTTTTCCTGAACAATAATGGTTGAGAAGTTTCTCCGGAAATTTTGTATTTCTTTATGCATGATTCTTTGCCGTACGACTGCTCAGCCTATTTTTTCACGGTAAGTTATTAATGAAGGGCCACGTCAGTCAAGGAAATCGCTTGATTGATATCGCATGATTATTGAATTTCACAGTCTCCACAATTATTTAAATAGGTCACTACGTTACTCGTCAAATATATTCTTAGATAATTGAGGAGTGTTGAGCAAACGGTCAGTCCGTCGCTTTAGCGGTATTCCCAATCAGTTTCAAACGAAGGCAAAATTACCAGATTTGACCTCTATATTTTAGATATATTTATATTTTACATTCGTGCTCCATAATGGGAGAATGTTAATCAGGTCTGCACGACCCTCGATTGATGTCGACGACGACCATTGATAGCTGAACTTAGCTTTATAATGGTTCATAGAAAATTGTGTATTGTATGGTCTGCCGGAGTGTAAATAGTAGTTTTAAAGCAATAACTATTCTGCCAAAAGTTCCTCTATCCAGACAAAAAGTCATATGTCTTGGTTTAAAATATCAAAAACTAATTTGGCAAAAGGGATTTCAAAACTGACGAATCCAGGTTCAACTTGGCTTTTGTATAACTTGTGAAGATTTTTTTTGCACTCAGTAGACGGATTTCATATTTGAATTTTTGTTTTTATCGTTTCTAAGTTGTGCATTTGCTCAATAATGTTATTTTCTTTTGAACCAGTTGACGTTTCGAGTGAAATACGAAATCAGCGTCTTAAGGCGCTTGATATTTAAAGGAAAAGAAAAGTGACATGTTGTTTGCTTCTAATGACAAAATAACGTGTAACTCTTCATCTCCTCAAAATATCAAGCGTGTCCAAGAACAGCATGTATCTACTTTGTTACCGACCGAGAGACTGGCTCGCGGTATTTTTATTTTTATTTAATAATTTGATTAAAATTAATTTTGTACGAAATTGTCGTAGTGTCTTTTTTTTTATCACTCAAATAATAAATTATTGAATCGGCAGTCTCGAGCTTGTAATATGTTCTGAATCATCCAATGTAAATCGAAACCGAGACAAAACGTGTGATATAAGAAATTTTTCGTATGTTTGAAGGTGTACACGAATATAAAAAATTAATTGTATACATAATTAGTGTTGTAGAGATATCGAAAAATGTATTTTTTCCACTGTATGAAAATATAACGTCATTTTAGTTGTCGCAATCGCATGCTGCATTTTTTTCCTACTCCTTCTCTTCATCTTTCTTTTCGGACGTTGGACTTGACGCTAAATCACTTTTTACGTTACTATCGTCCATAATTTCTTTGTTGCCAGCATTAAGGAAATGGGTCAAATGGAGGATCGAAACGACACTGGAAATGTAAGCAGCGACGTCCTCCTTTTTCAAAGTTTTCAGCTGTGCGGAAACCGAGTGGTAGACTCGAGTGGCTGCTTTTGATGATAATTGTCCAACCGTTTGAACAGCGTGGAGTACTTTGTTTTCATCAGCCGATACAGGTGCTGTCAACACAAACACATTCACCATAATTCATATAATTTTATTACTTATATTATTTTCCACATTTTATACTGCTCTTGCATTTCGAAAAGTCAATTAATTACTTTTTATCTAGTTTGGAAAAGATCTTCTAAATTAGAGTTAGGCAAGTGAAGTGTCTTGCAATGTATTCTGACATGGTCGAGATCTTTCTAATATTTTTTCTTTTCTAGTAGTTTTCGTAATAATTTTGAATTGTAATGTGATCACGATAAACAAGGAATAGTCGATGGAATGTTAAGAAATAAGTCATTATTGCTCAAGTCAAATTAGAGCAAGAGATAGACATTAACTATGGATGTCACGATAAGAATTAAATAAAATGAAATGTGTAGATTTCAAAACATTTGAAAAACTTGTTTCAAAATAGTTAATAATAGTATTCGGATTCATGAAGAGTGTGTGTTTCATCCCATTCTACTGGATGTACAAAAAAGTTGATAAAAATTTATCGAACTTTGCAATTTTTCATAGTACTTCAAGGGAAATGGAAAGATGTATAGTTTTGTTTTTTTCGTCCATTTTTTTGACATTTATCACATTGGATTACTTTGAAAGAATCTTCAATGATGATCGATGAATAAGATGATTTCGAAATTATAAAATACCTGGTACCGCGTCTTCATTCTCCACAGCGGGGAAATAATGATCGAGCAATCTGTTGACGAGAATGCTCGTACTATCTACTCCTTGAACAGCAAGACATCCGTAATGTGTATTTAAAATTTCATTGGCTTTTGTAAAGCTGACATCTTTAAGGGTCGTCGCCTGTTGGGCTGCCGACTCTTTCATGGAAACAAGTTTTTCGATGGTTGGCTGCAGGGAAGTACTCATAACAGCTCTGGCCGCGTCATAAATCTGAAAATATGGAAACGTTCCTACATTAACAAACTTGCACTTTGCCTCCAACTATAATTTCTTCACGATGAGATCACTTGAGGACAATTTACGTGTAAATTCGATGTCTCGTTTTAAAATAACGGATCTAGAACCGTCACCTTATATTTCATGGTTTCAGCAGTTTACAAAGTACTGTAGGAGTGCTTTGCTCAAGATGCATAAAAATCTGGGTTGATTGGAAGAGATTAATTGAAAGGAAAAAAAAGTATACGAAACTATTGGACTATGTACTTTATACATTTTTTTCGTACTTGAAAACACGATTTTACAATTATTTTTCATTTTTTATGATAGAGAAAATTGACCCACGACTGTGATATAGCGTCAATGTAAGAAATTTCAACAATACAATGAAGTAGAATTTCGAGGTTCATTTCAATATTTTTTGGATTGTACCGAATTTAGAATTGAAATTTTTTTACGCAATGACGCACAAAAGACTTTGGGTAAAATTGTAATAAAAATAATTTTGTATAAAACGACCTCGAAAAAATTACCCAATTAGTTAAGTGATTTTTTAAATGTTTTTATTTCTTTATCTTACTTTTCGTACCGGATGATTGAAACATTTAAGGCTATTAAAACATATAGAAATAACATTTTCTCGACCCTGCCCCTAGGTGTATATGCCCAGGACTGTGCAAAAAAAAATTGTCTAAATGTTTTGCTCCTATTTGTGCTGCCTCGAAATAAGTGATAATAAAAAAAGAATCCGTTATTATTGAGAGGTGACTTCCGCTAATTTTATCGATTTTTTTTTGTCATTCAAGGGTATGTGCTTTTTTGTTAATCTCTTTGCTCCGATTTGTGGTTTCTTTAGCTATTGACGAAGGACGAATTTTGTTAAAAAGTGAGCTCAATTGCTCTAATTTTAGAGGTGACTCGTTCAAGTTTTAATTTTATTTTGTTTCAAACTCATGATTTGTTCAATTACATTTGCGTTCACGTATACACGTTTTCTTTAAATATTGATCAATGTATAGTTCTGATAAAAGATACGGTCAGTTCGTCAACTTTTTTTTTGCATCAGTCATATATACCTCCTTGAATATTCAACCTCCCGAAACTTTGATTCTCGCTTTTCCATCCTTTATTGACTTCTCTATAAATTGAATCCCGCTAAATTCGGTTGTTAATTAGTATCAATGGCCTCATTTGAAATGTCATCGACCACACAAAAATCGATCGGAGAGAGTCAAAGAAAATATTTAGTTTCATCCGTCACACAGCCAAAATGAGAAAAAGCTTTCTCTTTGTATCGAAGTTGTAAACGAAAACTTTTTTATTCGATTGAACGTGAGAATGAATTTTTAAAAGGGACTTTACCTGCTTTGGTGGTTCTTTAACGATCGGTACTTTCTGCTCAACGATATCCAAGCCCTGACACAATTTTTGATCGACCGTGTTGATTTGTCCCTCAAATTTTTTTGCAATGGGAGTTGCAGTTGCTGTGGCATAATTGAATCCGGCCTCAGCATAACTCAGAGCCCAATTGATCAAGTGGTGAGAATCCTTGAGATACGAGTATGTTGATCCCGTTTTTTCGATGGCCGAATGTACGACCGGTATGTTTTTAACGCGATCGAGCACTTCTAGGTGTGGGCCGGTTGGCGTTGATGGACTTTGAGCTGGATCTGCCATTCTTCAATAACTTCGATCTGATATGAATTCAACATAATTCACAATCGTATAAAATATTTCAAATTTAACATTTCACCTGAATTCTATCTTCCATTTGTCGATTAATCACTAAGTTAATGACTGGATAACGTTTTTGTTAGTGGAGTGAATCAATAATATTTTTCAATCATCTTACACCAAATATCGATGATCCGCATGCTGATTAACAATAACAGATTATCACGTGGAACCAACCTTTGGACTCGACATTTAAAAAAGCCACTGATAAACACCAGTTGACGGAATATCTCGATTGTCACGCATTACTCATGCATCTTCACGTTTATTTTTTTACATTGACAAAAATAAGAACGAGTTTATTTTTAGTTCAACAAGCGTTTCATATTTGAGCGTGCTTTAGTGATTAAGTTAATTTTTCCTGAGGGAATTTTGTTTCTCCTGGGTTTTCAGTGCTTCCAATTACAAGAGGAATCAAGAATCACGAAATCTAGTATTTTTATTGAACAATCGAAATGTATGATTATCAGTCGAAGGAGTTTATTGAAAAACGTACTTACTTGTTTGCTTGATTGAAAAAATTGATCAATTTTTTGCCGTTCAATCGGATTGATGCAATATTATTTCTCGTAATAACTCCGTTCAGCACGCTAGACCGGGAAACACTGTCGGCTTTTATGCGTGTACAGGAACACGTAGCCTGAACGATGAGTCCGCTCAAAAGAGTGGGGATTAACGCCAGGGCCGCACAATCATCCGACAGCATTCTTCACTCAGCTTTCTTCGTATGTTTTCAAGAAACAGTCCAATCGAAATTGGACTTTCGACAGACACAATTAACTCTAAATTACTGATAGTTTCAAATTGTTTTCTATTTTTAAATCGGACCAGTTTGGATGTAAGTAAATTTTGTAATAAGGACATCAACGAATTGAATTCGTCCAACCTTCCCTGCTTGGACATCTCGGGCATGCGCATGTGGCCAAGTCGACGGCGTGCACAGTCTGACGTGGGGTTCATCGTCAATTTCCTAGGAGAATGATTCTCCATAGTGTAGCTTGGATATATGACAAACTAAATAACTGTTGAGTCTCGTGACGCAAAAATGCACGATTACTTAACGCATACAGCAATTTTTATTATTACTTTATAATTGTACATAGAGGAGAAAAATTCTATTTTTCAATAGAGAAAAAAAATAATGCTATAATTATATTTCCGTACTAACATGATTATTCATTTTTATCTAAAAAAAAAAACACATTTTTCACGTAAATAATTTCACAGTGATTACATCGACTGAAAAAAGAAACAAATATTTAAATAATAAATAGAGTACATGACGTTTGGAACTTATATTTTATGGTTTTTTCAAGTACTAGCGGTTTTTTCGACATTACTTTTCCTCGATGCAGTAAGGGATTGCACTTTCTGGTTAGCAGCGTGAAGATATTGCGTCAGTTGTAGAAATTGAACGATTGAGCTTACATACGATTTTAAGCTTTCCCTGTTAACTGTTTGAAGATTCACGATTACATTGCTGTACAAACGACGAGCTGTCTTGTTTGAGAGACGACCCACTGTTTGCAGAGTGTGCAGAAGTTTGTCTTCCTCCGATGATGCTGGAGCTTTAAAATTCAAAGTTGTTCATCTCTAATAATCGATATTAATTATAGGAATACACTTCAATGTTTACAGGAAAAACCATAAATTTCACACCCTTATTCGAGTACCATGCAAATATGTCATTGATTATGAATCTGAACTGGTAATTTGTGGAATCAAAATATATAATGATGTCAAAATGTTATGGCACTATGGCTCACAAAGAGTTAAGTTTATGAAAATCGTTATCGTGGTCGAACTGTTTTTTCTTTCGCCTTTACCTATCTCTTTCTCAGATCCAATCGCTGGGAAATATTTGTCTAGTAAATTGTCGACAAGGGCTGCAGTATTATCCAACCCATTAACAGCTGCTGTTCCGAAATTAGTGCTCAGGATTTGATTGGCTTTATTCCAGCTTGATGCCTTCAAATTTGTTGCTTGAGCGATTATCAGGTCATTGGCATACGTGATTGTCGATACTGCAGGCCTAACTGTGTCCAGAGCCAACATGTATGCGTTTTCCAGAATCTGTTTTTTTGTTGTTGAACAGACAATTGAAAATTTGTTCATTCAACATCTATAATGCGTATCTTCTTATTGATACGGAACATTAATTTAATATATGAAAAATAAACAAAAATATAAAGCCACGATCGATACATGTGCGTCTTCCAATTGAAAATAATAAACAAATCAAAATTCCGAATCAGATGTACTTTGATGGTCGAAATTTTGTGTATCTCAAAAAACGTTGAAAAAGATCGTAGCGAACTTTTTTTCAAATCCTTGATGAAAATTCTGATGAATTTTAAGTACACTATGATTCATTTACTGCATTTTGAAGTTTAGTACCATGACTATTAAATAGTTTTGACAACATGCATTATTCAGTATAATTTACTTGAATCGGAGTTTCTTTGACCATCGGCACCTTCTCCTCAATTTTGTCCAAACCGAGACAAAGTGTATAATCGAAAAACTGTATGGGAGTCTCGAATTTTTTGGCGATCGGAACAGCCATAGGTACAGCGTGTTTTGTTGCGGTGGTAAGTGACGTCTCAGCAGATGAAAGTACCCAATGGAACAGTTGATTAGAGTCTTTGACTCGAGAATATGTCGAGGCGGACATGGCAAGTGCCATTTCGATAATTGGCAGCCCAAGCACTCTGTTGAATACTTCTACTTGAGGCCATTCCACAACTTGTTCAACCATTTTTCAAACCACCTGTAACCATAAACCATTCAAGGTGGATAAGCGTTAGTAATTTGATCTACTCGCGTATCGTCAAAATTTGCAACCTTTCAGAAATCAAACGTGGAAAACTTTGTGCAGAAATGAAGAAATAAAACAACTTTGTCAGCATTTTCAAGACCTAGTCAAAGCATTTTTGCCCAATAAACCGTATATAATTTTCAGAGAATTCCTTTGTCTCAAAGACACGGTTGGATTCACGATGAAATTAATAATAATGGAAGAAAAAAAAATTATAGAAATTTGTTAATGAAATTCCAAATATTGCATCAAAATATTTCAACACCAGTCCTCCAAAATTAGTCATATTTATTAGTTTCCAAGTTCAATAACACAAGATACGATGTTCCTCAATGAAATACAACGGATTTTATTTATTATTATTTATTTCTAGTTTTCTGTTTATGAAACAACGTGTAAATAAAAAATTGAGAAAGTGTAAAATTCGAGAATTTCCAGCCATGATAATGATAATATTGTTCATGCAAATACTGTCACGAACTACCATGTGTAAAAACTATCAACAGATTTAATTCCTTCTGGTTAATCGGCTTGTCTCGAAATATGTAATCAGTCTATACACAAGAGATTACTCCGATCTGACATGAGTAAAATCATCACACTGGAAGAATAAATATGACGAAAATCATCACGGCGAAGTAGTAAATGAATTTATTAGAAAAATCAAAATACCGTTTTTGGCAAAAATACATGATTGCTGAATCAATCAAAATGCTCTCTCCCAGGGTGGAATAAATCAAACAGGTTCTTAATCACTTACCGATTAAATTGCTCCGTAAATTCAGAATAAGTTGATGAGATAACAGAAAAAATCGACTATAGAACTTGATTGAAACGACGCTTTTTGAATCAATCACGAGATTCTTTATTTCACGAAAGTTTAATCATATATCGAGCTTGCAGAATATGTCACGTTGATGAAGCTTATTATTTTTTACGTGTTATGATAAATTGGAAAATTTCAGTTACGTATATACATTTGAAGAGGAGAATAGCGAGACCGTATTCGTTAACGCGTGAGTGGTTAATGCCCGTAAGAGCCAGAGAAGAACATTTCCTATACTCAACGAAGTGTAGGGGAACGTAGGATAGAAGCTATAGTTAGTTGAGTTGAGTTTCGAACGGATGGATGGAGCCAATAGAAGCGGAGAGTGCTCGCGGGTCTCGCCATTAAGCAGAGTTCACACTTTGAGCGTCGCGAACGTCGCTAAAGCCTCTACTCCAAAGTCCACGAGACACTGATTCATTGCAAATACAGACATATTTTTCGCTGCTCTCGTTAACGCGGAACATCAACATGACATCAGCGAAAGAGTATTAATGAAAAATCGCCAACAAAAAAAGATGTCTCAGCTTCTCTCGATCTCCCCCAATTTTACTTTCGACTGGAATATCAAAACTTTCTTTACAGTAGAAAAATATGATAGCAGTAAAACTAGTCTCTGAATTAGAGATTATTGCTCTACCGAAAAATTGTGTGAAACGATTGTTACGAATTATGTTGACCAGTCGTACGAAACATTGTATGTATTTTTAGAATGTGGAATGAAGCGCAATTTAAGCGCACTCTGAGTCTGTTTGATGATTTTAAAATATTTTCTAAATCAATTGATGAGATCTCAAAAGAATGGGTCCCGCAGACCCTGTTTGAAGGTCAAATATGTATTTAATCTCATATTCGATTAAAAGTCCAAACGACAACAGAATCGTTCAGCTCATTTAATTGCACATTAAAATTAAACAACTTATTCACAGTTAACATTCGTAATTCGTGGTGGTGAATGAATAATATTTTATATTCCAGGTATCCAATCGTTCGATTGGCTAGATCAACCTAATTTTTAGTTTCTAACAGCTTGAGAGATTCATGTTTACCATACAAATACAAAGAATTTCTTGAGAAAAATGGATGAAAAGCAATGTCTGCAAAGTGTTCATTGCCAACGTTGTATGTCTCAAAGAATTGATATATTTGTCATTAATCTCATTGAATACTTACTCATTGAGAACTCCGATCGGTTATGACTACTGTTAGAAAGTTTAATCAAACTTAACGAACTGAAGCAGCCTTTTAATGCATGAATTTCCTTTAATCATCGTTAATTAGCCGATAATACGACAACGACGAAAAGTCGATAAATCTATTAAGCAGACGGCAATCACTGGGTCGCCAAAGTTGGAGATGAGCCCCAACTACATGTGTATATATTGACGTAAATATACAAATCGAAGACTACAAAGCAAGAGACTGAGAGATCAAGAGGGTTGGACGCCCGTCGCTGTTAATTTAATTATGTGTTACACGTGAACGTGGTGTACAGTACAAGTACAAAGTCTGGGAAAGCAACGATCGATCTTCTATATGCCTGAAGACATATGCAACTTGAAATGTAATACACACGGAAGTATCGAAGCGAGAAAAAGATATAATCGTGCACATATACTAAAGAGACCGCAGAGTCCGTGGGTCAATATCGTTTGGTCGTGGTTGTGGTTATCCGGTACATGGAGGCGAGACTTCGTCTGGAAAAAACCATATCTTTACGAATCCCGTGATATTCTAGACGACAAAAAACCGCAACGATCAGTCATTTTATAGACATTGATAAAGATTTTTTCATTCATCTTCTATAGTAAATTTTTGCTTCGACATATCTGACTCGCTAGTTATGCCACACGAGTTTCAAATTTTTTATTTTCATTCTCCCTCGTTACACCCTAGTGCCGGAGGTGATATGTATCACGATTAATGTGTATAAGGCGTCTTGATGTGTCTGTTCATCGGTCTAGACTTTAGAGTCTAATTTCGAAGGTTTTATCACCATTCCGCAATGTTTATGAGTCATGGCTCAGTTTTGCCGAAATATTGTTGAGGACGATACATTTTTTTTGACAAAATCGTACATGCAAAATATGTCGTTAATTGAACAAACAACCAACAATTTGAGGGACAGATTAAAGTCCAAGATTCGTCAATGTAACTCAACGGTTAATGACGCAATTTCGTCGAATCTTAGTCACAATCGTGTATCGTATGTTTCCATGGATTAGATTGCCATCAAGTATTGGTTCTCATTTATAAATCAATCATCAATAACTACAAAATACAATCGGTACCGAATTAGTATGTGCAAAAATTTCGAATCAAAATAGAAGACACATTAACTGCCCATAGTCAAAATTATTTAAACGTACGTCGCTGATTCGATAATCATTATTTCAAGTCTTATATGGCCTAATATGTTGACTTCTCGGTGGAGCACAAATGTTTATAGATGATGAAGGAGGAAATTAGGCGGAACGCCGCATATGTTATGGAGAATTAATTATGTTGTTTAATAATAAGTTTTAAGTATCGCATGATTTGTATCGTAAAATAAGAATCGAAAGAAAAAAATGAAGAGCGTTAAGAAGCCCTTATGAATAAAAGGCACCCGAAACCATAGCCTCATCGATAACAATGCCAATCTCGTTTTATATACAACAACTTATCCTTTTCCAGCAAATGATCTATATTCTTTCGTTTTTTGTTCAATCAATTCTCTACCCCTATACTTTTATTACGAGGCAATTCGAAAATCCTTCGTGGTTATAGAAAAGAAAAAAAATTAAGTGGCCAGTTATCGTTGTACCAGAAATGCTCGATGAACCCGGCAACGAGATTTACCGATTATTCAATTCCGTTCAAAGGACAATTCGCAGAGAGAGGCACGTGATTGTAATTGTTTCGCTTGCAGTTTTGAGTTGCATTTGCAATCTTGGCAGTCTCGGGACGTCCTGCTAGGAAAGCTGCCATTCGCTCCTAAAACAAATCAGATGAAATGGTTTTATAACGTAGGATTAAAAAAAAAAATCAACGTTATTTTTTTCGATTTTTAACTTTTTCCAAAGAACAGACGATGAAGACTTTGCGCAGATTATTTCATTATGTTGCATATTTTTAGTTCAATCGAAGAAAAAAAAAACTTACCAATAATGTGTTTGTAGTCGAACTAAGCCTTTGTATGGCCGCTTGTAAGACAGATAACTGTGTTTTCGCGTAATCCCGTTTTAAGCCAACAATTGGTGTGAGCTGCAAACGAGTACAAATAATGACAAATATTTTCGTGTGTACATTGTGCTCCAAATCATTTAGGGATAAGGCATTTTCAAATTGTCATTAAATATGCAATCAGCATATTACCGAACAAGAACGAGTTCATATAATTATGGAAAGATCGTTTCTGTACAAAGAAAATGGATAAACCCCAACCTTCAGAGCCGTATCGGCCACGGTTAGTAATTGATGGGAAACAGCAACGAGGGCCCTGCCAAGACGACGTGGAGTACGAGCGGCCAGTGTCGCAGTACCGTTCACGAGATGAACTATTCGCCGTGCTGATTCGCGTGTCAAAAGAACAAGAAGTTGTTCCAATGTAGCAGGTCTGGCTTGATTTTCAGGCTCTGGGAGACTAAGAGCGGCCCAAAGTTCCTTAGTTTTTTGCATCGCCATTTTAGGATCTGTCGCGATCTATAAGATGATTAGAACGATGATTCGAAAATTTATTCGACTCATCATTAATATTTATCTAATGAGAATCTAATGAGAAATGAACAGATGTAAATACTTAAAAATAATGTAAATAAGGATTGTAGTTACTAACTAATTCAGCAACGTATAGAAGAACGTGAATGCACTCGGTTCCCTGCTCTTTGAGCGCGCGCGCCTCCGCCAGAGTACGACGTGTTATTCTTCTCTGAAGCTTTCTCGAGAAACGAGCTCCGTGCTTAATGGTTCGAGCCGTTTTACTCACCGTCTCTATTGGAGCTGCATCTGTGGACAATGCATGGAATTTACCAACACGTTAGTTGACAAAAATGTATTCATAAACTGCGTGAAAAAACTGACTTTCTCATTACGGGGTGCTAATAAAATGATATAATAACCATCACAATATTAAAATGGATTTAATTAATCATGCGTAGAAATTTCGGACATGGTGGTTTTCAGCGAACTTCGTTGATATAGTTTGATGACCATCCAGGATAGTAATTACGAAATCAATGAGAATTAATATTTTTTTATTGGCCATATATTTATTTGGCATTCACAGTTGCTGGAAATTGGTTTTTATAAAAAAGCAAAAAACCTCTTTTACCGGAATCTCGTAGAATTTGATTATTTCTAAATTTAAAGTGAGACTTTTTTACCTTCAGCAACTTTATCAGCAGGATCTGCTGGTAAATAATGATCAATGTATTCATCGGCAATGGTCAGTGCACCATCCAAACGATCAGCTGCTGTATCGGCCACTTGGTTACCAATGTGCGTTACGCTTCCCGCCCGGTTCAGCACGGGCCTCACGAATCGGCTGTTCACGTATTCTCGAGTGTTTGAATAAAGCTACGTGGAGAAACAAAAACTCATCTAATCTTCTCACAAGCGATGTCGTTTTACAAAGGATCATGAGTGATTTTTATAAGTTCAAATAATCCAATTAGTTTCAAGTGTTCTCAACACGGTAGTACTGATTTGACTTGATTTGTTCAAGTTTCATGCCGAAGTTTAGGCTCATGTTTCAAAAGTTAGAAAGAATGCGAAAGATTTGGAAATCTTATACTCACGAGTGCAACATTGTCGACTAATCGATAGAGTTGATTTTGAACGATAAAAAAAAAAAATGATAAAAATGATTAAAATATCCATGTCCATTGAAAATTTGAAACAAACTTACGAGCTGCGGAGGTAAGTGGACCGCAGGTACTCTTTGCTCAACGATATCGATGCCCCGACAAAGTAACTGATCGATCATGGTGATCGGTGCACCCAGGGCATAGATTGCCGGTCCCGCGGAAGCTGTTGCCATCGCGAGTGAATGTTCAGCAGTGTCAAGACTCCAGGTCATCAATGAATTAGAACGCTGTGATAATTGTAATTATGAAACTTTTCAGCCGAAACATCGCACATACGCAGAGAGTTGCTCGTACATAAAAATACCGATCTTACCTTGATTTTGTCATAGACACTGCCGGCCATTTGAATACCGCTCTCAACGATTGGCAGGCTGGAAATCCGTGCAACAGATTCAAACTGCGGCACATCTGAGTGCCGTTTTTTTACGTACGTCCGTGACATCACTCGTACGATCTTAATGCTGCACTATACAAATCCATAGTTTATGAAAAAAATATACATGTATGTATAATATTGAATGTTAAATATTACACAGCAAGATAAGAGGTCACTAGGAAGCTCGCCAGTTTTTTTTCTTCTGCCACCGATAAGAAGTAATTGAAAAAATTCACTGCTCAGTCTCTGATCATAGCGGATCGCAAATAATCTTTATCCTCTTTATGCACTCTCGCACTTTTACGTAAACAAAAATAATTTATACTACGTTCAGGTCTCCGAAGTAATGAGAGAGGGACGAACGCGAGATATCGAAGAAGGAAAAAAAATATCTATAAAGAAGAATTCCACCAAATGATCGTGTAAAAACATAGATAGGAGCTCCGACTTGAAACACACTCTATCAAACAGTGTATATGTATAGTAACAAAAAAAATAAGGAAACAAAAAACAAAATAATGCAGGCGTCAAAGGGAAACCTTCAAGATTGTGATGACCGCAATGTTGACCTAACTTTTTACTCATGTTTTGTCATGTTTTTTAATATCCTTATCCCTCAAAATATGACTCCACGGAGCATTTAATATATAATATAACACTCGGTGGATACAAATTAACTTGAAGACCTCGTAACCAAACATGAAAATATTGTTTTATTTTAAAACTATAACAACTTACTCCTTAGATCGTTTTCAATCAACCTTGATAATTGAATCACAACTCTACTGTATATGTAAATGTAAAATGTTTGTGAGCTTGCATTTCACCGAGAAACTTTCACGATGTTATATTTATTGATTGTTCTATCAAAAGAAGCGATTAAAATTTCTTTAAATAATAATACTCACAAGTATTTCGGTGGTTTCGTCCGATTATGCGCGATTTTTTTGTCACCCAACAATATTCGGTCGGCTAAAGTTTGGCAAGTGAAAATGAATAGTTGTGCACGTATATCATCCGTTTTGATGGTTACTACAATTTAATAATTTGTAAGCCGCAGACACGAAGAGAAACGCGAACGTCGTGGTCACGGTAGAGAGCTGGACGACGACTGCACGTTCGAGAAGTTTTGACGGTATCGCATCGAATTTGACCTATGACACTCTTCTTGATTGTGATTAACGAGCATACACTGCAATAGAAGAAAAATTAATACCGCTTTCTCGCTAATGATCGTAAAAGACTAATACCAAGTGCGAATTTCATCACATGTGCATATTTAGTTGGGCCCATTTTTGAAATACCATGAAATGACACTTTATTTTATATTTATTAAAAACCATCATTTTTCATCTCCATTTCAAAGTGTCGAAAGGACGTTTGTGGAATTGACGATGTGGAATTTATCACTTCTACTTTTAACATTTTCTCTCATAAACGTTCTAAATTTTTCCTACTCACTTTATTTTTACTCGTACACCTTATTTCGCATGAAACATAAAATTCTCGGGTGTTTCCGAGTATGTCCATACCGGATTATTATTCTCTAAGGAATCCTGATATCGATCAACGATAGCGAAAGTAATGATAAAAGTCGAGGCATATCAAATTAATATCAATGTAAGAACGTTGTTATCTATTCTATCTAATAACATATCGATAAGATTTTGTGAAACGATAGTTTGCTAGTTAGTTTTATTGCGTAGTGAGAAAGTTAACTAAAGTGCATTGGACTTTCGTTGAACGATACAGACGAGCATATTTTCGGAGTTTTATTGTTTGATTTATATTTTTATAAGTGTCAAAAGAAAAGGTATTTTGTGTAGATCCTGACAACTTAATATTTCCAATACTATTCGTGGGAAATTTCAATTCACAACGAACTTGTTCGGGTTCAACCAGATACGAAACAAAAAACGTGGTAAAGTCACATGAGGTGACCTCGAAAAAACACGCCGCTGAGTGGTGAAAGAGGGTTAGCGACAGCTCGAGCGACAGTGCTTGCACAAAGGTCAAAATGAGACTGTCTCTAGCTTGATAAGGCTAATAACTCCTATACTGCGATACGTCCGAAAATAAATAATCATATGCTACATACATACTAATATGAGTTTTTCTCAAGTCCATATATTTGTCCAACAATCTCTACATTCAAAATATATGAACCGGACATGTTCAATTTGTTAGCAGTCCTCTCAAATGATTGCGTAGATAAAATTCATTGTAATTGCAAGGCTGCACTTACATGATTCATTGATTGCATCAATTTTTAGAAGTCGTGTCGATATGGCAACGAGATATTAAAACGGAACAAATGCAATCTTTCATGAATCATTTTAAATTGAAATTTAGTACAGCTTTTCTTATGTGGATCACCACAACCATGCGTAGAACTAAAATTCAATTACGCATTTGAGAATCACTTTAAACCGTATTACATCCTAAAGACAACTACAAACAAACGGCATTCAGGGGGTAGGGTAGTTGGTGAGAGAAATAATAAAGATGGAAAAACAACCGTATGGTGACACGCGTTCTTCGACCCGATTCCGGTTGTCTCATGGTTGCTTTTCGGTTTTGAGACAACATTTTCATACTCTTTTAGGCCAACATTTAATGGGCAGTGAGCAGCAGCAGCAGCAGTCATTGATTTTCGTATATCTATGCGTATAATATAAATATTTGCATTATGCATTAATATATTTAAATATAAAAATTACTGACTGATGCTACTGCTTACTGAAATGTTGGCCTAAAAGAGTAGGAAAATGTTGTCTTGATACCGAAAAGCAACCATAAGATATGGATACAATAAATATTAATATCACTTTTGCTCATTCGTGTTTATAGAAATTCGAGAAATAAGTTTACAGATATGGCGTTCTTTGTTAACTTGTTCGAAGTTATAATTATGTGCCTATTGATTCCAATCAGAACTGTCCCTGCTGGTAAGTCTTTTAATCAAAGTTTTTACAATATCGATCAAAGATGATATTCTGTTAGGAAATTCTTGGTAAATCTTTTATTTGTGTAATTTGTACAGATCCAACATCATTTTCTATCACCGCTCCTGATCCAATCGATAGAGCTGTCAAATTTAAGTATAACGACACAGCGAAACGTGTAGACATTGATCTGGACGAAGAACTCAATCGCCATGTTTGCATTGCTCAACTGAATTACAAAGGCAAGTTGTTTATTAACAAATTATTTGATTCATTTATTCATGTTTCGTAATTAATTATTTCGATGCCTCCATAGTTCTGTGTGGGCATCAATGAGTTATTGATGACAATAAGTAATATCTTTTGTTCTTTAATAAAGGAACTTCATCTCCTGAGATTGGTGAATTGAGAAATGGCAAGAGTAACGATATCCTTGGTGCAGAGTTCCGACGAAACAATGTCACTGAATATTGGTCACTCTGGATAAAAAATAAACAAGATTACGAGCAACCGGAGATGCAGGAATACATGTTTCCTATATATGTAGAAATTACTACGACCTTCCTAATAGCGCTTCATATACAGGATATCAATGACAATCCACCAATCATACAAGCAGTCGAAAAAAATTGCAAAATAAAGGTATATTTTGAAGTCCTTATTCAATCTAGTTTAATCCCGAATGTGACTAAATAAAAAAGGACAATGATTTTGCAAGGAAAATTTCGAGGGTCTATCGAATTGCAGTTACGTAATTATCGTTGGAAACGGATGGATTAATAAAACCACAATTACTTTGTATCCTGAAGTAAGTTACATTTTGTCTTTATTATATAGATGTTGTCGTTATTTCAACTAAAATTTCACAACTAAGCCAGTACACTGTTGAACAAATTTTTGCACGCAGTCAGAGCGCAAGCGTTTTAAACTCGCAACCTCGGCTGGTGATAACCCAAGTGACGAATTAAAAGCAGTTGTCAACGTAACTGAGAGCCTTGACTTTGAAACTACATCAATTCACATGCTGGAGCTACAAGCCATTGTGAGTTACGCAAATACGCATTATGTGTATGGGGTAATTGCATGTACATAGGAAAAATAATGCACAAAAACTAATAATAACAATAGTGATTATGATCAAATAATGAAGCATTATAAACTTCTGCCAATTATCGCAAATCTATGTTTTTTGTAAACTTTAAGTTCAAACCTTTACCAACATTTAGAATGACAGAGGAAACACCACTCTTGGCATTGTGGTATCAGTTATCGACGAACCTGACCAGCCACCAGTGTGGACTCAGATAACTACCGCTGTAAACATATTAGAACAATCCACAAAAGTGAGAATACTAATTTGTGATTATTTCATTAGTTACAGATAAACAACTATTGATGATATAAAAATTCAAACTGACTATAATACTAACGCTTACAGCAATTCAACGTCTCGGCAATAGACGGCGATATTCAGATCAACGCGGAGATCAATTACGAAATTGAAGTTTTTGACGAGAGTAAGTAGATAGTCGAAGCATTTGTTATCCTTTCTAGATATTTTTTCATCCAGTGATCATTAACCGATTTTTGTTGATTTTTAAGGAGACAAACCTTTATTTACGGTGGATGAGAGGACTGGCCTAGTCACTATCGATAAAATAGATCGCGATGAAAGAAAGCAAGAAATTGTTCAATTCTCCATAATAGCTTATGAAAAATCGGACCTTGACTCCAACATCGTTCAAAATATTGTCGTTATTGTCGAAGACATAAACAATCATTCGCCTGAAATAACACCCGATTGCCTTCAGATTGCGATTGACGAAGCAACATACACAACGCTCAAGTTTGATGAACCGATCGAAATCAAAGACCCAGATTTGGCAAGTTACATTTTTAATTCAATTCAATATCATCGTTGTCAACACAGATAGGCTGTAAATCTCAAAATAGAAATTTAATAAACCATTTTTATATTTAGAAAACATTTGAATACAAGATCCAAACATTTCATTACATTTCGAATGACAAATTAAATTATATCAGTGATGATGCTCGATTATCATTATTAAGAAAATTAAAAAGATGATGAATACGAAATTGAAAAATGTCCATACAAGACCATTTGTAATAAAATAATATTTATACTCAATCAGGCCGAGAATGCTTTGTTTTCTGTGAGCCTGGTAGACGAGTCACAGTACAATTGGAGCTCGGCGTTCGCAGTGGTACCCACTAGCGGTTATCAGAAAGGAGTTTTCACCATTTCCGTCAGTAATGCCTCTCTTATCGATTACGAGAACGCGAACTGGAGAAACATCATTATCCAGGTTTGTCGACATCAAACATCGTTTTATAATGCTGATTTGATTATTTGTGTGAATTTTGACGCTCGAACCCCCAAAATTCTCGTCTCCTCAACAACACCAAAAATTACCAAATTTCGTTTGAATGCTTTCTAATAATGTTTTTTTTTTTTGTAAGTAGTAACCAAATTTTACGAGGACGCGTTTTTATAATAATTTATCCATGTAAATATTTTTGTACAGCTTCGAGCCGACGAACAGAAAAACGCTAGTCACTTCAGCATAAAGAATATAAACATTAGTCTGAACAATTTAAACGATGAAATGCCAATATTCGATGAGAGTACTCCATTGAATGTCAGTATATTCGAAGATGTCGGAGATCATTCTTCAATAGCCACAGTGCACGCTACCGATCGTGATATCGGTGATGAAGTCACGTAAGTAATACAGCTCTCGAAAAAACTAAAGAATATAATTTTTTTTTTAACATTCTATAACAACATTTTTTAAAAATTCCAAAACCCAAGTTCCTACTTGACGAATATTTCATTCCAAAATATTCTCCATAATTAAATTACATTGTCCAAAGTTTTCCTCAATTCGAACTCTGAGAATTTATTACAATTACACTGTGTAATTGGAAATATGTCGACAATGCACGGTCCTTCTAAATGTGCCATACCATGAAAATGAAACGAATATTTTTTACGTAATTTTTACTTGAGAAAAATATTCTGCAGTTATTGAAATTAAAATGATCGTTACAGACACTCTTTAATAGCTCAACGGTCGCTAGTGATAAATAAAACAACTGGCGAAATTTCCACTAATAAAGCCGGTGCATTGGATTATGAATCTATGCCCATAGTTGTTGTGCAGATCGTAGCAACAGATCTTGCCTTTCACCAATCTTATACTGTCCTCACAATTAATGTCAAAGACGTTAATGACGAACCACCAAAGCTGTACTTGGTAAGCAATGGATTGATGAATTATTTATTTGCAAATTATTACATCGAGAGGCGAAGCCGCGGATTATCGCCAAGTATTAAAATCAGAGCCAGCCCTGCCGCACTCTCGAGTTTGACAATTTCAGTTTTTCTTACTGAATCGGTTTTACGTATACTTATTTCGTATAATTGGATAATTATTTGAAGCCGGAAGAAGGTCCAACCCTTGAGGAAGAATCAAAGAATGGCACTGAAATCAATGCATTAATAACCGCAACGGATATTGACACAGAACCAGAATTGATATTTAGCATCGATTGGGCCAATACAAGAGCCCAAAAGAGAAGCATCCTCGTTAATGAATCTTGGTATCGAGGGTAAGAAACAATTTAATCATCATGAAGAATTTCAAATTTCGACTTCAGCATTTTTACGACAGATTAATACGTACGGTGTTTTTCACAGACATTTGGATATCCAAACAAAGAAGATCAACGAAAATGAAGCCAAGGGTACATTGATTGTCACCGGTAGGATTGACTACGAAGTTTTTGACGTTATCGTGCTTAGCATTTCCGTAACTGATATGAAAACCAAGCACAATAGAAATACAACTTCTGGTAAGTTTTAATCATAACCCATGCAATTTAGGTCTGATAAACTTAGACATAGAGTCTTGTAGAAAAAGACTTCAACAAAACGGTTCAGTTGAGTGCTTACGAACTTCATTTACATAACTTTAAAATATTAAATGTTTGAATAATAATTCTCAATATTTCTGGGCCAATGAATAAACACGAGAACGAATTGAACTCCGAAATTCAACTAACCTCAAGGATCTGATGACTTTCGTATTTTCATTCACTCTTCGTCACAGCGTCTTTGACTCTCAACATCAAAGATATCAATGACAACGCCCCGATATTCAGCAATCCTCCACGATTATTGGATGTAAATGAAAATCAAGGCGAGAATGTGCTGATTGGAATTGTCACTGCGACGGATGCCGATGGACCTGAATTCAACAATGTCTCGTATTCCATAATGTATGTTTTTTTTTTTTTTTTCAATATGCTGACTATATACAAACGTCGGCGTCTTGCTATAATTGAATTCCCTTTTCCGCAGGCCAATTAATAATACGAAAAACGGTCTCGTGGTCATCGATAGTCTTACTGGTGTGATTAAGGTTGGTCAGGATCAAGCAATAGACGCCGAGGAATATGAATACATATATTACAACGTAACAGCAACAGATGGTTTTAACCCCACGACGATTGAAGTGAGAAACTTATTTGGAATAATTAAAATTGCTCCAATAAATAACTCGGGAAACGTTTTGTTTTGGTATCTCCCTTGTAGCTAGCGATATACATAAATGACCTAAACGACATGGTACCTGAATTATGCGACGAAAAATTCGAGTCAACGTTGCGTATACCCGAAAAATCACCTAATGGCACATTTATTGTCAACATTGTGGGCAAGGATGACGATAGAACATGTAAGTCGAAAATATGGAAGTTCACTGCTCAATATGTGTTACTATTTTTTCATTTTTCTGTCTGTTTAAAATTCATCCTGTTTTCAGCACCTTTCAACACAATATCATACCTCATAAATGAAAATTATCCTGCACCAATGGAGTACTTCAGTATAGGACGATTTGACGGTAGGATTTTAGTCAACCTTGCTGATGGATTTATTCTTGATCGAGATCATGGCCCCTCGGAATTTACGTTGAACTTGAAACTCCGTGACAATTATCTCGTTGATGGCTCAATATGTAAGTATCGAACTTTCAATCCGATACACTCCGAGACTTATTTACTATTCACTAACCTTTCGGTTCATAAATTACATCAATTTTTTTGTCATTTCGTTATTTCACACTCAATTTCATGAAAAACGCTCAATATTCGTCTATTTGCTTTCAATTCGTTCACAAAGTTCATGAAATTATATTTTATTTGCTTTCATTATAGTTTCAAAGCTAAAGTGGCTGTTTTTTTAAAGAAAAATGATTCGTTTTTTGACACATTTTTTTGCGGGGTCAATGTATTCCTTCTGAAGTAGATTCTGTTTTTTTTTGGCATTGCGGACAATTTTAATAATTTATCCAATCCTTCAATTCTGCAATTCAATCAGCGAAATTGAAAAATGATAAAATACATGCGTGCTGAGTTCTTGTATAGAAAAGCATAATGTTCGAAAAAAAGACAAAATCGAAACAGGTCGAGGTTTTGGAATATAAAAATAGTACAAAATGGCTAGAATATGTTTTTTTGTAAGTTTGAAGATAAATCGAATACTGTCTCTAGCGAATACCAATTCAATTGATGCGGCGGTAAAGGTAATTCTCACGGACATCAACGACAAGGAACCAGTCTTACCATACTTAGGCGACCCGGCGAAAAATGTGTCTGAAAATACGAAAAAGGTATGGAGTCGAGAAACGAATAAACTTTGTAGTCTTCACAATATTTCTTGTAACCTCCTTAAACCTTGGGTTTCTTCAGGGTAAACTTGTACTCCGAGTTGTAGCTGAAGATCTCGATGATCCAAACACAAATAACACAAAAGTATTTTATGTAATAAAGAATATTACTTCGGCTAACGAAGAGCAAAACAGGCTCGACGCAAATTGTGAAGCACTCTTCGTCGTCGAAACTGTGAATGAGACTGCTGGTGAAATATTCGCAAATTGCCCACTGAAAGGCTATTACGGGCGCTGGATTATCGAACTTTACGTAGGCCCATTTTTTTCAAACAAATATAATGTTCTTCGGGAAACTGCAAAAAAAATACTCACAAATATGCAAAATTCTTCAGGCTGAAGATCGAGGTACAAATCCTGGACCACGGAACTATACGAGAAACTACGTTGTCAATGTGATCGATTTCAATTACATCAGACCCGAGATACTATTTCCAAATAGTACAAAAATACCACTCAGAAAAGTAAATTTTATGTACTTGGTAAACTCGTATTATTTTCTTACATTTTACAACGTAATTGGAATAATTTAAAAAACCGGCAACCGAACTACTAAATTGAACTGCTTTTCGATTTCGTGTGCATATAATTTCTAAACTTGAATTTGACGCAAAAAAAAAATAATAATAATAAGAGCTTTAATGTTGAAAAAAAAATCTCAACTCTTGCGATCATCGAGAAATGATGGAATTGTCCTCAAAATTTGTTCGAAACAATGTGCCGTTTAGAGTTGGAACCAAAACTTTCGCACTGTATAAAACAAGTCAACAAGTTCCAATCACGAAAACAAAAAATTTCAGGAGCAAACACTTCATGCACCATTGAGAACGTACGAAAATAGATTGCTCAATGACTGTCAGGCGGAAGATGCGGATTATGGAGACAGTGGAATTGTCACATTCTCTTTAACGAGCGCAAGTACATCAACATCCCATAAAAATTTAGTTAATGATTGAGATTACACAATTGCATTGTCAAAATAAAAATTAATCACTATTATATTTTTTCGTCTGTTCAGCTGGAGATCACGAGAATTTCGAAATTAAACCAATCAGTAAAAACGTGGCTCAGTTGCGCCAAGCACGAGAATTAGACCTCAATAAAACAAATAACTACGCGGTACAAAAATCTCTTTAATGTAAATTTAATATTCCATGCCCAGATATCTAATTAATAAAATGATGTCATCAGTTGACTATAGTTGCCAAAGATGGTGGAAATCCTCCGATGAACACAACTCGGAATTATACACTAATATACGTCACAAAATCTGGCCCAAGCTTTGAAAGTAACACATGGACCGTTTGGATTAAAGAAAACGAAGCAGGGCTTGACAGTTTTCAAATAATCCCCGAAGCACACGATATGATCGGTGATCCATCCGAAAATATTTTGCGACTCTATTACTTCTTCATGCCCGATGGTTGGTTCCAATTATTTTTTACATTGAAACCTCATATCATTGGAGTATTTGATGCACTGAAGTTTTCATTCCATTAACAGGATTTTGAATAATTTTGTTTGTCAATTTTATTTCGAAAATATCTCTGGCATCCAAATAATTCCCACTGAGTGCGTCGAGAATAAACAGTATCATTGAACTATTTCATTAATAAATTAAAAATTAGTACAAACCGATTTGCGGCCGATTATCGCGACAAAATCGCTGATTAAAGAATATTGAAGAATATTTTTCTTTTCAAACTTGTGTCAGATTTATTAAGCATCTTAAGCTCTCTCGTTAGCCTTCCCTCATGTGTATTTTACAAAAAATTACAGAAGAAGACACGAAATACTTTGCGTTAAACAAATCGACCCGTGTGTTCTCTCTGACGCAAGAATTGGATCGTGAAAAGCAGGGAATCATAAAAATCAACGTAGTAGCTACGCCTTTCGAAGATGAACCACCGAGAAACCCATTGCCCGATGCACTTTTGGAAGTGACCGTTGTCGTGCTGGATGAGAATGACGAACCACCGATTTTCGACTATAAAAGTTATAGAGCTGGTGTCGGGGTCGATGATAGCCTAGAAAAACTTCTTCTAACTGTGAAGGTGTGGTTCCTGTGTTATTCATTTTTTTCTTGTTTTCGATGAAACACAAATACTCAGGCTTTCAGAATCATGTAATGCTATTATTGGAAATTAACTGATGAGATCCATTATCTGGGTTTCCATAAATCCAAATTTAATGGATGCTCTATTTTCAATCATTTTTCAATGTAGTTAATTCTTGGAGTGAGTTCTAATCGTTAATTATTAATTAACTCTTAACTAATTTTCAGGCCGTCGATGCTGACTTGAACGACACATTGACTTACAACATAATTCCAAATAGCACATTTAACTACCATTCGTCGCTAGATGGAATTAAAGATCCTTTTTTACTCAATCCCAACAGCGGAGAATTATTTCTAGAATTCAGAGTTACAAATGACATGCGAGGATATTTCACATTCAATATTAGCGTTCACGACGAAGGTGAGTTTTTTTCAAGTATTTCCTTTCCTTTCCTTTCTATTTGTTGTTCAAATCTACAGTATTCGCCACGTGTTCACCTAACAGAAGACGTTTAGCATTTTTTTTAAATGAAGACTGGAATATTCTGTTTCCCGTTTTATCTTTTGTCACGCATTCTACAAGAACGTTCCCTCATATAAATAAAACTTTTTAGCCGACGTGACCAACTTCCAATAATTAATGTGTAATACGCAAATGTTGGTGAATATATATTTTTTTATTTTTTTATATAATGCACCGATCCTCACATTTCGCTCATAGCTTATGCTCATTTACGATCGGAGGAATTCAAATCTTTAACGACTTTCAGGAGGTCATAACGATACAACCGCTGTTTGGGTTCACATTACACCGCTAAGTTATCGGATAGTCTTTACGTTCAACAACTTCGCTAGTAAAGTTAGGCAAGAAACGACGTTTGTAAGTTTTTGAAATACGATTTGAGTTTTCTCTAGATTCAAAATAGTTTCTTAAAATATTCAACATTCAATCGTCATTAGATAATCCAGTCGTTTACCAAAACATTTGGATATATATGCGTTATCGATGACATCAAGAATACAGTCGATGAGAACAACCAGGTTGTTGATAATGTAACAGCCGTGACGACACATTTCATAAGCTCGACGGACCACAAACTTATTGAATATGACACAATTAGACTGTAAGTCGCTTGCTTTGAATAACAAAATTTCTGCAACTTTTCAAAACAATGTGTAAATAAGTGCGGAGTGATTTTGAGGTTGAATTCGAAATCACGTACATCTTTCCCTTTTTTGTCATTAACAATATTCACGGAATCCCGAAACTGTTTTGTTGGGCTGTACTAAGTGAATTTTTTTTTTGTTTTCTCAGGATGGCTAGCGAGCTTCAGACTATCAATAATCTCAAAGCTATTTTTCTTACAAATTTCCTCTACCTTTCGGACTTACCCAATGGCAGTTCAATGGATTCGACTGACGGCGCAGATATTGTTCACTGGGTTCTCGTGAGCTTGACTATTTTCTTCTGTTCTTGTAGCATCGGCCTGCTTGTTGTTTTTATTATAAAAACTAAGAGGTAATAGTATTGAAATCTTCAAATATACGATCTAAAATCTTGTTTAATCCATGAACGGCTTTGCAAATAGGGTAACGACCTTATATTGTTTTGAACCCGTGTAATGGTTGAAATTCAAATAAAAGTATTGCTTGCTTTCTAATGAATATCCTAAAAAAAAATCATCGGTTATTGCGACTGATCTTGTTTTCAAATTTCAAGATTGAATGAACGACTGGACAAGCTCGCGATTACGCGCTACGGATCTCAGGATTCAGGCTTAGATCGAGCCGGAATAGTGCCAACAACCAATCAATTTGCTGTTGCGGGTTCGAATCCTATGTGGAAAACTTCGGAAAAATCGTTTGATGACAACTTGAGGTGAAACATTGTTCTTCTCTTTCATATTAATCCGTAGTTTTGCAACATACCCATTAAAAAAAAAAAGAAAAATTAAAATAGGACTCTAAAGATGTGAGACTTTAGTTTCTTTTTGTTAGGATTAGTTTATTGGGTGTTAGAAATGATACTCTGTTTTTTATCAACACGAGTAACTTGAACTTTCTGACAAATAAACTTTTTCGTTTCTTCCACTTACAGTCAAAGCAGCGGTAACTCTGATCTTATCGGAATTGAAGATAATCCAGATTTCGGCTATGTAAATTCTGCAATGGTGACCGAGGAAAAATGGCAAAATGGTAAAGGGTCGAGTGACGTTAAACTCGATTTTAGGACACAGTCAGTAACACATGCTTAAAGTGATGGGAACGACTTTATACCAAATTGAAACGACTCTCGGAAAAGCCTCAATCATCTTAATGACCGTGCATGCATTTGTTACATGCATGGCCTTGAACAGCCAACGATGTTCCGTTCGTACAGGCTCATTCAAGAGCTGGAATGACTGAAAATCGTCAAATCATCGAGGGCTTCAGTAATTTTTTTTTTCCAGAGAGTTGATGAGAAAATTCGAAAAAATTTGAAGAGCGATGGATACAGATTTGATTTAATTTAAAAAACACAATTTCGACTTCTTCGAGATAATTCCCGTATAAATCGATGTTTGTTTGTGGCAGGCAGACTTTTGTTATTTATTCTAATACTTGTTACGTTTATTTATAACTATTTACTATTTAGCTTTTTTTGAATTAACCGATATTTATTTTAATTTTCATGATCGAATAATCAATGATAGAAATATATATAAGAAAATATAAAAAATTGTCTACGAGTGTCAACTCTAGGCATCATTCATTATTGCTTGAATGTTGAATTCCGTTTGGTCGGAAAATTGACTCTTTAACTTCGTCCAGCGTGACTTTCATTAAGGACGTTGTATGCTAAATCCGAGCAAAAAGTTTGTGACTATAGCTTGTAAAAAAAAAAGCTCTATATGCTAAAAAAAAATGTTTTATCTGCAGTGACATTTTTATTTTCTAACGTTGGCAAAAAAACAGATTACAGTAGTAGAACAAATATTTTGTGGGAAAAAATGTGAAAATAGAAACCACAAATATTCATGCTTTTAGAGTTATGCATAAAACTTATCGTCGGGTACCCAATACAACTACATGGTCCTGTCAAAAATAAGGACAATATTAACGTACGCAGCCAGATATGCCAGCTCAATTTAGTTGTTTGCTAGGCTAATAGCTAACAAAAAATACTATTGCATTCGAAAATGTATTAAATAAAGTGATACTATATTTTTAAGTATTTCTATCGACCAGTTTTTTAGTGAAATTTACCAACGTTAATATTGTCAGCCATTTCGAGAATTTTTTGCATTTTATGCATTTTCAAATTCGATTCATTCGGAAGAGACGTGGTCAATCACATTGAAATTTTGCTAACAATTAAAGAATATTATGAGCCATACCGGAGCAAAATTTGAAAGAAATCTGCGGAAAAGAATGTTTCGCACACAACATCCTTAAAGTAAAGAGCGGAAATACATGGAGAACGGTTTAAAGATTGAATGAAAAGTTAACTCGGCGTTCAAACACGTGCGCTTCAATCAGCGTCAATGAAGTGTATATTCGCCTTGGAATATATATAAAAGACAAAAGTCAGTGTGCAGAACTCAACGGTGTAAAATGGTGCAATTGAACGTTATAAACGTCACGTGACATGATTTCTCTATGTTTGCTATAAATGCACGTAAATCTCGAAATCGTTGGACACTTTTCTCGTACCAACCGTACGGAGTGTATAACATGGAATAAATTTTCACTGGCTTTATGCCTAATAATCTTTAGAGCGAACAGCGATCGTTTTGGCTGAGCTTGTTTCGTAACATTCCTTCATTTCCGGGACCTTGTAAATATTCGCTCACAGCACGCTACGAGTCATTAGTCTGGTGGCTTTGCGAACGTAAATGTTTCTCAAGTTTAATCGATTATTGTGGATTTCTGATCAATAAAAGTGTCGTTTGGGTCTCGGTCTCGATAATGCAGTGCTAAAAAAAAGTTCTCCAAAAAATTGACCGTCGTTCGCATGACAAAATTGAACAAAGTTCCTACGTATTTTTCCTGAGAATTGAAAGAAAAAAATGGAAAATTCTAATTTGAAAAAATTGATTAGTTACGATGATTGCTTCGAAATCGTTCGTAAAAAGCTTCGTGAATATTCGATCGACGATTTTCGTTTAGTGAATTACGAGATGATACCTATGGGACAAGTGCATGGATATATGGGTCGGTATTTTACTTTAAAGACAACAATTTCTTTTTCGGATACACCGAACGAGAATCGTGTTTATAATTTTTTCACAAAAATACCACCGCTGATAAGAAGTCCCCAATACGAGTGGATACAGGAATATGGCTCGTTCAAAAAAGAAGTCGATCTGTACGAGACCGTATTTCCTATAGTTTTGCAAAACCTTGAGAAGAGATCGATACCAGAATATTTTTTTGGTCACGAAAGTGACATTATTATTCTTGAAGACATGACTCACAGCGGTTTCGTGATGACAGATAAATTTGTATCTTTCGATTTTCAACATTGTCAAATTGTCATGGAAACTTTGGCCAAATTTCATGCGAAATCGATTATTTTCGAAGAGCTGGAAAAAAAAAATCTGCACAATGAATTTTCTCATTGCTTGCAAGAAACACTATGGCCACTGTCCGGAGGAAGATCAAAACGCATGTTCGACGCAGCTGTTAAGGGTGCCGTTTCTATGATTGATTTAATAGAAAATCTCAATGATTGCGATCGTCTAAAACTGAAAGAAATCATTAAAGCTCGCTCTTTGGATCACGAGACAAAATTATTGCCCTCCAAGGAACACAGAAACGTTCTCTGCCACGGTGATCTTTGGGCAAACAATATACTCTTCAAATACAACCAAAATGGAGAACCGGAAGCTTGCTGTCTAATTGATTTTCAACTGGCAAGGTATGTTCATCCAATACGATTCCTTATCTATTTGCAATAATAATAATAAAATGAAAAAAAAACGACATAGAATTATGAAAGAGAGAAAAGTGGCATGAAAATCATGTTGAAATTCCAAGAAGTTACTGTAAACAATAAACTTTCAAACGCCGTGGGGAATTTTTAAAAAATGATTACAAATATTGTAAATAATTAAAATTACGATAAATACTGTACGGTTCAATTTTCTGACGAAATAAAGTCGATTCGAAATAGATTTAGTTACATTTTGTAATTTAAAATTTAAATTGAACAAAATATTCATCAATTGAGTTTTGTATCTTCGATTCATTCAATGCACAATCAAAATGATGTCTTAATGTTCGTATTCGATGAACAAATACTAACGACAAAGAAACAAAACAATTGTCTGCTCCCAGGTACAATCCTCCAGCTCACGACATTCTCAGTTATCTTCAGTTCACGACGACCCGAAACCTGCGTCAGAATTACGGTGAAAAGTTATTTAAAATTTATTGGAACTGCATGGCTGAGTCTCTGAGAGGAGCCGGCCTGGAAGCTGAGGTTTTATTTCCCTGGAATAAATTTGTCGAGTCTCTCGAAGATTTGAGAGCAACGTGCATGACACATGGCATTCTCAACATTACAATAATGCTACTGGACTCAACAACAGCAAGTAAATACTTCGCTGATAAGCCGGAACTTCTTGAGAGCATTTTGTACGTCGATCGAACTCCGCTGATACGTGAAGTATTTCTTCAAGTTCCAGAGTACAAAAACCGACTGTCGGACGCTATTCTAGAGCTGCGCGAGAGCACGGAGTTTTATCGATGAGCTATGGCACGCCGTCTTGCTATTTATTGGTTGAACATTTCAACCTCAAATAAAAATACAATATCCGATTCATACTCGAATTAAGCGTCTCGTTAGAAATTTAGTTTGAAGTACACAGGGAATAAAATATCCGGAAAACCGAAACCTAATTTATGTCGAGTGATAATTTCAATCAATGTTTATTTTGTTATGAGAAATTGTCATTGCATTGTTGTTACCTGTACAGTTCGTTAAAATTTCAGGATCAAGATTTAGTGAGCACAGACATAATTCAGAGGGTTAATATGGAAGTACGACATCTCACGAAACAACGACTCAAAAATGTTAACAATCGTACAGATAGGCCTTCGATAATGCCTGGTCAGGTTTTTTGACTCGCAAAATTCTGTACATAACATAATAATCAAATAGAATCGATAATCTCCTTTCTATCATAAAATTTCATGGGAACAATAAAATTTCGGTGAATTAAAATTGTACTGAGACAAAATGAAACCTTAAAGGAATATTGAATTTTTATAATGTCTCGACAAAAAATTGATCCAGAATTTTCATTATCTACATAATTTTGATACTTGAATCAAAAATACATTGATAATTTGAATTCCCAGAAGTTATTTGATCTTATCATAAAATACTGTTGCAATTGAATAATAATCCGATAAATTACTCTTTTTTAGATAAAAACATTTGTAGGGAAATAAATGCTAGACTGGTCTAGGCTGGTCTACGAATATTCCGTTATAGCTCGATATTGAATAATACACGCGAAGGTGGCGAATTGCGGTTCGCACAGGGGCGTCCGCTTTTCCTGAGCGATCGGTTGTTACTGTCTTATCAGTAGGCCCCCTTTCGCGGCAACGCGGTAATCCTGTGTTTACCGCGACGTTCCGAGAAATCCCAATTGTGTTGCTCCTCCCCTCCCCTGCCGCCTATTCCTTCACCGTGAAGCGAACCGACCCGTTCTCTTCACAGTAAATCATTCTCTTTCAGAACATTTTTATTTGAATGAATTTTCATGAAGCTAATAAATAGCAAAACGGCGCACCATAATAAGCTGATGAAAAAAGTAGCAAAAAAGAATAAAACAATGTACTTGAAAAAAAAAAACGATTATTTTTCAAATTCTTTTGTTCCTTCTCTCTTATTACACAATAACGATCACATTACACATTGTTGTTGGTTTGGTTGTTTGTTTTATCATCGTAACTTCCGTTGAAGGTTCGCTTATAAAAAAAATGTCTTATTTTTTTTGCCCCGATTTTTCCATTGGCAGGTTGGGGGCGAGGGCGGGGGGCAGGGTGAGAATGATTGCACATAGATCCTGAAAACACGCGGGGGACACAGAAGTTTTTTTTTCAGGCTGACTTTTATGTATATAATTATTTATATCATCAATTATAATGAATATATAGTTATGTACAATATTGAATCTCATTCTTTAACAATAACATCAACAACATGATTAAACAACGTTCCTCATTGGTACACAAATTGTAAATGTACAGATAAAAAAGCATTAGATGAGGTCAATGAGGCATTGAAGGTGGGCGAACGCTCTGCGCGCCATTAATTTCATATTATTTTTGTTTTTTTTTTGTTTTTTTTTCGTTATTCCCTTATTTTTTCGGTTTTCTTCTGTTTATACATCTTTAAAGCCCGACATCGTTTTTAAACCGATTGTATTTTGGTATGCCTTATTATGTTTTTTATTTTTTTATTTTTGCAACCTCGAAAACCATCAACTTTTTTGTTTTCACACATCCATTCAAGCGCGCACACATACTCACGCATTCACATTCGCGCACGCACGCACACACACACACGCGTTATTTTTCGATCAATGGATTGATTTTCCTTTGTGGTTTTTTTTTTTTCTTCGGAGACATACACGTCAATACGCAGCATACATACACGCGAATGCACAAAAGAGAAACATGACGAGGGGGATGAATGAATCAATTGATCTCGGTGCATGATTTAATTATTAAGAGAGTGCGCGTAATGATTGTCATATACCCCGTCGAGCCGCGATTGTTTTATGATCTTCGCGAAGAGAAGATTTTTTGTCATTTCACAATTAAGGCCTTCTTTTTTCAGCCTTTGCAAGATCGAATGAGAATTAGGAAAAAAAAGACAACCGTACTTAACATCGTTTGTGCAATGGACTCTCAATTCTGCGAAGTTTTTTTTTTTACGATAGAAACGAAAATTATGAAAGTGAAAAGAAACAGCATCGATGAAAATTCATTATTTTCGTTTCTCCACGAGAAGATCACGATCATATATTCGTAATATATATGTACCGTGGACTCAACGTGGCACAAGCAACCACGTTTCATTCTAAAACTCTAAGCAAGGCTTTCGACGACTTAATGAATGACTTGCACAAATCTAATGCACAAATTTGTATAATTTTTTGCTTTTTTTTCGTCCCCTCCTCGAGGCCAGAGCGACAGACTGGGAGAGATCGAATAATTACTCGATCGTAACACGAGATTTTCTTGAGATCGCGTTTTTTATTTCCAAATTGAACCTTTGAACGATATTCACAGAAAACAATTCAAACGTATCAGACACTTTCAATTAATTAAGAAACTCCGTTATTTTTTCTGTACACGGTTCTTAATTTTAGTTTTCGCATAATATTTCACGAGATAGCTATTATTTTTCAATTTTGTTGAAGTTGGAATATCTGATGAAAGCGTCAATGAATCAGTAGCATGTTCGAGATTTGACTTTTTACCAGTGAATTACGATATTCCAAGACAATGAACTTAACTTTTGAAAAAAATGTATCTTCATCGTGTCACTCACATCACGAATCGAAATTTCTCTCCGACTCTCTCTCTCTCTTCCTCTCTTTCTCTCGTCCGTATAAATGTTTTATACAGTACAATGGGGTATGTTCTTTTTTTTAATTTTTTTTTCTTTTTATTTTAATTTAAAAATTCTTTTTAATAACACGAACTGCGGGTGGCAGTGAACAGTGCACGTGCATATTGCAACAGCAGCAGCGGCACAGCAGCGCAACGGCAGAGCAAGATATACACGTTATATGCATATACGAACACGGCAGCGTCTACCACAACTAGTCTTTTTTTAATTTTCATCTTTTCAAAATCTCATTAATCAATCATGATTTTTTTTCAACTCGAAATGAAATTGTCTTTTGTTTTTTTTTTGTTTTTTGTTGTTTTTTTGTTTTTTTTTCTCTTCATATCGACGGTCTTGCCTAGCCGTAGACGGAGACCGTAGATCGTTAACGCATACCTCTTTCCCCCAATTTAATTCGAAACCTTAAACATTATTCACACGCTCCACATTTTTAACGTGTCGTATTTTTGTTCGTTTATTCTTATCTTCGTTTCTCTCGTGTCTGTTTTTCTTCGAGAAAATTATGTGTGTGTATGTGTGTATGTGTGTGAGCGTGTGTCACGATCATTTTCGCACTGTTGCAACGCATATTTGTGTACCGTGTTTGTTTGTGTATCCTTTTTAAATTTTCTTTTACGTTTGTTTATATCATTATTATTTAATTTATTATGAATATTATTATAGTAATTATTATAATATAATTATTTATAGTACGTACGTCCGTATATATACACACGTGAGTTTCACAAAAATATATAAAAGAGAGAGTGTCCTATTCATACGCATATGTATAATATGTATAATTATCCAGTACGTACGTATGTGTGATAAACATGTGCATAATATTCTTTTAAGTTTGTTTTTTTCTTTTCTTTTTCATCGTTTTTACCGTTTTACGTCTTCGAGTATGCACATATCGACATACAACACACGATATACTCAAAGTTGTGTGGAAAAGGGGGTTTCTTGTTGTTGTTGTTTTGTTGTTTATATTTTTTTTTGTTTATCCTGTTAATATTTATAGAATCTGTACAAAGTGCTTGGATTCAGAGTTTTTTTTGTTTCGTGTTAAATTTTTATGTCTTTGCGGTTCTTCTTTTATATTGTAAACAAGACACACGAGGTTACATTACGTTGGCAAGTCCAGCACTCTCACATTTGTCGCGACGATTACCCAATTTTCTCGCTGTTTGTCGATGTCTATATTATTATTATTTTTTTCTATATATTTTTTTTTGTTCGCTCTTTGTTTTTTTGGTTTTTTTCTTCTCGAAATTCTCTCTTTTCTTTGTCTCGTAACACCAGCTGCCGAACACTACGGGTGTACCAGCTAAACGAAGATAGGGACGTGGGCAAAAATTTCACTGAGAGACGAGACAACTCGTCTCACTTTTTTTTTGTTTTCTATCATTTACATTTATATATATTTAATGATATCAGTTTTTTTTTCGCCCTTGCTAAGCAAAACGAGAGTTCCACTGTCGCTGGATGAGCTGGGGGATGAAACACTTCTTTTCTCTTTAAAATTAAGGCCGTATCGACCGTTATTACGGACGAAACACCGTTTTATGAACAAACACGAATAGCATGTATTCTTCTTCCTCTCTCGATCACCACTTCTGAAGGGATTGTTGTTACGTAAAAACGCTGTGTTCCTCTTTCTTGCTACTTTATCTTAGACTTTTTCTTTTTTGTGATGTTCAATCCAAAGCTTTTGGAAGTGTTTGCGCAGCAGCTCTCGTCGACGATTATCTCGCAGATGATGGAATGAGGGGAGCGAGAAATAGTCTCATCATCTTCGTATTCGTGCATATTCTTAACACAGAATATACTTTTTTCTTTTGGATACAGGACAAAGGGGGCATTAGGAATGGGGATGACTCGTGTAGCAACCCTCGGACCAGACTCTATCGTGCCACTTCCAAACATCCTCTTCACCCTCCTCATTTTGCTCCCTCTCTCGATTTATCGACCCAGTTACTTTTCATATCTTTCTTATCGTTTGTATAATTGGTCGCTAATTTGCAGAGAACGAGATATGTTTTTATTCTCGTGAAATGCGATTCTGAGATAACTTTGGGACTCAGTCTTCATAACGAATTTCAGGAACCGAGAAATCGCTTTTTATTTTTTAATAAGCTTTGTAACGGATGATACACTTATTCCCTCGTGATGTGCCGAGTTGATGCGTTTTTGCGATAGATAATTGACAGGGCAGCGAAATATGATTTGTTTATTTGTTTATCTTTGTTATTTCGCCGTGTGTATACGTCAGCAGGATCATGATGGATCGCTCTCGTGTTTTTCAACGAAAGGATTTTATCGGAAGTTTGTTCATGAATTTTCTTTTTTTCTTTGTACGTAATTTCCATCGGTCGAGGAGAATGATGAGGGCTTAAACTTACACGGTGATTGGGGTGGCACGACAGTCCCCTACGTTCGATTAGATGTAGGAATATGGTCCATCGGTTAGGGCGCTACACAGCAACAGTCAGGAAGCGTCGTCCTTTCCACGCGCACCACGACTTGGTCGATACTCGAGGCCCGGGTCGAATTGCATCAGTACGAAAACCTGGCGAGCACGAAAACAAATACTAATTATGCCACTTTTCTACTTCAAACTGACCCTAATTTTCACATCGTCCATTGCCCGTTTATTTTTTATTAAAACCCCAAGAGCGTTGACTGAGTTTCTAGGATTTTCTACCCAATTATTTTCAAGTGACCATTCGATACTCGAGCCTCGGCACTTTGTGGAAAAACAAAAAATTCTAAACAATAATAAAGGTCTGCAGAAGGATTTCCTTTCTTTATAAATTAAATTCCTATCGAAACCAAGAAAAGTGGGTTGTTCTTCAAGGCGCTCGAGTGGCATCAGCGTTTTTTAAACCGACAAATCAATCAGAGTCCGTTTTAATATGCAATTCGATAATGGCAAACGTACGCGGTTTTGCGTTAATACAGACGTTCCAAAATGCAGTCAAGTCGTACATTGAGGAATTGAATTAAGCAGTGAAAGATATGGCTGTACTTAAAGTTAAAAAATAAAAGTAAATACATTTTTGATGCTTGATCTTTGAAATATTATCATGAATTCGTTAATGAATATAAACTTACCTGATCAGTGGGTAAGAGAGTGAAATCATCGGGTGGATTCGTAATAACGTAACGCTTGGAGGATGCGTCGCAAGAAGAGCTCGTGTCACGAAACCTAAGACGTGGATGTGAAAGAGAAAAAAAACAGAAATTTGTTAGTGCGAATCCATATGAGCTCGCTGACTTGCACACATAAATGACAAAACACACAGGATACACTCACAATTAAATGGATATATGTTTAATTTAGCACACAATAACGACAAAAGCTAACTAAACAAACGTAGCTAAACTAAAAGTATTAATTCGTTAAATCTGTCTTTTTTTTCTTTCGTTTGTTTAAACCTGCTTGGGCGAGCAACTAAACGCTAAACAAAACGGTGACAATACAACAAATTTTCAAAAATGATATTTTTTGGATGGGAGGGCCAACTTACGAAATCTTCGGACATTAGTATACATTTTTGGTGTTCATGAGGCAAAAAACGTAAAAATGCAAAAATTGTGCGCCGCAAATTAATAAATGCACAGGACACGTATAAAGATCATGAGAAAAAAATGGCTCGTTTTTGGTTCTTGGCTTTTCTTTTCTTTTCTTTTTTCTTTTTTTTTTTGCTTTTTTTGGTCGAAAAAAAGTTCGACGAACGAGATTATAACAGAAGAAACATGAAAAATATACGAGATAATAGACGTGAGACAGCAGTGAGTAAACAGCTTTAGCGGTGGTCGACCAGACCACATTGACCGCCGTCGCTGTGCACCCAGGGTAATCCAATAAATACCATCGAGTTAAAGAAAGTCCGGTACCTGTACCTGTACAGACCAATGCACAGCATTCCATACGACTTTAATGCTGCGACAAAGAGGTCACCGTACTTGCCTCCCTCTCCATATTGGGCCAAAGGCCCATCGTATAACGATATCTGACCGACTCGACATCGATCTCTGTTCGCCAAACTGTCCGCAGTACTAAAAAGATTAAATTCATTTATGTTTCAAGTTGTCATCGAATATATAAAAAATTTTTTTTTCTAAATACAATTCATGAATGTGATCGAATTTTACTAGTTTCATTGGACTATGAAAAATACGGGGTCGCATGTTATTTGATAATGCTGCAAAAAGTAAGTCTGCCAGAAAAATTTGAACCAAAATTCAAAAATATAAAAATACATTCAACCTTTTGTTTTCCTTCAAATCTTCTTGTTGTATAGTTTTGTATATTATTTCTGTACATTTTCAAGCAACGAATTACTTGCGTATTTTCCCATAAATTTCGTGAGACTTGCGTAATATTTCCTTACCTGTAACCGCCTCTAAGGCCTGCTCCTTCGGCTAGAATTAATTCGAGTTCGGGCGTTGCTCCACCGGTAATTAACGATCGTATGAGAGTCAACGCGTTCTGATTGAAGTATGTCTACGAAAGTATACAATTTCCGTGAGACTTGAGCGTTTCAGAAAGAAGTCAATTCGATGTCGTATTAGGCTAAATATTGAGGAGTCATTACCGTCGACATTAAAGAGTCGAGTACGCTGACAGCGAAGGCAGTGCCACAGGCAAACGGTTGTGTTAAATAAAGTTCCGTGTCCGGATCGTCGTCGTCGTCCTGATCGAGGAACTGCACATTGCTGTCGTTCACGAGTTCTTTGGAATAAAAAATTGCATTAAATTGGAACGAAATAAAATTCTCAAGATCGAATTCAAACCCAATAAAAACCCTTTTGACTTTGAATAAAATAATGGTTAATTCATCGTTACCGGTGATCATTGGTACATTAGCACCGTAAACTGAACCACGTCGTTGAAGAACAATCGGACTACCAACTTGACTCAGTACACCAATTGTATCGTCGAAAGTCATTGCCTTGATATTTAGGGACGCGAGAATGGCTTCCTTGTCGGCGAGGGTTGGATCGTCATTGCTAGGCACTTTTGCCGACAGGATGCAACACATGTCGCATAGATTTACATTTACGGCACGGAGATCCGCTCGACTCAATGGTGACCCCTTTTTTAAGGAAAAATAATGAATCTCGTTATCAATCGTCCTTAAGAGCAATGATCTCCATTCCAATTCGTTTAGTTTATGAATAAAATCATGAATAACAATATTTATTTTCAGTAATCTACTGTCTAACCCTGGTAATTATGGCACAACCATTTTAATATAAACATTTCGGGTTCCTGAGGTTTTTCAGCCCGGATTGTGAGTGTCACGGGTCTTTGCTGCCCAGGCAATTTTCGGTGTTCCTTAGTGTTGAAGGCATTCATATTGTACGATATATTTGATCTTTAAACAATGGAACACCTGACGAAGTGAATGGCTCATAATTCAATAAGGAAAAACTATTTGAACCATTTCAGTTGGAGTTGGAATAAAAAGTGCATTAGATTTTAATCAAATACGTGGGTTTTCTTTTCGGTCGAAATGATGAAAATGATACAATCGTATCCCATTTGTGTTCGTATTCGAATCTATCTTTTTTCTGATTTTTTTTTCATTAACTTAGTCACTGTGATCGTATTCACGTTTGTAAAGTTACTACAAGTTCTTATTATGATTATTTTCTTTTTAATTATGAAAAAAGGTAAGACTTACATTAAGTACGGAAATCTTGGGCAGGTTCTGCAGCATCTTCCACTCCCGTCGTATGTAATCGACAGAGCCAACTATCACTACATGTTTAAGCTCGTGGTAATGAAAATTGGAAGCTCGTAATGGCATGACAAGGTTTCTCAGTCCAATAAGAGGCGAGTCGGGATCGGCGAATAGGCATACAACAACGTGACCATTGAGTACTGTCATTGCCGCCTGATTACGATCAAGTATACAGTCTTCGAGGTTTCGGGCAGGACTCCAATGAAACATACCCGTTGAGTCATACTTCATTTCGGTCTTTTCGAAATCAAAATCTTTTGCTTGATCGTCGGCAATGCCTATCTGGAGGCCTCCGTTGTTATTCACATTGGCACCACCCGAAGCTCGACTTGTTGGCCTAAAAATATATTTTCAAAACGTTTTATGTCAATCACATCGTCATTTCGTTCAATTTCAATTAATAGGTCGTAGAAAAAGTGATACAATAATAATTTTAACTTTTATTGAGTCTAAGACCAATCAGTATCACAATTGAAAAAAAAAACAAACCATTTTTCTGGTTTATCTATAAGATTAAATGACATAATTGAATGTCAGTTAATCTATCCGTTCATTTGATACAATTAGATTCAAATTTTTAAGACCTAATTTAACCCTAAAATACTACATGCAGTGAAAGATAAGTGTAGTGTGCTTGGGTTAAATATTCAATTGGTCAAAAATATACCTTACGTCAAGTTTGTTTCTTGATTTCCAAAAGGTCACAAATACTATAATACTTGAAAGGTTAAATCATTGTTTCAATAACGTTGCCCACGTAGTTATGATTTATTAGCAATTGATTTATTGATATTCTTGATTTATTTATTGTATTAATTAAAGATTTAAGATTCTTTTCTCAAAGTTTGAAAAATAATAATAATATAGTCTCGAAAATGTCGTTTTAATTGAAAATGAAAAGCTTGAATGAAATTTTTTTTCTGCACTGTGATGAAGTAGTAAGTAATGGTGTACATGCGAGCAAAGGTCAGTGGTTGCCGGGTCGCATCTACAAAGCCAAGTGGCACCAAGATGTGTTACATTTCAAGGCATGTTCGTGAGTGTGTGAGTAGCAGTTTTGAGTGTCGCGCTGTTTTCAGAACATTGTTTAATTAATTCGTTGTGTAAACGATAATATTGTGAGAAGAAGAATAAAACAATAGAAACAAAAGTAAAATTAATAAAATTATTAAAATAACACATAGTTCGTTAAGGGCGTAAGCGTACATGAGTTTTTTGACTTCGTAGGCGAGACGGTAGCCAGGATATGCAGACTCCTCTTGCGATCTGTAATCAGAAGGTGAGTGGACGTTGATCTCCGAAAATCAATATTGAAACTGAAACATTTTTTGTTTCTTTCTTTCCTTCTTTCTTTCTTGTTTTTCATTCAACCCCACGCGCTTGGAAATAAGAAATATTTTTTTTCAGCACACGTGACAAGCACGTGGCACATTGGGTCGTTGAAGGCACAAGTCATGATTTACCATCGGAGATTCTCCTCCAAATTTCTCTTTCCACGAAAAAATGTATCGGAAATTGCAAATTTATGAAAACTGTCCCGATATATTCTAGACCCTCAAAGCCAACAAAGGATTTTTGTAAATCATTGCGACTGAGAAGAATAAGTCAGTGAAATTAAGTATGCTGACGAAGGAACAATATTAATGTTATGCTGTTTATACGCGGTTCGAGATCATCAGTTTTTGCCGTTGAGTGATTACACGTGTGATTTAAAAGAAAAGTATTGTTCACGTTCAATCTCTTGATTGATTAAATGTTTATAGATTTACTTGTTTGTATGAATAGATTGTTGTTTTTGCGATTAATATTATCGCCTCACAATGGTTTATGCTTGAAATTTTACAGCCGATAAAAAAGTCCATATAAAATGGGCGATTAAATTGATTTCATTGTTTAAGTCAAAAGTACCAAGTGAAATGTAGCGAAATTTAAGAAAAGCTTCAGAACAGGGTTTAATTTGTTTTATTAATTTTTGTAGTTTTCGTGATTCATGCTTTGATCAAAGGAAAATAATAATGGCAGTGCCTCGTTCGTCTAAACATGTGCAAATTCTGTTGCTCGTGATTTTCTCTTGTTAAACATAAATACTTTTTCGTATAGAATTGTATTAGGATCGAACGGAAGCTTTAGAGATAGAGATATTTCGGAATAGCCGTGTTAAATCAAAGTGCCAAAAAGTTATTTGCGATTTATCACATTGTAAATTAATTCTATCGGATCTTTTTCGAATCTTATAATTTTGAGTACAAAGTGATACTTATAAGTTCGAGATAAAACATTGATTAGTACAGAGAAGAATAATATGAAACGTGACAATAATACAAGGGATATAATCTATTTATAGGATTGCGTTTAAATAGAACGGTGGTGTTTTTATTTGGCAATCACACAATACCTCTGATTGTACGGTTGATTCGGGCTTGTCAAACTATCGTTGGCTGCTCTGTTGACGTTTGGCTTGACCTTGTTAACTTGCTTCGTTGAATTTATCGTCGTCATTCCCACGGAGTTACGATGATTCCTCATGGCTGTAAATATTTTTTCTTCGTTACACAATTTTCTATTGAACAAAAAAATACGTGATAACAAATCTGACGAGTAATGCTGAGAAATTGTAAATGTCAAAATGACGTTTTCGTAAATATTTTTCAATGTTTTTACAATCCTGCTCAAGATGTGAAATTTCTTGGCTCAAACACCAAGTTTTCTTTCAACAGAATTGATCTTCATTTTGGTTCGGCTGATCTTTTAAAATAGAATTGGCCGACAGGATGTTTTCATCAAGTATTTAATCTTTCAACTTCATCGATCATAAAATAAAACAAAATTGCACGAGTGGAAATCTTACCATTTGGATCTTCTCGTTCGCGGCTGATCTCACCTAAAATTCATACACGTAATTTAGTAACAAAATTATACGAATATATTCCTATTGGCAGCCATTCGATTAAGGACGATAAATAGTCGATTAACAAGGCTGTTCATATGGAATAATTTCATGAATTATTATTCATATTTCCTTTTAGGAAATATTATTAGTGCGCGTTGCATCGCGTTAATGTACCTACAGCCTCATGCTTACAGACCCGCACGCTTTATTCCCGAAAAAACTCTTTGTAACCGCCGAAAGTTATTAAAAACATTTTTTTAATTCATCAAATATTCATTTGTATAAAGATCAATTAGAATTTCTCACATTGTCAATGCGTTTCGTCATCTTCACAAATTTTATCGAGTGTCGTTAGAAAAATCTTGTAGCACGAAAAAAAATGTTTTTAATTCAGTAATGGCCACGTCGTTTATGTAAGTTACCCCAGACGTCATAATTCTACAGATTAATGGATCCGTCAACGGATAAACATAAAAATTCATTTAAAAAATTGTGTCATAATCGTCTCATTTAAATTGGCCTTTAATTACAAAAAGTTTTTCATCTAGCTCAACACATTTTTGACATTTTGTTAATTTGTCTACCACCAACATTTGGATTACGTTGTAAATCGGTCATTTTTCGTCTCAAAGTTGTTTAAATATCAGAAGCATCGTAAATTAAGTACTTAAAATAGTTGATCGCTTATTAACAAGTTATTTTCGTTAAACAGTTACAGCAACTTTACTTTACACAACACTGGTCTACGGGAGTCTAGCCTGCGAGACTGTAGCATAACTTGACTGAGGTGCAACTGTACCTCTCACGTGAACCATCTTGGGCAGTTCTGGCGGAGTGAATGTGGGGGGAGGATGATGGTCGTCTGTAACAAACCACTACACATGTTAGCTACCCTATCTAAGTGTCTAATGCCTAATTTCTACTTTTCTCCGAGTCATTATCGAAGCAAGTAATCAATGAATGAATCAACATCTAGGGTTTTCAAAATTTCTATTCAATGAAATTAAATGTTTAGTTTTTGTTCATTCACTATTTTTTATGTTTTATTAAATCACTGACATCTAATTGAATTAGTGTTTCAATAATTTGTTTAACAAATAAGACTGAATATATGTCGACAATGACTCATTCTGAAAAATCCTCAGGAATAATCGAGTACAATCTCTTTTTTGCTCAATTGTATTCGCACGGATATCAGTAGAAAATGAAACCAGCGTATACATCGAGAAAGATTGTCGAGAATTTTTGAAATCCTTCCCGCTGCTCGCTCTCCCGACATGTCAAAAGCTACTAACTAGTTTTGCCTAACTACATGCTTCATGCACAAGTGCATTCGAAATGAGCACTTAGAAGTCCATCGAATGTGGATAAATCAGGAATTAGTGCAATTCTTTTATCATGGTGTACTATATTTTCATCGTTGCATTATCTGCATATTCTGTACCATTATTATTTTCTGAACTACGCAAGAAATTATCTTCCATTCGATGTCATGTTTACTGAAGCAGGCGTGCAACAGTTAAGGAAAAAAAAATAAAAAAAAAAAAGTAACTTACGATTCATTGGTTACAGTTTAGTACCAGTAGTAAAACACATTTATTATATATTCATTACGTCATCTAAAATGCATTTAATCAATTTTACATTAACTGAGATAGAAAGAGAGAGAGAGAGAGAAAAGAGAGAGAGACTCATGCTATATTGGATCTGCGTGCAAAATACATATGTATAGAGATACAGAGAGGATTTATGACGAGAAGTGTGCCATTTGGAATTTTTTTTAAAGAATAGAAACATTCATATGGGAATTCGTGTGGCTTGCAAAAATTTACAATAGCTGAGGCTCAGTGGGACTTGTAAGGAGAAAAAAGCGTATTTTTTTGTGCATTCACCAAGATATCATTTTTATTCTTATATTTCACATTTTTAAATAGTTTTTGTTTGAATGAAAAACGAAAAACGGTATCTGGCGTTTCGAAGGATGTAATGAACGTACAGAGAATAATGAAACAGAAAAAGAGGGAAGAAGGGTGAGAGACAGAGAGCAAGATGGAGATAAAGCGCGTGAGAATAAAGAGGACTGAATGTCAAAATTCAGAGAGAGGATCTGACGTATGCACAAATTGAAGGCTCAAGGATGTTCCCATCGAGTATTTACATATTTTATATGTCATATATAAAATAACAATATTCGATGTAGTATTTCTTAATAACGTTGCTCTTCAACTGACGATGACGCGTATCCTACGCACTAATAATTACGCTATAATTTTAAATATGAAATAATAAAATAACAAACAATACGCGTGAGATGTTTTAACGAATATGGAGTGGAAAACCAAAATTAGAGGGTATGAAAAATACGAAAAATAAATGACTTTTAATGCTTCTCATCTTCTTACATAATATTTATAATATTCAATTACATCAAAGTAAGAGAATATCCTCCGATTGACTTACTTGGGTACGAGTAGTCTTCACCTATGTAGAACGATTGGAGGACGAGAGGTTCAGGCAATAGGTCATAGAGACATAGACGGTTAGTTGAAAGGTATTTTTACGGTCGTGTTTATGTAGTATTATATATAGTACGGCGGTTTGTCTGTATATGGATGGATTTCATGTTCAGTGTATTTAAAAAGATATTTATAATATTTTTTTGCAATTGTTGCTGTATTTTCGAAACACGATAACCGGAAATTGAAATAATGTAAAATTGTGAATAATTCATGACGAGCGTAATTTAGCTGCTGAATCATAATACATTATGAATTGTATGTGACACGTTATTCGTACGATTTGGGTTTCTTAGCCTGTTTTTTTGTTTTTATTTTTATTTTTCAACGAAAGTGAATCGAAGTAAATGAGATGCTGTTTACGTTCTTTCGGGAATGTGCACACACATCGCTTAATTTATATTAATTAGTCATTTGTCTCATATATACACACATATTTATATACATAAAGGAGCAGGATGGCAATATCGCTTCGACGCGTTATTCTATAACTGTACTCTCGTTATTTCTATTCGTTAAATATTATCAGAGAAACTTTGAACCGAAACAATATTTATTTGAAAGAAAAAAGGGCGTGCCTGCATTAGAAACAAAAAAGAAGGCATTTTATGACACGATTATTATGGAAATCTAAATTTTTTTTCATCAATACATCCCGGCCATTGTGATCCCTTCGTTACAACGTTAATTACGTGTTATATTGGGAAACAGTTGACGTACAATAAATTGCACGGAATAAATGGTAACGAAATAGGAAAAATAAAGCGAAATTATCAAATCTATGAAATTTGAGAGAAAACGTGAGATTTTTGTATTTTTGCTTCGAACCTTATCAAAAGTATCAAAAATAGAGTTAATCCTCAATTCACCCACAACAACGACCATCGAGACACTCACAAACCTTATTTAGGTCAAACAAAAATATAAATGAAAAACTACATTCCAACACGAACACCGATACACGAGGATATAGTAGAATAATGAATAAATCTATATATCGTATTAGTTGCATGATTATTATGTTTAAATATAACACCACATCAATAAGACTCAAACACTAAGACAACGTTGTTCTACACGTTGGGGACACGAGAGAAATTTGTTTTTGTTGTTATTGTTTTTGTATCGATTTTTTCAAATGTAGATACGCACACACATAAATGTATATACATATATTTATATGTACTAATCCAAATGATATAAATATATATGTACACATAGTGTTTGACCAAACGAACGGGACCATTTCATAGAAATTGGGAAAAATCCCTCGCTCGTTATTCTGCTTTCTTTTTCCTTTCGCCATGAATCATTAGCAAAAATTCGATAATCGAACTATAACATTGAACAAGTCGAAAAGACCTAGATCGTACGCGTTCATGAGAAATAATTCAATTTGTTATTGTGGATTTTGACACGTTGTACTGATCATGACGATTTACACGGAGTTATTAATCGCGAATGAATTGGCCTCTGCAACTATAAGGTTATAAGATTTTCATTTATACAAAAGACGCATTAATATTGATTTTGTTATACTTATTATTTTAGTAAACGATGTGGATTGAGGATTGATAATCATTTTCGATTATTCGAATTGTTTTCAGTGTGCGAAACTTTATTATTTATTCTTGTTCTGCTATCAGTTAAGAAAATGTGTCGTTTTCGAATGAATAACTTTTTTCATGTTATAAAAAATCACTGATCAACGATCCATCTATTTATCATTTATTTTAGAGTTGAAGAAATATCGTAATGAGAATAATTTTTTTCAGAGGCCACTTCAATCGGAATCGCTCCCGTCACACCCGCGAATCTATCAATGATCACAGTTCAATGACTCATCGATGGACCGTCAGAGGCGATAAAGGGAAACCAGGAATTTTTCAAAAATACGCAAAAACACGTGACATTATTTTGTATATTCTTTTTTTGTTTTGTTTTTGGGTTTTTCTACTCGCGGAGCGATACGTACTTGCTCTTCCAACCATTTGAACAGCTCGCACGCCCTTCCGGAATGTGGCCACTGCCCGAAGGGAGAAGAACCATAGCTGTTAGTCTTCACATCAAAATGTTACTTGGTCCTAGAGATTCTGGGGTCGAACAAAATATTTCAAGGGGACTTGTGGGTGGCGGCAAAGGGGGGCGAGGGGGGGGGGGTCAAACTACCTTGAACAAATACAGACGATCTCTCCGTTAGTTTGCTAACAATATTGAATCGTAGTAATTTCTCAAGATTTATTAATTTTCATTTGCTCAATCATTCGTTAATAAAAATCGAATGAAAGGAACCAGAACTGGATTGATCGAGTCTGTAATAACACAATTTTATTGTACCACAAAACAAATTCGGTGGAAAGGGAGGGGGGAGGGGCATTTTCTTGCTTACAAACTACACAGAACTTGTCATTGATCCGAAGGGGTTACAAACAATTTTAAAAAACCATTCACGCACACACACACGCTTATGATCGATCAAACCCCACGAGATACTTGAAAAATGTTACGGAAATTTATTATATATGTCGAGGAAAGTAATTTTATATAAATATCGTGTGTCTAAAAAAAGATGATCCTAGATATTGGAGCGTGACACGATGCGACGATGCAAATGGCCCTGACAATTTATTTCGCGTATACCAATTTATTTATTGGCATATTATTCCTCTGACTTTCATGATAGGTCGTAATAATGATTTGACTCGATAGTTTTATTTGCGAGTACGCTGTCTCGGGTTTCGTTGGTGTGTCTTTTGTGTGTAATGCATCGAGGAAAGGACGTTAATTGAGGGCACGCTCATTACAGGGATATATCGTCCCGGTATATCGCGTCTAGGTAAACCCTGGGCATCGGGAAATTCACTCATTTATACGTAACTTATGTTAATAATAAACCGCAAACAGTGAAACGTCAGATTACGGAATATTTCGTATTCTAACGAATTCTCTCAACTAATTCGAGATTTTCATCGATTGCAAATACAGGAATTAGAAATCAATGTGGTTCGAAAAGCTTCGGTCATTTTATCGTGGTCATGGAAAAAAAATTGTTTTCATGAATTGCTGTACCGTTCCAATTTACTGTACGAAAAAAAGTCTTAAATTTTGCCTACGAAAACTGCATATTACTTCCTTAAAAGTTCTCGATCATTCATATGCTGTTTGAATTTTTTGCTGGATATCTTCCGATAAATCATTTTGTATCTGTCTCGAATGATGTTGCACAATAATTTACGAGATTAACTAATTTTAACAAAGAAACAGTTCTCAATAAAGGTTATTACTAGATTATTTACTATTAATCGAAACGGTTAATAATAACCGTAATAAAAACGGTTTTCAATATCGCCAAAGGAATCAATGACCGAAGCTCCTCCTAACACACCAAATACATTCATATTTAACGATATCTACTTGCCATCGTCTTCTGGTTCATGAGTTTTACTCCTTTTTTTTAAATTACTTTCATTTCTAAGTTCTATGAGCTCCTCAATAAGATAAGGAACAACCTATGGCATGGCGTAAAAACAAATCGTTGGAAACGTTATCCATTCGTAGATTCAGGTAAATCGAACGGTATCTCACCAGGTTGGGAGAAAAAAACAGCTGCGATTTTGAATTGGATAGGCGCGAAAAAAATGTTAAAGCCACATTATAAAGTTTTATACATGGATTTGTAAATTATATATGCGATCAATTCTACTGCAAAAATGACACATGTGGCAGTCTACGCCAATACCGTTGCCCAATTGATAGAAACTTTTCAGGGCCTTGTCATGAGTATCACAAATGTCCAGAAATTAATGTAATCATGTTTATTTCCGTTCAAACGATAATTATTAATCAAAATTGAAAGAATTTATAGTAATTAAAAAATATGATCGCGTGACAATCATAATGTAAGAAAGCCAGTGATTAGATTATTTCACGGCCATCTCTGATACTGCTAATAACTTGCTAAGAATTCAAAGAAATGAAACACTGTCGTTGAAGGTCAATATTAATATCGTCAACACGGGAAGCAACACTGAAACGATAGAAAAATAAATATTATAAATGTAATGTGAACATGAAAGTTAGGTAATTCATTAAAGTTCACTTTAAGCGTGTCGTGTCCTTGACTTGGGAACTTTTGCTCATTAATATGATCGAATAAATATTAGTGGAAATTATTACACGTGTGTTTACGATAAAGTGTTAACGTCAAAACATGAAATTTACAACAAAAAAAAAAACAAAAAAAAACGAACAAAAGTAACGACCAAACAACGTGCTCGGCGATGCAATGTCTGCACAGGCAGTGCGCAACAGCTCTGTTGCTCTTTGTTATTTAAATGAAATATTTATATAGATCGAACAAGCGTACAAGATTGATTAGTAATTCAACGAATAAAGAAACATTTAAAAAAATCAAAAATACGATTATCGACAAGTTTCGGCACGAGCAAAAATTTAGCCGGCTCTGACAATTTCGAACTCTACAAACCAGTTCATAATATTTTTGCGCTTTTACAGAATCAGCAATATTACTTCGTACAGAAATTATAGTGAATAAATGAAATTTTTTTTTTGCTTCGAATGTTAAACACTTTTTCTTTAATTACAGTCAGCTCTAGGCAAAAGCTTTCAACGATTAAACTTGCATCGATCGACGCAAGCTCTCGTGAAATAACAACGGATCAAAGTTTATCAAATATTCGATCATCCCCAACAGCAACAATCATCTGAAATATATTTTTCTTGCAGTCGATGTTTTTCATATTTTTCACGTACGTTTACTGCCCAACCGTAATTTACAGTCAAAGTTTTTTTATTTCTTTTCGTTTTTTAGATCATGAGAAAAATGTAATGAACGGACGGAACGAATCGTACCGTCGAGGTAACTTCGGAAGGCAGCGTTTCCCTTCACCATTCCAGTCTGCATCATCATCATCCCAACATCTGGAAAAACGTTGCTGTCATTCGTTTATTTTTTATTTATTTTTTCGTCACGTAGAGTAACCAACGAAGATTTTTTCAAAAGATTTATGCAGATACACACATCTATATACATATGTATATACACGTAGAAGAAGGGGTAGTAATTCAGAAGCCCATTTAATATTCTTCGTGTTACAAACGCTAATAGAATGATAATTCTGGGGGGTGAAAAAAGAGGATTGAAGTTTTATGTATTTTCATATTGGAAAAAAAACGAACGTAGTGAAAATTTTAATATTGAGACAATTTAGTTTGCTAAAAAAAGAAACTGCACTAATCGACAACTGCTGATTACAGAGTGATGCAGAATTCATATTTCCAGCATCAGTCTTCATTACAAACTTCAAAAATATGATTAAACTTCGATATTTTGCACGACAATTATGCGGAGTTAGAACGGCACTGATACATTTATCAAGGGCTGCGAAATAACAAAGAAGCAAACATGTGGAAATAATGGAAATTATTAGACCAAAATAAAAGCAGCTTCGAAATGTCCTCTGGCACATTGTAGATATTTCTATCAGTTCACTTGGACCATCGACAATGAGCATTAATTAACTGCATCAACCGATAAAATTACGAAATAAAACTATTTAAAGCTTCGTCATCGTTTAATGACGAATGACAGATATGAAGTCACTGTGAAAATGCAGTCGAAAGGTCATTTGTCTTCTATTAGTTATTTATTTACAACAGGCTTCAAAACTGTGGTGACCGTTCATCAGATATTGGAAGGTTCCAAATTACCACCTCCTTTCTCTATTTACACACACATCTATATATTTATATGTATATCATATGAATTTTTATTTCCGCCAGTATTGAAGTCGCCTTTGGTGGTAGAATTGTCTCTACAAAAAAAAAAATCAATAGCTGAGAGACCTGAAAATTTTGAAGTAAATTTCGACAAAAAATATAAGTGAACGAACTGCATGTATTCGCGAAAACCTGAGATGGGTTTATTCTACTTCGGCAGTGTCGTCCGATAAAGCCTCTCGTTGATTGCCCAGGGTTTAAAAAAGTATCTATTATAGATCTGTTATTTTTTTCTCGTACTCATTCTGTGTGCTGTGTGTGAACCGAGAAATCCGTTTTCGCAATAATCGTTTAGAAAAAAATTCGGAGCTATGAATTGAAAGTCAACTCAGCAAATGACACTTTACTCGGTAGTTTGTATTTTATAGAAATCAGGAAATGAATGTTGTTATATAAAGTCACTAATCAATATCCAAAGAAATGATAAACTTCGGAAGATTCAACACACGAATGTATTAAATTGCAATCACTAGATAATCACTTCAAATTTTCTCCATCTTGATATCGATCGGATTTCGAGGCTCAGTCTGTGTTACAAAAGTTGTGAGTTTTGTGGTTAATTGTGTCGAGTGTCTGGGGAATAAGGAGTATTAGAAAAATCAGGTACAAACATAGGTTGCCGGCCTATCAAATTTTTTTTATAGAGGAAATTCGGATGAGTGCAAACACAGGGTTGATGGGAATGATTGGAAGTTTCAGGAATCTTATTATATCAAAGTCACTTTTGTCGGATATTTCTCTTTTTTCCTAGGCAGTTTCTGCGTAGCGATTTTTAAATTCTGGGCTTGACGATGATGAAATGATTGACGAATACATTGCTATAACGCTGGAGCGAAATAACGACGATCCATCGTGAACTGAACAAAAGAATAAAAATATTGATAAAAAAACCATGAATATCCAAACCCGTTGTGAGCAGATCTTGGAGAAAAGATCCTGTTGTTATTTTATTGTAGTCATTTAAATAGAAGAAAGGTGGACGAGATATAACACCACGAAAAACGATGTTTTGGGAGTTATGAAAGAAACAGAAATAAACAGCTTCAACGATGTCGTAGACGTTAGTCGTACTCAACCACATTTTTTCCTCCACGTTTCGTAGTCAGGTTGTTCGACCAGTTTTAAGTAACGTTTCTCATCAGTCTATCGAATGAAGTAGTTCGTACTTTTTTGACAACTTTTCTAACTGTTGGTTTTTTCCAATTTCTATATTTATTCTTTTGCCTTTCATTATTAATTGATATCCCAACAAATACTAAAACATCGATCCAAACAGTGAATCCAATTAACTCATCCACGTGTAATTTAAATTCGTATTCTTTCCATCGCACATAACTTTGCAGTTATTTATTGTTATGAAAAAAACCGTCAAAGCTGAGAAAAATTGTATACAGTATCGTGAAGTTCTCATTTACATTGAGGACGATCAACCGACGATAATTTTCTAACATTTTGGCAGATATATTTTCAAGTTTGAATATGAAGTCGAAGGAACAACGAGACGTCAGATAACTGTTGGAAAAAAACGTGACTGAGTTTTTACGTAATCTTTAAACACAGAATGCCAACGATTGGAGGATGAAGCAGTATCGTTAAAAGATATTGCATTCAATTCAAGGGGGTTCATATATATATGAGTGACAGAGAGGGGGAAAGAGAGAAAGATAGAGCAAGAACGAAAATTAGAAAGAGAGAGATAGAAAGATAAAGAGGGGTTGACTGGATTATAAATAGGGGGCCCAAAAAACCCCGAGCTATTCATGCATTGCAAGCCGAACGTTATGAGGGGCACATACTAAGAAGTGCAAGCTATTCTTCCTCTCGTCAAGGAGTCAGGTGGACATGCCCCAACTGACTTTCACACGTTCTATCGGGGTTATTGGCTGGGGTTTATTTTTCTCTTTTGTTTTCTTAAATAAATCATGATTTTTGAAACAGCAAGTCACTTGCATGATGGATAAGAGAGCAGTAAGCTCGACATACATCATTTTTCACTGAAATATTAGAGGAAAAATGAATCGGAACCATTCCAATGGCAAACAAACAAAAATTGTAACGAAATGAAGATTCGAGGTGAAAAATGCAATACCGAGCTTCGATCCATAATGGAACGTTATTTGGATTCAAGCTCTTGCTCGAAAAATTGAAAAACAAAAATAAATAAATACTCTTTCATGATCATCACCATCATCGTTATAATAACCATCATCGTAATCATCATTATCATAGTTGAATGAATGCAGAAGATGTGATACAGTTCGTCGATTTTTTTCGTTCTTTTTTTTTCTCATAGGCAGCAACAGACAGAGAGTGTAGTTCAAAACAAGACAAGTGTACAAAGATATAGACAGAGCGAGAAATATAAAGACGAAGAATAATGTAACAGCAGACTTTATGTATAATGCTGAGAAGAATTGGTAAAGAAAAAAGGGCCAGATCACAAACTGGTGGGGGTAGACGAAAAAGACAGGTTTCGCAAAGGAATTTCATCGTTCAAACAAAAGTAATTTGAAGGAAAATCAAATCAATAATTATACTGAATAAAACGTCAGACGACAATATAGAGATAGAGAGATAGACAGAGAGAGAGAGACAGAGAAGAATAATAATAAAATGTAAGTTGAAAAAAAAGCGAGCGAGTTAGAGAGACGTTACCTAAGTCTCGGCCCCAGGAGCGCTGCTGCTGCCCCACTAAATAATATATCACAACAGTATTCAGTCACTGACCATTTCAATCGTTATATTCTCATTGAAGCGAATTATAAAATAATGTTTTCCTTTTTTTTCAATAATGTTAGGAAAAATTATGAGTGGTTTGTGGTTGGGTTTGGGATTGTAGAAATTTTGGAGGTACGATGTGAGTTAGTCGGTGAAATCTTGATGACGATTAGTCGTCGTAAACGATAATCAATGGTTCGAGGAGAGAAGAAAGTGAGCGTTTGTGAACGAAAAGACAATTTTGAAAATAAAACAAAACAAATAGACGGATGATGATCTTTCTTGCGAGTCACATGACACCCTGGAGCATCGACGCTGTTAATGATACCCTAGATGACGTTGGCATTCGCAGAATAGAGGAGATACAAATTAATGATCAGTTTTAAGGTTGGGGCAGGTGGCTATAGAAAATTTCAGAAGAAACCCTTATTGTTCATTGGGAGTTAAACGTCTACGAAAATGACAATTGTATTTTACGCAACTAGGGAAAGAAAGTAGACTACTCGAAGTAGTCTAAATTGACTCCCGTCGAGCGTATAATATTTTTCGTCACACCTTCACCGAAAGTTTAACTTTCGGTGCGTGTGTGATGAAAAAGAAAATAGATGGGGTGAAACGATATACAGTTTTTCGAAAAGTATAACGATATATAGTTGCCCTATGAACCACAATGCATCGCCACGTGACTCGCAACACACATGTTTATCAAAAACATGATCTTTTTTTCGGTTTTTTTTTCTGTTCGCTCGTCGCACATGTACTAGATTGTTGGAAGAAAAATAAACATGATTCAAAGACAGAATTCAGATGGAATTATGGTTAGTAAAGATTTTCTAGTTTTCCAAGACATTTTCATTTTGACTCGAAATATTATTGAAATTTTTATCTCTTTTTTGTTTGTTTGTTTTCATTCTGGGACGTATTAGTTTGAATAACTTACAGTTTTTGCACTTGCACTTCTTGATCAGAGTCTCGTCCTTGATATCCTCGTGGCATGCTTTGCAGTAAAACCACGCTCTGAAAGTTAACAAAGTATGGATTGATCGCAACGTAGTTTTCAATTATCAATTTTGTATTTTTTACATTTTAATATATTTTTCAAATAAAAGTAACGGACACGGAAAAAGTTTGAATTTGAAAAAATTGATTAAAAAATGTTACCGTTTGACTTCGTCAGCTGATTGAGCAATGAAGAAACCCTGAGTATTGGCAGCGATCTTAGCACCGCGTGGATTAATCGAAATCTTGCTGTCAGCACCTTCCTCGCCCTTAATCTCGATAGCCAGTAGAAGAAGCTTCAATTTAGTGAAGCACAATCTACGACGAATGATTTTTTCTCATTAATATCCGCCACGATCGTTAACAACTATTCTAAGATCAATTTTTGTATGAACTTATTATTTATTATATAGAATATTTTTATCCTTGTGAGTGTGCATGCTCTGTTTTAGGCGATATATAGAGCGAATGCAATTTGAAAAAAAAGTTTTGTTTTGTAATAAGTGTGTTAGATGGGAGTAAAGAAAGAAGTGGTGATGAGCAAAAGAGTTGGCTTATTTCGGGAAGATAAAATTTAATATCCGATGAGGAAAGGGATACGATTTGTAAGGTACAAATTAATTGAATATTATGCGAAAGGACATACATGTGGCCAACTTTGAATGATCCCAAACAGACACAGTAATTTTTATGAACGATTTTCGAAACGATTTTATCCTCTGATTGTTTCGTTGAATTCAAAAGATTTATTTATAGTCCAAATGGTTAAAATATTTCTTATCACTTTTATTGACCACACGTGCCCCGTCATTTGTAGACAGTGAAATTCGTGTGCTTACCTCACGCCTCTCATCAGCCAACTATAAATTTATTTCGCATTCAAACGAATTTCATTGTGTACGAATTGTCAAAATTTCATTTTCATTCAAGAACATTTCAGAATATGAAGTCTGGTGATACGCAGTGAAGCACTTCGATCAAGTTTTCATCAAATTCATATGCCCGAAATTAACATACAGAAAAACATTGAACTTTGTGCTCCACAGGTTCAACAACTCGACTTCATAAACGTTCAGTAGAAGCGACATATAGGATCGTGGATTTACGAACGACATTAATTATACACATTTAACACATTACGACATCCAAACTTTTTTACACATGTAAGCTACATATTGCAGTTGTGGGAATCGTGCGTTGAAACATTTTTCTTTACAGACGAATATTTGGAAAAAATTCGTTCATTGCAGATTTTTTCGCCGCAATATTGAACTTACGACGAAAAATATTGCGAAGCCACCACACTGTGCCAATGTTTCACAGCACCACAAAAGCATGCATTGAAATCAAAGCGACGAAGGCCGAAATACTGTTTTTGCTTTTTTTTCGATTGTCACTAAGTTATTTTTGTAAACATGAAAGAAGAACAGAGATCAAATTTCTATGGGGTTTCTACTAGTGGGTTACTAAACTAGTTCTTTCTAATTCCTGGCTTTTTTCTACTTGAAATATCAAATGACAGACCAACATACTTATTTCGGCACGCTAAATGTAAAAATCCTTTATGTTTTAGCGTAAATGGATCAAGGAAGCTCGAATAAATCAATTCAAATTCGATTCAAATCAATAAAAAAACAAAAAAATTGAAACCCTTTTCTTCTCTTTATTCGAGAGCCGAACAAATTCAATTCGTAATGAAACTATGATCAAGAATCTCATAAAGCAACCAAATTGGACTGACAAGAATCTCTTCGAAATTATGTTTGAAAAATAATTTGGTAACTAGTTACAAAAAACTAATCGTTTTACGAAATTGAATAATGATTGTTCACAATCACTTATACTCTCTGTACTAAAATAATTGACTATTTAAACATATAAGACAATTGATTTATGAACGATAAATAATGTTCAATGAATCAAGTTTCTAATAATTCTCAGTTGTATTGCAATTTTTATGGAATTTTTGCAACAGCTTCCTTAAACCTTGTACACTATTTATAATAAGCCACCCTATTGCACCACATATGGGTCTGTGTAACTGAGAGTTTTCTTTCATTGACATCACTAAACATAATTCGTTAATTTTTATTAATTCTTTGGAATTTAAACTGAAAAAACATTCATTGTTCTATAGTAATCATTGAAAAATGATGCATTCCCACGGTTTTCCAGATCCAGTGTGATGTTCTAGGGTTTACACTTCTTTTTGTTAATTACAATATTTGCATACCAGCTTTTCGAAAATTTTACACGCGTCAAATTAATAAGTTATGAGAAAAAAAGTGATGTATAATATAATTGTGTGGTTATGCTCATAAGTAATAATAATATAATATAATGTAGAAAGAATATAGTTGCGCGTGCCGCGATCGACTGTCTAGAAACTAAGAAAGGGCGCCGCTTCTTGCTTTTTTTTCTTGAATAACAAAAAAAATAATATACAGCTCAAGTATTCTCACACACGCTCGCCAATCGGCCCGGACTTCGGTGACGTTTCCGTTTTGTTTTTTTTTTTTTTTTTTTTTTCAAGTTTTTGCGAACTCGTGCCAAAATCATACAGGCTCGAAGTCACAAAAGAAATATTGCAAAAATTTCAATTCTGCGCAGTGGATGCGGACTAACGGTGAAAAGTGCATATCGTGCGTGATTTTTTTTTTGTTATACTGCTACTCGTCGAAATATAACTGTGAATGTTTGATTGAAGTTTTTTTTGCTTCCTTTTCAGTACGTCCATGGTATAAATTATAAATATGACCCGACGACCCCAACTATTTTTAAATTATACGCGATTTAATATTTATCTTGACGGAGAGACTTTTATCGGTATGTTTCTCTCGTGTCAACGAGTTGGCTATTTTAATTTTGCCCTCTTTGCCTCTAAATGTTTGCCGATTCGTCGGTAGCTCGAGTCAAAACGTATGAGGTTTAAAAAAAGAAAGAGAAAAAAGAGAGCAGGACTTTAATCCGTTGAAAATCTATCAAGAATTTTCAGAATCATGCACAAAATAAAGGTGTTCAAGTAAATATATTAACAATATTTGACGAATTACGGAAATAAAAATGTTACCTCATAGAATTTTCCGAGCGAACACTAAATTCGACAAATTCGATGCAAAGTGATTCGTAAAGATTTAAAATATTACGAAAAGTATGAATTTTGATATTGGAAAGCATAGTGAAATTTTGTATTAAATATGATTCTCGAATTCTGTTGCAATATTTTAAAAAGCTGTTGATTCGTGAAAATTTTATAAAATTTTGACCAAAGCTCGAAGCAGTGAAAATGTTTTTACGAACGAAATTTAACTGCATGTAAACGAGATATTCTGGAACATATAAAAATAAATGGAAACGAAAAAATTTGATATCATAAAAAGTTGACATGAACGATAAGCCTAACGAAACTTTGGCAATTCCATTGAAGTTTCAGACGGCCGCGCTGTTTTAAACTCAATATGCATGTACGAATGAAATAATAGCGTGCCTAACGTATTTATTTTGAAATTTGCTCTATCGGTATCGTCCTTTTCTCATTTTCTCTCTTCTTCTCATATACACACACAATTGGCGAAATATCAAAAGATCGTACTTTCGTGGCAGGTGAATTCCGCGATATATGAGTTTCTCCCCATGACAACGAGCAGTAATTAACCGTTTCAATCGTGCAAGTTAGTCCAAGTGTTTTTTTTTCCTTTTTTTTTTTGGCAAAGTCAGTCGGTTACCAATCTCGTCGATGTAGGCCAAATAACTGGAATTTCCGTCGTAAACGAGTATTAGCGAATGCAGCAGTAGGAATTTCCGTATTTCAGGACTACAAAGTTTCTCACGCAAGAATCCTCGGTCGTAACGGGTAGCCAATGCTCGGGCTACAGAGAAAATATGTATATATACATATATATGTAACTACGTAAAGTAAAGATCCATTTTAGACCATTCAGGCAGGCATGAAGGTAAAATGGGCCACGTGCACCGATTTAAGAAAAAAATAATGACGGAATGCTCGCAAAATTAAATGCCTATCGATTTATTCTAACGAAGGCGCGAAAGTTCTATTTTCGAAGAATCTGTACGCTGAGAACATAAATTTATGTAAAACGCCTCGAATAACGTAAGGTTTCTTTCAATTAATTGATTTCTTCAATTGTCATCTTTAAAAAATCCCCGTTAGTTTCAAATTTTTCGACATTTTCATAGTGTCCAAAAAGTTAATTGTACATACATGTAAATTCACGTCCATGTACGTACGGCGTACGATTAAGAAACAAGGATAAATACCGTCCAATCCGACAAAACAATAAAAAATAATTTTTAAAAACGAATCAACCAACGAAGTACAGGACCATAGATTTTATAAATTCAATCAAATTCGAATAAAGTACAAAAAACCAAAAAATAAAAATTCACCAAAATGCAAAACTGTGCACTGTGCAGGTGGGAAAAAGACTGGTGCGGGCAATGAAGTAAAAATCTCGTACCTTGGTATACAAAAAAAAAACTAATGTGATTCGACGGTACTCTCGGGATACTCAAAACACAGCTAGTTCTACGTAAAAAAAAAAAGTAAGATATACAAAAAGATTCGTTTTTTTTTCCAACGCAGTCCGAGGGTGGTGGTGGGGCAGTAATGAAGAAAGTAACAAAACGTGTTTATAGACGAGCAAGACAAAGGAGTGGTGGGCATAAAAGAAAAGTTTACCGGTAAAATAAAAATAAAAAATGATGAGACTACAATAAATAAATGGTCGCCCAGTGGGATGTGATGATGAAAAAAATGGAATAAAGACAACGAAAAAAGATATCGACACGTGTAAAAAGATGAAGAGAATTCTGGATAAAATAATGGATAAAAGGTCGTGTTCGTCTGTGCGTGTCTGCATTAAGAAAAAAAAATGTAGATCCAGAAGTTGCACATGTACAATGAAAACCAAAGAAAACTGGATTTTGTTCGTGTGCTTATGCAGTGTCGATAGCAGTGATTTTTGTCGTTTTGTGAGTTAGAAATTGTGAGTGTCAAAAAAAAACGTGGTAAAACAAGAGAAGAAGAAAAAGATTGAATGAAATGAGTAAGTTTGCATGTGTGGCAGCCGCGGTGGCAGCGAGAACTTACTCGCTGGCTTGGGGAAAAGTCATCCCGGTAAAGGACGGGGAGAGGGTTTCCGTGTACATCTCGCAGCCCGTGCCCTGCAGGTAATCATTCTGCCACGCCTGAGTGTCCGGCGACTGAAACACCAACCAACCAGCTCCACGTCATGAAACCCTTCATTGCTCGTGGTCCCCAACCTTTGTGGGCAGGCTCGTTTACTTATCGCAATTTTTTAAATATACTTTTGTATTTTATTCCTTCAAACATCGAGAGTCCTGTCTCATTATGGGGAACCGAGAGAACAAAAAAACGCTACAATTTCTTATCATACCTTTTCGCGTCTTTCTCGTTCGAAAAATCATGAGAAAGCCTAGATTCAGACGTAATAAGGCAGGTAAAGTATTCATATCAGTGACCAAAAAAAAAAAAAATACCACAGCAAAATGGTAATATTTGTTCGTTTTTGTTCTTCGTTATAAATTCATCCATTAATCCAAATTTCATAAATTTCATCACGTAAAAAATAGAATATAAACAAGTTCTTAAAAAGTTACGTTACAGTTATGTCGATTAGTAAAGATGAAAAAACCTCATTTTCATTTATTCATCGTAATCAAGAGCAAAAAATAAACTCCCCAACTCGATGATCCTGAATTACATTTTTGAAAGCGAAGGGCTTTTTATTTCCGGACGAATTCCCAACTATGTGGTTCCGTTCAATACTTCGAACGAGTGTAACGAACGGTTCAACGTCCTTGTTTGACTCAAAGCACAGACAAATTTTCCAACAAATTTATCAAAACCCAAAAGTCCTCGCGGGCTCAAAGTCGATGCAAAATTGCATGAAATGTGCATAAACAACGCGTTGACGAGCGATGATATACACTTTGACAAAATGTTTTATGAACAAGAATATGAAAAATAAAACCAAAAAATTCCGGTGTGCTGGAAAATAATTCAACGAATAAAATAGTTAGCGATTTTCTGACGATCGTTGAAGCTTATACGTATTTTTTCAAACGCGTTTTCTATACTTTTCGATATTTCAAAAAAAGTGTATCAATTAAAGTTCCATTGAGTGAATGGAGAACCATAAATCGATAGAAACTTTTATAAATCAATAACAGCTTCAAATCGATTCACCATTTCGAATATTGCTTGTCCTAATTGTACGGGCTTGGAATATAAAAAAGTCGTCTTTTCGAATGACGATTTTGCAGATTCGATCTCCCAGTAGTCACCTGCTTGTACATAGAGACAAATTGAAGGTAATTGGCTTGTAGTAGTGATAGTGTTTCGGTGATATAGTGATAGCAATGAGGCTGTAGAGCAAAATGGTAGGATACATTTTGCAGTATAATCGATCGCGAGCGATATCCCTCTGGCTTAATGCTTATATGTCTATATATATATCTATATAATGTATATATACGTTAATAATGGAATTCCATTCGAACACGCATTCAATCTTCGGTCGCAGTCGATCGATCACAGACTCACACTCATACACACACCTGACAATGTTCATATATACGTTTCTAAATGTATGGGTCATATCCATGAACGGTAATTTATCGGGTATTCTCATTATCCTCATGCGCATTTGGATCACAAATGAGACGAACAAAATAGTCTTACGTTCGGATTGAAAGTAAATAATAACGCAGACTTGCCTAATAATAATGACAATCTTCTAATAATGGTGATTGCGATAATAATATTTCTTATTTTTCCTTCCGGTGGTGCATTAAACCTTGATCATTTATAATAAAGAAACTTTGGTCAAATTCATTGTCCGATTACAATGACGTAACTATCATTGCGATAATATATATTTATAGTAACAGGTGAAAAAGGTATAACGGAGTTACTGAAGCGATGGGGGTGGTCTTACATCGATTAGGTGTAGCACAGATACGTTTTTTGTACAATTAACATACACTCAAAGAAAGTGGCGAATTTGACAACTATCGAAAATGACAAATACAAAATATTTGTTTTCCTTTGAATTTTCGGTTTATGGAAAATATTAAGAATGCGAGAATTGAAGAAATTTCAACGACTTCTCGCTTCTTAATGACAAATAAATTGTTAGTAAGAATAATTACAAAATTCATCAATTAATCAACTTTTGAGAACTGAACATTCATCGATTCTCCAATTGTGTTGTTCAGATTATAATATTCATTTATTCCCCCGATTTCAATGAAAGAGAACTTGACAACAATTAACATTTTCATGGGTAGAATTTTTCAACAACTTCTTCATTTGTTTTTAACTGTCAATTCATCGAATACTTCTATGGAAGTTTGAGACGAACTTTTTAGGGACAGAAAAGGGTTCTCATCCCTAAATCGTCAGTCACAACATTTGCAGTTGTCATTGATAGCTGTAACGAATTTCACTTGAAGTTTCTCTGCGTGTACGTACATTCGCATACATATAAATATATGAATATATATATATGTATTTATTGTTGTTGTTGACACTTTTGTATAAAGGTTGAATAGCGGAGTGGAGCGTAGTGAGAGACATAGGCGAGGCGAAGCTTCATCCCTTTCTGCCGATTCAAGAGACACCGAATCAACATAATCTGTGTATTTTTCGCAGACATGTTTTCAGTTCGAAATTTCTTTGAGATTGTTGTGCAAGGTTTTTGACGTTTCTCAACGAAATGTCATTCACCGTCAAGAAATATGCTTGATTTTCTGCTTATATTTTAATTTTGTTCCACTTTCTCATTATTACTCGTTACCGACTGAATGTTGAAATGAAACCACATAATGCGACTGACATTTCGTGAAAAATAAGGAGCAAAACTATAAACGGTGATAAGGCAAAAGGTTTCTAAAATTTTCGCGATTTTTCGGCTTTACCTCTCTTTATTGCTGACGACGCGACGAATTTAATTTTTCGATCGAAAGAAACGTGAATGTTCGCTTTTAACAAGAGCATATCTTTGTGTGTAAAATTAAAAAAAAAATGTTTTGTTTGTTACGAATTCACGTGCGACTTTGAAAATTCAGAAAACTTATTATCGGGAGCAAGAACTGGTGCACTGAAAGAATTGTATTCCTTTTTCTTCAAATTATATTGAATAGTTTCTTTTACTCAATAAAAAAATAAAATCTGCACACGATCTGCAGATTTTGCAATGGTTGCAGTCAAATATTTCCACCAAGAAATTCCGGATTGATAGAATGGGGAAAAAATAATACTTGTAACCAAAAAATACATAAATCTGCGTCAATTGAAATGTTCAATAAACTTTGATGTAAAATAATCTTTCAAATTCTTTCTGTGTTCGAGCTGCACTTTGGTTAGTAAAATAAAAAAATGAAAAAGCGTCATTTGCTGAAAATATTGAAAAAAAAAATCGCAAGAGTTGTAGCGAAAATAAAAATGTAAAATATGGACAAATCTTGGCAAACAAGCAGGGAGGATTATGAAATCGAGTCTCTTGAATCAGAACTTGTTATTTTTTTTGCTGGATGACGTCTGTTTTTTTTTTTTTTTTGTCATGGAGCGACTTACTCAGTAGCTTTGGCAAAGGGCATTCCAATGAAGGTAGGGCTCAGTGTCTCGGTGTACATCTCCATTCCGGTTCCACGCAGGTAGTCATTCTGCCAAGCCTGCATATATCGGGCGACTGGTTCCAATCAACCAACCATTTTTCTAATCTCAAATGTTTAACGATACCGCGCGCGCCTATGCATGTGTTACTCGTCCACAGGGTGGCGAAAATCATGTTTGTATTGAATGTTTTTTTAATTGCGAATCTTTGAAAGCCGTAACTAATTGAGGTTTCATAATTGGAAGTGTAAAAAAATTGAGCTTTTGAGGTTCGACGAGAAAAGAAGAATAAATGAAAGAAAAAATTAAAATAAAAACAAGCGTTTCGGGCAAAGAGATGAATATACTGCACGATGTAATGTGTTTCTGAGTGATATTTTTCTTTGTTTTTTTTTGAGCCCCCACACTTTTACTGAGATCTAATTATTTATCCTTTTGCTTATTTGTTTTGTTTATTATCGAGGGTCGATATTCAACTAAAACTTGTAAACGACGAATCAAACATGCATAGAAGATTTAAGGCGGCCGGAGGACGATTTTACTGACCGTCTTGAAAGATCGCATCGCGAAAAGATTGGCCATCATCGTGCTGAAACCCGGTGCTAGACAAGACTGCGCTATGAAGCCCAACTTCAGCTCCGCAAGACAGATTACATCGTCACCCTGCTTCCAGTCCCACGATGGAATGTTCAATAAATAGGCCTATATAAAAATATATATATTTCATTTGTTGCAATTGTCATTTGTAACAAGCTTTATTATTGGAAATAAAATTGTTCGTGAGGTTAAAAATGAAACGTGTTTTCATGTACTTTTTCATACACTCATGTCGAAGGTTCTTTTTTCAATCAAGGATCTAGCGATGATCAATGCCGTTGAGATTTGAATCGTCTGATATGCAAAAAGTTTGAAGAGAAAAATTTATCGACATATCGATTACAAAAAAAAAAGTTGATCATTTAGTTTACATTTGTTACCGAAATGAATGAATAATCTTAAATAACCAAAATTACAACAACAAAAAATGTATTCTGAGCTTTGTTAGTAAAACCGATGACGAGAAAAATCATGCAACATTGTGATTTTTTTTCCGATAGATTTTTTTTTTTTTATATTACCTTGTTGTGGTACTGCATAAGTTGAATAATAACACGGATATCGTCGGAGTAATTCTTGATCGAGATAACTCTCATAATATTCGCTGCATCTTCAGCATCAGGATCCTGACAGTATTTGTTAGCCAAAACCAGGCACGCATCAGCCTCATGAACCTAAAAATCATCGATCATTCGTTCAATAAAACTGATATTTGTGTCTTCAATTTTCTCTGTTATTCCACTCTCTCGGACGCCTTGTATCATGACGTTGGAGTGAGTGAGAGAGAGGAGAGAGAAAAAGAAAAAGAGAGAGAGAGAGAGAGAGTGAAAGGAGTTTAATTTTTTTGTTTCGTGGTAGATGAGAAAATTCGAGAGTATAGAATGCGAAACGAGAAGTGTCAGTAAATAGATCGTACTCGATGAATCGATGCTCGCAAATATTCCCGTCTCTATAGAATAGAGACTGAGAATTTGACAAACGGTCTTTTCATTAAAAACTCCAATAGTATGAAGATTTTTATCAGAAACAACAAGAGTCTTTGTCCAAATTTGTTTTTAACTGTACGATTATATTGAAATCCAAATGAAGTGCAGTATGCACTGACGAAACCAAAGCTCATTGGATAAAATTGGCTTTAAGCATTTTCTGAAAAATACCACACTGTTTACTTCATAAGAAAAACAAAATCACATTTAAAAAAAGTATCGTGTGATGTTTCGGAGCGTTGTTATGAAGTTATTAATAATAAGCAGCTCAATCGCATTCTTCACGAATAATAGAAACTATACTATTACCGAAAGCACGTTCAATTAGTTGCTATTTGGCGTTTACGTAACATTATATCTTTACATACATATTGGACATTCCATGACAACAGGATCTACGTTCCATTTGTTTCTGAAGACTCGAAGAATGAAGAAAAAAACACCACTAAACTTGTACAAGTTTGCAGAGCATTGATTAATTGTAATAATCGATATTTTTTCAAAAAGTTTAACTGAAAAGTAAACCAGATTGTCACAAAATGCCATTTATACATACGCGAAATTATTATTAACAATAGGGGGGTTCACATGCAATAATTGGTGACTATAAATTCGCAAATAACGCATATCCATAAATATACATGTACATAAAAATGTGCCTCCATATGTATATGGAGGCAACCGTGTTACAGCATGCTCGACGAACGATTAACGGTTAGCTCATAACCATGGGCGAATGGATAATAATATAAGCAGTACGCGAAAACAGACCATGGCTGGTGCACGAATAGGAAGTCCATATATATATATATATATTCATATATATATATATATATATAAACCTATTGTTCCTAAATATTATGTTATTTAAGGGTAAAAAAGATCATAACTCAATGGACGCATCGATCGACATTTGGATTGTGACGATCGAACCGGAAAAAAAAATTTGTCGACGTAAAAAAAAAACAAAAAAACACATATGTGTCAAATAGACTATAATTTGGCATTTTGGAAGATAAGTGTTGAGCTAATTCTATGACTCTACAAAGTCACTAATTAAACGATGACCAATGTCAGGCTCTGTGAAAAAAGAGCACTTACCCACCTGAGTCGACAGCAGGCATGGGTCTATCCATACACATATAAAATGGTCTTAATCAGGTAAGAATCGCCCGAAGAAAAAAGATCAGTGAAGAAAACAAAAAACAAAAGCTTCATTTTTCGTTTGAATTCGTATGTGAGTATAATCAATTAGTATTATTGATTAATTAGACTCGTAGAGAGACAGGGACCCTGTTACAATAATGTATTGTATCAAAATATTGAACAAAAAAATGTCCCTTGTCAAATATGGTCCAATGAATTTTTGCGAATACTAAAAAAATTAGGACCCATATTTTCATTCTGCAGGTAACCTTTTCAAGGCCTTTATTGTTGTTCATTAAATATGCCTATAATTGGAAAATTTAATTTTTCAATTTTTTTTATATAAAGATGCAGATCTCTACTCCATTGAATTATAATTGGCCTGACAATTTTATTCTTAACTAACCTTTTTTCTCCCTGAGGAAAACGATAATTCAAATAATTATTATTCTTATACTGGATCGTTGAACCAGACCCCGTGGGTGTCGGAGCCATGGGATTCCAGTCTGAGCACATTAACAATTATCATTTGACGAATAATAATAATGATCAGACACCGGACGCTCCCATTTCTCAACCCAAAGGGGCCAAGATCTTTCTATAATCTCAACTCCTCTCCACTTTGAACGCGGCTGGTACAGCGCAAAAACTTCATTTATAGGGAGAGAGGGAGTGCGAAAGGGGCGAGAGAGTAAAACTATTTCACATTTTCGAATAGTCTGTTACGTGTGGGAGTCGACACGTAGGAGGAACGTTCAATGTTGAAATTATGGGATAGCACAGATGAGAGGAACTGAGAAATGAGAGCTTCGAATACAATGTATTGATATAACGACGATGGCCATCTTTATGGCAATAATAATAACAATGATGAAGATTGTGTTAGAAATAGTAAAAAAACGTCGAAAAATGATTTTGTTGCGTTCGGGACACACAATCAGTAAGTATGGTGGGTCCACAATTACTTTTTGTTGTTTGAAGTCAACAACAATAATCCATTATTTGATTTGTAACTATACATGGGTCATCGAAACATCAAAGAGTGTTTATACACATCGATTGAATAATTCGGTATTTCTGCGGCAAAATGAGGAGACGAAAAATCCATGGTTGATGAAGTTGAGAGATTGGATGGTTTGTATTTGCGACAGAGAACATAAATAAGGTTGGAAAAGCCAATGTTTAAGTCAACAATGAAGTAGTGTAATTTTTGTGGGGGGAAGGTTGACACAGAGCAGGCAACAACCATGCCCGCCGAAATGCACGATTACCATAATGGAATATAGAGAGACGGGATGTCACGGCAGTTTTCTTCTTTCCTTATTGAGCGGGAAAATCATGAATTTTATCATCGGGCAAGAAAATTCATTTATCGCTTGTTTATATATGAAAGATTTCAACCGATTTATCATTATTATTTTTTAGCCATTTATAACGAGACGGGACTCTTTTTTACTGGAGCATGAAAGTAGAAGCAGTAGATAATTTAAGCGTTTTCATTGTGCATTGAGAAAGATGTATGAATATATAAGTATGTGAATTCAGAAAATCAGAATATGCTTTCGAGGACCCTAGCATCTGGTTAATCGTTATAGACTAATAGTTTTTGTTGAAACTGGAAAAAAGTACTTAAAAAAAAAAAACACTATTACAAATCAATCGCCTTGGAATTTTGTTGAGGTCGTTGCTAAATTTATAGATATATCAATCATTGAAAATGAAGTCAATTACGGATGAGCGAATGAACCTGAGGGTTCGTAACTGCACTGTATAGTAACTAAAGAAATTATTAATAAATTACTTGACATCGCGGGCAAAATCATGGCGAGATACTGCAACAACGCGGACGTTTTTTTTCAGCTCTTACGATAAAATATCAAAGAATTACGCCATAAAAAAATTATGAGTTTTTCATCGATTCTTTATTAAATTCATGTGCATATTAATTTTAATCAAAAAACTACGGTAAATGTAATGTTTCGATGTTTTATAAATAATCCTCATTTATTCTATAATTTCCTAAACGGTATTCACATCGATATATAACCATATCATCTTCATAAGAGTATAAATATCTGTCAAATAGCGAATGAGGTTACAAACCTCATTTTAGATGCAAGCATGAGTTCCCGGTTTAATTGAACGAAGAAATTGCGGGACAGAAAAACAAAAAAGGAGAATATTGGCGAAGCAAACCGAGCGAACTCGTTTGCTTTTGATGAATGGCGGAGAGACAGAGAGAGAGAGAGAGCATTATTTCGAATGGGTTACGGTGACACATCACTTAGACAAACGTTAGTATGTCAGATAAATGTTCACGTCACGTTGACAAAACACGACCAATTATTATTAACCAATCAATCGATGCTTTTGTATTTTTTTTCTGTTTTTTTTTGCCTTTTTCGCTTGTTTTCTCGTCTTGACTCACCTTTACCCGTTGCAGATCAATGGGATTCATGATGGTTCCCTGAAAGAACTCCACTGTGGTGAAGTGCCGCTTGAATAGTCCCTCCAACTCAAGATCTGGTGGCTTCCTGTCAGTCCAAACCCGTTTCAAACGATATATTATCGTGTCATAGTTATTTTTTCTTTATATTTCGAAAACCTCTCTGTCGATTACCCAAACGAGCAATAATCTTATAAAAACATGATGAAACTTATTCCTCTTCGGTAGACTTGTGATTGGAAGTAGCTCTACGACCACATTAGGAAATAATTTATAATCCATGATGTGCGAAATATATATTTCATTGATTGAAAATGTTTTTCCTTTTTTTTTGTTCGTTTTGAACCAAATCATCTTTTATCTTTTACACTACAAACTTCTTGTATGGAATTGATTATTCGAGCACATTGTTAACTTCTTTACTAAAACCCGTTGTCTTTTTTTTCTAATCTCCAAATGTCCAGCCTGCTTTTCTATTTCTTCGCCCTGGCTCTTCATTTTATTCTACGTAATCTCTAATTTTATGGGGTTTCATGTAAAAGAAAAAAGTCGATGCGCACTTCGCATAAGTTTTCTGTTTTTAAAATTTTCAAAATTTCCAAATTCCCACGACAACAATTATAGCTACTTGTGTGTTGTCTTCAAATGCAAGAAACATCACAAAATGCAATCATCTTCAACAATAAATCAATGTGAAAGTAAGCAAAAAAAGTATTCTCGAACTGTTTAGTTATAAATTATTTCCACGTGGGTCGTTTCGTACGTTTAATTCGTGGAGAAAAGCTTCGTTAAAGAGGATATTAAGTACCTATACGTACTAGTACGTAGGTAAAAGCACGCAAACGTGCTGTTTCGCTGCATTACAAGGGTATTTGTTATTTTGGTGAATGCATACGTACGTATGTATGCATATATACGTACGTACGCAACAGGTAATAATGCCTTAAGTCTTCTTACAAACAGAAATTCGATACATCGGTATTTCATACATAGATATATGCACATACATATTAATGCATATGTATATGTCATATATTAACATGATAAATATAATCTAGAAGAAATAAATGTCTCAACTACTGCACGCTGCTGCTGGGCCATAGCTTAAAACAGCATACCATGCACTCGCAGGCGATTGCTTTAACTACGTGTACTCGCTATCCCTCGTCTGCAGGAACGCTCCATTAATAAACCTATACGTTTTTAGTTATATCTCGATCTCAAGTTAAAGAAGGTCAACATTCTTAAAACACCTTCAGTTTTTTTCCATTTTTTTTTTTCTTTTTCAATTTGGATGAAATGTCGCGTTCCCCTAAATATACAGGTGTAACGAAATCACACGTATACACGATGTACGCGCTTTGCTTAACCCTTCGGCTGTACACTCATTTTACTCTGTAGCTTTTTAAGAGCTTGTTTTTCCAGCCTAAAGCGTCGAATAATTTATCACGAATGATTACCCCACAATGTTCTCAAATGATTGTTCATCATTAAAGTACAGAACCTAAAATTGTGGGTTCACTCAAAAACGAGGAAAAATATTGAATTGGCGGTGCAGATTCGCACCAGTTCTACAGCCGAAGAATTAAACGAACGAGAATATAAAACTGTTTTTTTGTTATGATTCGAGACACGATTAATGAAAAGCACGACGAGAGACAGCCCGTATGCTTTGTAATAAGAATAAATATTGCAAAAATAACCCTAAATAATCGAGCGAGAATCGAGTCCAATTTATCAAATTGAATTATTCATCAGCAGACCAAAAAACGAATAAAATATGTCACCGTTTATTCTGATTATACAAATAGCTTCAATTTTATGAAAATGTTGACGAAAAAATTTCGAAAAACTACAACTACCAATAATCGAATGAGCCAACAAAAATCGATAGTATTATTGAAAAAAATGTGTCGAATTGTCTTCATGCACGAAACCTACGCGGCGTATGTATCGATTAAATGCGCGAAAATTAATTTATAAAATTGAACTAACTTGTATATTGAATAAATGTGTAAATACATAACAATGACAATAATAACCGTAATTAAAATAGATAATATGTAGTATAAATATTGTAGCATGTCATTACATATATATATAATAAATCTATAAACAGTGGGCATTAATCATCGACGATCGATCGTGCTGAGGATCGATCCATCAAGTCGTTGGATGCAATATCCACTTGAACATTGCAAAGTACCTAAGAAGAAGAAATCTCATTTTTTTCCTTCATTTTTGAAATTTGTTGCCAACAGAAGTAAAATAAATAAATAAAAATTGATTGTTTGAATTGAAACGCGTGTGTTGTTCGGTATATATGAGGCGAATTGTCGTGAAGTATTTGTTGTATTTTTTTGTTCGCTAAATTTCGTGGGTGATACCTTAACGCGTTCTAGATCCACGGCATTCATCATGGTTCCCTGAAAAAACTCCACGGTCGTGTAATGCCTCTTCAGGAGACCCTCCAGTTCGAGATCGGGCTCTTTCCTGTAAGCACAGGCCACTCCTTACGAAAGGGCGATCAAGCCGTAGTCGTTTTTCGCCCACTTTATTTATTATTTATTTACATTCCAACGATTCAATTGCGTTGCAATGAAAACCGTTTGAGTCTATAATCACGCGAAAAGCGACTTGATCACCCTACTCAATGGTCACAACTTTGACGAGTTGCTAATAATGCAGTATCATTTTTTTTTTTCTTCACCTAACTAGAGATAAATACTTACCAATCGAATCGTGCTCATTACACACAATCCACATATAAAAAGATAATGACGATAAAAATTGAGATTTCGTCAACCTATATTTACATATTTATCAATAAACACGTTATTATATTTGTAGAAAAAAAAATTATATGGATATGTTCGTATGAAATTGACAGTTTATCATTCAAACTGTTGACTCTTCATTCGATTTGTGTCACGATATGAAGTCCGTGGTTTTGAACATCGAAGGATGAACGTCGAAATAAATATCGACAAATTAGTAACACCTGTCGACGGTTACACTGAAAATAAATCAACACAAAACAAGAAAGACGGACAAAAGTACCGAATTGTTTATTGACAACGCACCTGTGCAAGAATACGACCTCGACATCGACATCCTCTCGATCCTCGTGCAAGAAATCCTTGAGGAAGTGCGAGACAGACTCGTAGGTGATGTGGCCGCACACAACAATGTGTCTGCCAACACAGAATAAACGTTAAAGATATCGATTCTCGATTTAATTGCTCACGCAAATATCACAATCAGGGAAAAAAATATGGAATTTTTTTTTTGGTTTTTTTTTTTCAAACAATAATCGTAAAAGCGAAAGTTCTACATCACTTGTGCTAGACATCAATTATCTACTACATTTCTATGACTATCATGTCAAATTTCCTCTATTGTCGTGTGTCATCTTCCCTTTTTTGTTGTTGTTATGAAAATCAAAATTATCACGACTGTAAAAATCGCGAATTATCGTCGTATTAATATTAATTTTTTACTTTTTGCATGAAAACGGAGTAAAGTCGAAATATTAATAACTCGATTAGACGCATCGATTCCAAAATTTCGGGTCGAAAATTTCGTTTGATTCTTCCCTTGTAAGCACAAAAATCTACTGCGAATTGAAGAAACAAAAAGACACTTCAGGATCATGGCGAGTGACGAATATATTTGTTTTTTTTTTGTTTTTAACTGAGAGATAGATTTAAGACAAATGATTGTTTATTTCGTTGATGTACTGATTTTTTCCTCGTGACGACAACGATTCAGGAATATAATCTCAATTAATTGGCCAAAACTTACCGGGGTTTCGATAGGATTGGAGTGAGTCATATTAGGCGAATATACGATCACTATATCTTAACCGAAATAACTACAACACTTTATATACAATGTTACAAACATTTTATTCTAGACGATCCGGTGTATATATATATAAATATATAAAAAATATATATTATATATATATATATAAAGAATATTGAATATAGATAATTAATCATGTAATAATAAATCTGGATTCAGCAAGCTCATTCATGTTAATCATTGCAAAAATATTTCAGGCACAGACAAACGAACCCAAGAGGTCAAAAAACGTAAAATCAGAAACGTGTAACTCACTATCACTATTTCGTGATTAAACTAAATCTACGATTGTGTGTATTTGCATTGACAACATTCAAATCAATAAATTTTTTGAAAACCGTGTTTTTGTTGTTGTTGTGATAAATACGCAAAAAGAAATATGTGCTCGTGTGTGTGGGTGTAAACTCGTGTTCGTATGTGTTTGTGTTTTACATCGTGAAACATTGGTGGATTTGAGGGGTGTTTTTTTTTTATTCACGGAAACAGAAATATCAAGAAAGGAAAAAAATGTGGTAATATCCATCGCATAGGCATTCCATGCTCTGTCTTGGAGCTGCATTGTGTTTTATGCATCTGTAAGAAGGCCTAACGAAAGACAAAAAAAACCGGAACCATTTGTGAAAGTGACTGAAAATGTAGGTCATTGTGAATTCGACAGCAGTACGAAAAAAAGTATATTGAAACTCGTGATACTGGTGGATGGAGACAAAAATGAAGAAAATCCGGAAAATTCAAATGATCATTGATTCGCTTGAACTATCGAATTCATCATGAGCTTTTTTTGTGAGTTCCGCTGATTCACTAAAATATCCGCATAACCGTATGAGTATGTAGTGTTTTTTTTTTCTCTTTAATGGTGTTCTGCCCGCGACACGTGATTCCATTCGTCATTTGTACATATAAATATGTAGAAAAGAAAGTGTACGTTCATTTGATTAAGTGATTTGTATGTGCACGTGTTTGTATAATTTAACGGATTGAATTACCAGCTGATAGTGAAGGATCGCGACTCGCACGTGGGCAAACGTATGATTAGAAAAACGTGAAATTTCGCCTCATCGGAAAATGGGTAAACGAGGAAAGAAAAACAAATGAAAAAAAAAACATTACGATTTCGATTGAAGACAAATAAAAATCAGCCAATCTTCGACGGCACCGCGAATGCAAATTTATCGTGTCAAACTCTTTCGCGCCTTGTCTTTTTGCGGCCAATGAACGTATAATTTGCGTGTGACAAGTGTCAATTTACTTGGATCAATGTTCAACGCGTTAGGCCTTAAAAAAAGTTGTGCGCCCTATGAAAATTGGATTGAAAAAAGCAAATAACGCAAGGCCACCGACCGAGGAATGTGTTCGCAAGTTTGTATGTACAGAGTGAGGTAATCAACATGGGCACCTTTGATATTTCTAAAGCTGTGAGTTATATAGAGGATAATATGTCGAATGGGGACCGCACGAACCTCAAGAACTTATCGAATGTTGACAGAAACGATAATGCAAGCGAAAAACCCTCAAGGATTTCAAAATTCTTTACTATTTACGTCAAAAATGTTAGGCAAGGGCCAAGATTGGTCCAATATTGAAAACTTATTTTTGATTTGATTACTGTTCTTATCAATCAGCAAACCCCCTAATTCTGTGTTTACCGCGACGTTCCGAAAAGCCCCGGTTGCCTCGCTCATCCCCTCCCTTACCGCCTATTCTATCGCCCCGCGGTAAGACGCTGCCGCGTCGCTTGATTAACCCTTCGCGTCATATAGTGCAAGTTACGAGGTCCACTTATTATATCGCAGTTTCTTTAATCTACTATTCGAACAACAAATACCGAGTTTTTTATTCATAAATGCAATAAAAAAATACGGACACTCATTATTTATTAAAACAAAAATACCACTCATATTTTTACTCTAATTTTTATCTTTCAAATAATTTCGTACGGTGGTTTCATTTTTGAAATATAAGGAACAGTTTGTGTTTGATTTCGAAATTCCTAGTTTGAATTTATACCGACCCCAAAAACTCCCAAATTTCGAGTCAATCCCTCGTGAAGAAAATTGTATGGCTCGCGGAGCTTATTGATCGAACGATAGTTCAAAATTCTAAGCCATTGAAAAGAAAAAACCTTGAAATCTTTGACAAGTTCGCGCCTGGGAAGTGATCAAGGCCGCTTTTTTGTGAGCCATATGCAGCATTCGATAAAAACATTAGCCTCTGTAACTCATAGTTGAAAGATTCTTAATTGTGTATATGAACAACCTCAGCCTGTATTTTTATAATGTATAACATACAACCGTACACACCGTACAATCCAAATACATAAATGTTCATTGTCATTATCATTTATTGACAAAGCAAATAAAAATGAATAAAAAGAAAAGCCATAACGAGTGTACGAGTGAGTATTTTTGAGGTGTTTCCCATGTTTTTTTTTTTTACATTAATCTCATACACATACAGACGCACGCGACACACAGAATCGAAAAAATGATTGAAATAAAACCGCACTCGTATTTACGACACGAGAACCTGGCACGATGGTTTGCACATCCCTCTTTTTTTCGAGTCCGAATTATCAAGCTTTTACTTTTAGTTTTTTCTTTCGTTTATTTTCTTACCCTGTTTTTCGTGAAAAAAAAGACAAGTATTGAGAAAAATGAAACCAATAATTGATCTTGTACGAAACGAATAACGATTTGGTGGATCGGTAGGTTAACTGTAGGCATTTTCTCCCATTTTGTTATCGTTATACTTTTTTTTTTCCTCACTAAATAAAATTCAATTAGATTGTGACGATTCTGCACGAATAAATACCTGATCTAGATTAATTAACACATATTTCTTTTCTGTTTCTTTATTTTGTTTTTTTTTTTTTTATTTCCATTTTCATTGTTAAGTAACTGTAACGACACCCAAAACGATTATTAAATGCTGACTAAGACATCAAGGTTATGTATAGTATTATATACATAAACATATATAATATATATATATATGAATATGTAAATATATATATATATGTATATTGTATATGCAAATATGTATATTTGTTACAACTGTCGGGATTATTAAGATGCATTCGATGCTGGTTATGTAACATTGTATGCAGGGGTGCATGCTGGACATTTTGACTCTTTGCACTCGGAGATAAATACAGCTCACGAAAGTTTGCAATCGAACGTTTTATCTTCCGATGAAACGCGTTTTAAAAAAGGGTCATTTACAATTGGAATGAGAACTGGAACGAATGATCGGAAATAAATGTTCTCTATGTTAAAACGGGGATTCGTATCAAATAAATTTGCACGATTCAGGAAGGTTTCGTCATTCAACGGATAAAATGTAAGTCTTGTAAAATGATTGATTCATCGCGGCGGGTCTGACCAGTCAAAGGCGTTACTACTTACGAAATGGTATAAATTTACGATTCACATTGACGGGATTCGGAACTTCGGTCAACGTTAGAAAATATTAATTATTCAATTTCTATTTATAAACTGATGTAGAAAAAAAAAACGAAGCATTCTTCAATAAAACTAAATTGATTTGTATGTGACATCAATGAACATTATTCAAGAATTGAATCATCGCCAAAAAGTCTTTAAAACCATTTATTTCCATTAGGATGAAACAATTTTGATACTTCCAAAAATTTGTTGTTGTTTGAAAATGAACAAATTATTGTTACTTCATATAAATTAGTAAAAACTAATCGTCACGAAACCATCCGTAAGTAACAAACGCTTTATTGGATTTATAAAAAGTTCTCGTCATTCTGACAGAAATTGCGCTGTACTGAACGAAGAAAAGAAGAGAGAGCGAGAGAAAGAGAAAGAGAAAGAGAGAGAGAGAGAAAGGAAGTGAACAGAGAAAAAGAAAAAGAAAGAAAGAGAGAGTGAGAAATGAAAAAATAAGAGAACCAGCATGGCAAATAGAAAGAGAGGGAAGAAAGAAACGAAGACAACGAGAAATAGAGAATAGAACGCGATCGGTTGATTGAAGCTTGCCGAAATAGAATCAAAGATGTAAAGTTGTAAATTTCTTCCGCGCGCCAGTGAGAAAGATAGAGAATGAGAGATTAGGCCAAACTGTCCATGGGGTTCGTGGCTTGGAGGTTGAACAGGGGCAAGGTGTGGGGGGGCGGGGCTGAGGGAGAAAAGCCGTATTTGTCTCAAGTGCGGTCAGTGTGAACAAACAAGCTAACACCAGTTGCTGGGTGTGGTAAAATCTGTGGTAGTGGTTGTGGTGTTTGGTGCTCGTTGGTGGTGATGGCAAAAGTGGTAGTGGTACAGTACACTAGTGGCAAAGACGAGGGGAGTGGAAAGGAAAGAGGGTAGTTTGAGAGGGCTAATTTAGGTCGTCTGAAAGGGTTAATGGGAATAGACAACAACGGAGACATAGAAAGAGAAAGAGAGATAGAGAGAGAGAGAGAGGGAGGAAAAGAAGGAGGGAGAAAGAGAATGAGAGACAGAAGGAAAGAGCGACGAACTGGAATTAAGTGGTAAAGGGATTCTGGTTAGTGTGGGAGCAAACAAACTCGCGGCCAAACTAAAGCTGAAAACTAAGGCAGCGAGAGCCCGAAAATCGAGCTGTCAACCAAGGCTCTCGCAGATCTCACAATCGGAATAACAATCAATTAGATTCTATTTTCCTTTTTTTTTCTCGTAATGAACAAAGTATCATCCTCTTGTTTTTATTTTCTAATAGTAACACAAAACTGTGTAAGGAAAAAAAAGTACTAACATATAATTCAACGAGGAAATTGACGAGTAAATTTTGTATGAATGTATATATTTAATTATAATTTATCGCATGTTAATTCGTAAATTCATTGAGAACATCAATTTTTATATCACAACTCTTATAATCATCAAATATATACATAAAAAATACACTTGGACCAGGAGTTTGAAAATTGTGAGGAAAATTGCCATGTGAATGAAGGAAAATTGGTTGAGTATTTATATATGTGTGTATTTATATTGTAAGATAAGTAAAATACACACACAAGAGTAACACATAAACATCAAAGTGTAGGCGTGGGTGGGACGTTACGTGTCGGGACCACGTGAGGAAGAAGTCGGAGAGGCTTTTGGTCGGATGTTTTTGTTTTTTCAACTCTTTTATTATTATTATTTGTTTGTTTTTTTTTGTGAAAAATTTTGTGGGAAGCTATTTTTTGTTTTTTTTTTTGTTTGTGTCTCACCTGCGACCTCGCTCGTTCTTCAAAGTGCCGCCATACTTGTTTCGCGTCCCGATCAGGTCAATTATCTCGGGGATACAACTGGCGAATATGGCCTACACCACACGATAGAACAGAACACAACACTCGCATCAATACACTTAAAAAGGGTTTGATTTGGTGGTATTCGTCGTTTTCGAAATCTCGTTGCCACTCTTTTTTTATTTCTTTTCCTCTTTTTGTTTGATTGTTTTTTTCTTTCGTTTCGTTTTTTTTTTTTTTTTTTTTTTTTTTTTTTTTTTTTTTTTTTTTTTTCAATTTACATATATTTTTCTTCCAGTCAAAGTATCAAATTTTTTTGTTCATCGTCAATTATAATAATTATTATTAATCGTCGTGTCATTTATACATCGTAAATGTCTCACCGTCAATAGTGATATTGTATTATACGTGATTTTCTTATATTTTTGGTATTTTTTTTTTTTTTCCGAACGTTGTATACATTTAAAAATTGTGTACGTCATAGTCAAATTGGCACAAGGGAGGAAAAGCAAAGGTGTAATAGAGGGTGGTTTCGCAAAGGATTTCTTCACGAGGGTTGCAAAAGGGCGGGGGTGAATAGGGGTGACGAAGGTGGTAGGGGTTTTTTTCTTGTATGATGAACGGAAAGAAAAAGAGTTGTTGATTAGCTACCGGGCCGCGGGCCAACCCATAGTGACACGATTGATTGTGCTATACCGCTATGCGGGCCACGGCCCAACTGCATACTTTTGTTTTTTTCAATCAAAAAATCGTAATTATGTATGCATGTATATTAATAAATAAATAAATATATATACATACAGGTATATTATTAATATACCTATATAATATCAACAATAGGTATACATGTAAAAGAGTTTTGATGTATTTACCTAAAATGAATCTGTGGGACGGGGATTGGTAGACTACCTACACAACTAGGACCTACACACCTATATTAATATAACCTAAACCTAACAAGTCTACTACGTGCCGACACGTCTACCTATTTTTTAATTGTTTTGTTAACTTTGTTTAAATTTGCTTTTTTTTTTGGTTTTCTTGTTTTTCTTTTTTTAGCTTCATTTTCATTATTTTCTTAAGGCAGGTATACATGGCATATCATTTTGAAAAAAAGGTACATACACGTAGTGCTGTTGCTGTACCTCTCTCCAGGAAAAAAAATGTCCGATTTTTTCATACATTTTGATCACTTTACTCGATTTTTTTTTTTTCAACTTTTTTGTCTTTCTTCTTAGAGTCACGCTTCTTTTTCTACGACTCAAACGCCGATTCAAACGTCAACATAATTATTTCTAAAATATATCAAGGGGGGTAGTGTTTCTATGGAAATGTTCAACACGAGAGAATAATTAGAAACCGAGCTTTTATGAAGAAGAAACTAAAGATAGACAGACGGATTACAGATTGTTGAGACTTTTAGACGGAGGGCAGAAAGTGAAAGAGAGAGAGAGAGAGAGAAAGAGAAAGAGAGAGAGAGAGAGAGAGAGCGAGAAATAGAGAGAGAGAGAGAGAGAGAGAGAGAGAGAGCGAGAGAAATAGAGTGAAAGAGAAACAGAGAGAAAAAGAGAGAGAGAGAGAGAGAGAGAGAGAGACGATCATCCTGGAGTGCGTGTTCGTCGTCATCGTCACCGTCATAGTAGTCGTTGTCGTGGTCATCGTCTCCGTCGTCATTCGTGTGCTCACAAACTGCTGCCCGTCAAAATGGGATTTGCCCGGAGCGGACTCATCGACCATGTTTATATTTACACACGGTTCCAATCGCCAATCAAATTTTCTTGTGTATGTATTACTATGGATGTTATTATAATTATTGTTTTTGTTATTATCATTATTAATATTATTTTTATTATTATTATTGATATTATTGTTGTTATTTCTATGATTATTATCGCCATTATTTATAAAAGTCGCGAAAAGTTATAAAAAGTGTCATTCACCATTTTCGATAGATTTTCACCCGTGTACGGTTTTTGCATTAAAAAATAGTTTTGATGAAAAGTTCGAAATTTACTGAATAAATATTTTGTCTTATTGTCTTCTATGGCTTTCCGTTCAACACTCGTTTATTATACAATCATTTGGTATCTTTGAAAACCTAATATCAAGAGAGAATCTTCAACAGTAAAGATTTCATGTTTTCTATCTTGCTTTGAAAAAATGGAAAAAAACGTAATTGTCAATTTTATTTTATTTCAATAGCGAATTATTTCAACGTAGCAATAAGTAAAAAATGTAATGAAAAGTAACGAATCGAAAAAAACTTAACGTACCGAGTTGTGTCATCAAAAAGCTCGTTCGACTTGTCCGCTCTTTAAGTCCCGAAATTTGTTCAACTACGTGCGTTGATGAGTTAGCGATTTTAGAAAAGAAAAAACTGAATGATTAAGTTCCAAAGCTTCAAAATTTTTATTACGCATTCGACACATGATGTCGTTTTTCAAACAATTCATTTATTCACGTATGTAAATCGTTCCGTTCTGATTGCTATAAGCTGTCGAAATCGGCCGAATAACCGCACCGTTTGGTTTACGAAATGAGGTGCAAAGCGATAATCCTAAGACGCGATAATTGTTCTTCGTATTTGGGCAACACAACGAATTCTCTTTGTTTACTTTTTCTTTGCGAGCACTCACCTCGTCTCATGTTTCTCGTTTTTTTTTGACCCCCCAACAACATTTGAAGCCTCTCTATCGATAGATTTGCGCAAACATCATTCCAAGAGCCTCGTGTAACTTGGGAGGATTATGGACGAAAAAAAAAAATATATCTATATAGTAAAACGTAAATATTACCATTTTTCAAATAGTATGTGAAAACTTGCGGTGGATGGGTGCTTGCGGGTGGAAAAATAAACGATAAGTAAAAAAATCCTTGAACCCTTCGAAATCATCGTTTCTTGAATACTTTTTTGTTCTAATGGAAACAAAACCTGAATGTTATTTTTTTTTTTGCAACTTTTAAACGAAACGTAAAAACGCGATAGTGTTTCTTGGGACATGAGCTAAGTGAGTTTCTAGTGTTCCGTTTTTCGTCTCTTCGAGATCAATATTTTCCAAGTTAAATCCTAATCGATGAGTGACAGTTTGTAATCATGAAGATTTATAAACGTCATTTGCATTGTTTTCTTAACCCTCTCCCTTTCCCGATAACGACAAACATAATGTGATATTGTGGAATGTTTTATGTTACGACGAGTGTGAAAATAACGATTTTCTTCAATATCGTAATCGCAACTAACTGGTCTTATCGTATCGATTGTTTCTTATAATTATTTGTCGAATTTCATTTACGAACGCGATGATCCCTCGAGATTCAGGACTTGACGTTATTGGCCTGTACGTGCGATCACGATATTATTAAAGAAACGACCATGTGACAGATATATATGTATAAATTTAAATATATATGTATACAATCGAAAGTATACATATGTATGTAAACATGTATACGTGTATGTAAAAAAGAAATAATCAATGTGGACTATGGACTAGACTAGCGAGTGCCTCAGCCAAGAGTGGGTCTATCGTTGAGGGTTTCGCATTGAACGGTGAAAAGGGCGGCCCAGCATCGACTGCAAACTTATGGAAGCATCCCTCTTTGTTTTCCCATCGAGGGAGACGTTTTATCGTTTGAAACAACTTTTTATCTGTTTTTTTTTTGTTGTTATTTTATTTTTATTTATTAACCGCCATTCTCCCTACGCCGTTCCACTCTCTTCAATGTTTTTTTTTCTCCCCTTTTTGTTCTTTACAGCGTCAGTGTGATTCAATATCATTACGTCCAAGTCGTGCTTTTTATCTACAACCCCTACGTAAACATTAGCCTTATTTTGTGCCTACGCCTGCACCCCCTCTACTGCCGCCACTACGTGTATTAATTACGCATCTTCAAATGTTCAATTATAATATAATATTACTAGTTATTTTTTGCTTTTTATATATACATAGTACTACGTATATATTTATATATATATATAAATGTTCATCGAAATTTATATATATATAAATATGTACATATGCGGTAATATGCTCTCTCGCCTGTCAAACGTTGCAGCATGTCAATCTGGATATACTCGATCGCTCAAAAAGTGAAATAAGGGGCAGGGAATAAAAGAAAGACAAACGGACGAACTGATAGAGTGAGAGAAAGAGAGAAAGAAGTTATGAGAGAGAGATAGAGAGAGAGAGAGAGAGAAAGAGAGAGAGAGAGTAAGTAAGGTGGACAGAGAAAGAGAGCGAATCCTCTAAGAAACTATAGCGAGAACACTAACGCATGCCGCCAAGAAACCCAATCCGTGTGTACTGAAGATTTTTCAATATTTTTTCTTCTTATTAATGTCATTGGTTTTCTGCTATCGTGTGGAATCGATGAACGAATGAATAAGATCGATAACAACGTGATTCAAAAGAAATAAAAATTGGGCGAGACTGTATAAAACCGACGAATGTGTTTGAGTGCGTTTTTCGTGTAGTTGTTCTGTTTTGTTTTGTTTTGTTTTTTTTCTTCATTTCCAACGAAATTTGATCCATATGAGACGAGGACTTGTGTGTTAAATGTCTATTGATATGGGATTTCAAAATAAATTACGATTCAATTCGACAACGGATGCAAGAGTCCTTTTATTCCATAACTATATCCGTGCCTATTTTTATTATTTTAAGTGTTCTTATTCGTGTGTTAAATACTATTTAGACTGATGTGTATTTGGAAAATAACAATTCATTAAGGAAACAACAATGATACAAGGTTAGGGTCCTGTGTTATGTTTTTTCTTTTCTTTTACAAATCATTAAAATTCTCAAGCAATTACCAGCACGTGTGTGGGTGTGCGGTTTATTCAAAGATTGCTAACTCGGTGAATATCGTAAAAAATTGTGTATATATATATATATATAAGTGTGTGTGTATATATAGGATATACGTATTTAAGGAAAAGCAGTGAATCAGCGTAAGTAGGTCGTAAGGTTGACAGCATAAAATATCAGCATTATAATATATTATATAAGGTGAATATAAGTTAAAAGTGAGTGTGTGTGTGTGAGAGAGAAAGAGCTTGGTATATAATACGTGAAAATAACTGGGTACCAGTGATTAATCAGTCTCAGGGATGCGATCTCGCTATTATGCCAATATTCTTTTTTGTGGCTTTTTTAGCCAGTTGCGACATACTGTGAGAAAAAATATATTCATTCTCGTGAAAGTGTGTGTCTGTGTGAGAGAAAGAAAAAGAGAGAGAGCGAGAGAGAACGAGAGAAGAAGAGAACAGAGAGAGAGATAGAGAGAGAGAGAGAGAGGAAGAGAGAGAAAGAGAGAGAAAGAGAGAGAACGGATTCGCGTTCGTGGATAGCAGCTGTGAAACAGATTTTTTTTCGATTGAAAAATGATTTAATAGGTGAATTCGATATTGGTTGGCAAGTGGTGAATACGAGTGGATTTTGATGAAATCAATGCGTTTATTTATTTTGAAAATAATTTTAATGCCATTTAATAATATAATATTTTTTGATATATTCCAAGAAGTCCAAATAAAAGTAACGAAAAATACGAGGAATATTTCGAATCAAATCAGAAAAGGCGTTAATGCATTTTTCCGCAGCTTGACATAAATCATTTTGTTCAATCACTCAAATGTAACGATCAAAACAAATGCACCGATAAAACCGAATAAAATTTCAAAATTTTACAAAATTGCCATATCCTCTAACACGAATTTTGATAAAAGTTATACGAAGTTATAAATCAAGACGATATTTCAGATGTGTTTGCAATTATAATTTCAATGACCGATGCGTAGCCTAAGATCGAAATAGAGGGAGCAATGAAGTGTGAGTTTGTGTGTGTAAAAAAGAGAGAGAGAGAGAGCGGGAGAGAGGCAGGAATAATGATAAATATGTCAAGACTGATAAAACATCAGTGAACCAGGTTGCTATCCATGAGTGAGGTCCATTTCTCTCCCTGTCGTGATACGTGCTTAATTCTTCTTCCTGCATTAATTTTTGGTCTAAAATATTTTAAAAACGGTAAACAATAAATGGTTCGTATTAAAAATGTGGATTTCTTTTTAGCTACGCGTCTACCAAATAGTTCAATATCATTATTTTTATAGTTTCGAAGTCTGGTATGGGAACTAATTATTAAAAATGTATGGTCCGAACAGGAAAGAGAAAAAGGCAGATAGACAGAGCGAGAAAGAGAGTGAGAAAGAGAAAGAGAGAGAGCGAGAGTGAGAGAGAGAGATGGAGAGTCATTAATGAGGAGAAAAGAGAGAGAGAGAGAGAGACAGACAGACAGAGAGATAGAAAGATTAAGAGAGAGAGAGAGAGAGGCTTTCCACATAGGTGGAAGTTTTTTTTGTTTTCTGGGGTACCTGCGTCCACGCTCGCGCTTGTACCGGCCACCGTACTTGCAGCGGTTCGCGGCGAGTTCCGTGATCTCTGGGATCCAGCTGGCGAACACCGCCTACACACCCACAACCAACGCGGTTCCGTAAGAAAATGAGAAAGCTCAAGGTGCAAAAACAAAAAAACCTCGAAACAAAAACGCGCTGCAAATCCGATCGAATATTTAATTTTAAATATTACGATTTATACGTCCATTATATACATCTTTATATATATATTTATTTATATATATAGATTTATATATATATGTCTGTATTTTGGATCTGCATAGCCCTCGTGGCTACAAAATTCATTTTTTGTTCAATATTTATCTCGTAATACAAAATGTATATGTGTACATATGCACAAATATGCATTTTTTTTTGGTTCTTTTGAAAAACTCGTTTGACCAACGTGCTCGCTTCGTACTCGCTGATCAAAAATATTTTCAGATGTCACCCTCGCCTTCTCTGGTGACTGATCATCGTTCTCAAACTTTCATTTTGCCCAATGAAATTTAGAGATACCAACGTCTTCTTGTCTTCTCATCTTTTTTTTTCTAAGAAATAGCGTAACATTCGAATTTCTGCTTTTCTATTGAATTTCGTGCATGTGAAATCTATATCTTTATGGAAAAATTTGTGTTGGAGATAAAGTGTTGACGCTACATTACCAAGTCGTGCATTCTGGGGTTGTGACGAATAAATAGTTAGCTCAGCAACTAATTTTCAACCATTCTTTCAACGAGCTCGAGGAAATAATCCTTATACGTTCGATCCGATAAACCACTGTGAGAAGTATTAATTATTTGGCGTTGTTCTTTGTTTTTTACCCCGAAGAACGTTGGCAACGTTAGAACGGGCTTTTCACTATAAAGCCCAACAAATCAATTCGATATACTCAAAATGTATTTCTACAAAAAACATCGATCGTGTAAAAGTAATGTTTGATCTTTCTCTTTTCTGAGGGATCAATGTTTGTATATTAATCATTTGTTTTTGTCTGCATTACAAAATGAGGTCGAAACAAGGCAAAATATTTCAAACTAGTAACAAATGAAATATAATACAGCAAGGTGGTTTGTGCACCTCGAATTTCTAACAGCTTGTAGATCACTTGATATTCAACGTCTGGGAAAATAAGGAACTTGAACGCAAAATCCTATTACAAATAACTTCTCTGATTTTTTTCGACGCCATCGAAGTCGAATGAACTTCACGACAATCGGAGAAAAAGAAAAACGATTTCAGTCCACCATTCGCTTCGAATCACAAACGATCGTCCGATTTTCTGGGGCCGTTTTTTTTCTATCACGGAAAGTCACGATGGGAAATGTACAGAGATTTTTTTACATTTCGTGGCCCAGATTATCTCGAAAACAAAGTGCTGATGAGTTTCTTCTTAAACACTCGAAGAAACAAATGAGACGTGAGAGAATGAGGCAATAATTCTCATTCGAAGTCCCTCGAACAGCCAAGTCTTTGTAAATGAAAGACATTTTGTTTGAAACGAGAGAGAGAGATTCGGAAGGGTTTTAGCTGAAATAGCTTTGACGTTGCGAAAGGTAATTTTGCAACGTACGAAGAAGAAGGAGGTGAAGAAATAGAAAAAAAAATCAATCGAGGTGAAATCGTATGAAGAATCGCGTGCAGAGAACGAGAGATAGAGAAAGATGAAAATTCTTTGAAAATAAATAAGAGATGGGGTAAAAAAGAAGAATAGAGAAAGGAGAATCGAGAGATACGGTCGATTGATAATGGAACGGTCAGTTGGTTACGTTGAAACCTGGACCGACAGCAAATGCCCACGACATTGGAAAAAAAACGTATCGTGAGATTTTTTGCTAACATTCGTACATATATATATTTGTATGAGTTTGTGTATAGAAATGTGATGGTAAAGTCGATAGAGTTCACGAAGGATTCGTGTTCTCATTGCAATGAAAGACCTCGGAGGACTGTTGTGTCATACGAATAACGAGATAAATCTACGATTTCAATCCAAATCGATTCACTAGAAGGAGACTCTCACCATCGTATCCATAGAATTGAATGTCACGAAAAAATGTTGTTGCATATTATAATAATTCTTGCTCCAGAAATCGTACAACGTGATGACAATCATAAGCCAAATAATCGATAGTTAAAGTATAGTGTTCCATTTAGAAAAAAAAAACAAAACATAGAGATTTGTATGATCATTATGTAGAAGCTAGACGACAGATAATTTTTCTTCCATCACTTTCAAAAAACAACACTTAAATCAATTTGGTAAATTTCGTATCGTGTCACCGAGATTTTTTCTCTTGGCATGTTCATCGAGTTTTTCCTTCCGGTTATTCTTGCACTTGATATGAATTATTTGAAGTATTTAGTCGGAAAGTACTTTAATGTGGAGTTGTGAAATAGAGTGACACTTAATTTTCTAGTATCACAGAGAATTCGGGGCTTGAAAAAATATTGAAGACTCGAAATAAAAATCGGACACTCGAACGAACGTTCCAAACTGTTTTCACCAAATTTTTGAATAATCTAGACTTGTCACTTCAGTTTTTATACCTACTCCCAAATTTTCATTATTTCTAAATGTGTAATTCTTTTTTTTCATCAATTACATTGATAATAGAGACAATAGCCAAGAAAATGAAGTTCGTTGACTCAATATGCAATCTACAATTAGTATTAATAATTCACATTACGTAGAGCAGACGAGACACCGGAATTTGAAATCATTGATCACAGTTTATCTACTAATGCTTTCGATATTAGTGTATCATGTTTGTGTAAATTTGTGTCGGTGTATGTGTGTAATTGTTGATCAATTTTTTCACCAGACGAAAAGCAACGAATGAGCTGCCGTGGAGAATAAAATCCGATCGACACAAGTAGGTAAATCCATTGGTATATAAAAAAATTGGATTTGTCAAATTTTGTAAATTTCATTATACCTCTTTCCGTGTTCTCGCTTGTATTCCCCGCTGTACTTGGACCTACTGCCTACGAGCTCTATTATCTCAGGTATGCTACTAGCAAATATCGCCTGTAAATAGAAACAATAACTGATGGAAACTTGCAATGATAACGATGAGTGAATAAATTTGGGTTCTTTACCAAGGATTTAATAAGTCATTAGCAATTTTATCATTATTCAATACAAGAAGCATTGTTTTATTTATTCACAGCGGTTAAATAAAAGTGAGAAAAAAGAGGACTAGATTATCGAACGAAATAAGAGCACTACAGGAAGGCAATAATGACAAGAGGCGCTTGGAGCTGGAGCGAAATCAATGAATAGCACTTTCGTATGAAATTATTTCTACAAAGTCACAAATTTTGATGAAAAATATATTTTTCTGAATGAAAACTCAACAGATATTATTTAAAAGTTGTAAAAAATGGCGGTTATCAAATTACTTATTGATAAAAAGCTTGAAAAATACATGTTTGGAATTGCATTTAACGTCAGTGCGGAGTTAACAGCTGGTTAAGTCGTTAATTTCTAGCCAGTCAACGAAAACCAAGACAATGATTTTTCGAGGTCGATTACGAACGCGCAAGATAAATCCTCGATCAGTCATTGCCAGTTTTTGATCTGTTTTTCTCGCTTCTACTAACGTACCGAATTCTTGCGCCACGTACAGCTACCCGCTGTTTCAAAATCGATGCTTGGATCATTTGCAACCAACGAGCACCGATCATACTGTGCTATTTTTTGTTCTTATCGTCAATGAAATCGCTGAAGCGAGTAATAATCCCAAGTTCTGATCAGCGCCATGAATTTCATTCGTTCAAGTTTGTTCTCTTTTTTTTAAATAGCGATAAGCATTTACGTGGAATATTACATTCATAGTAATTAGAAGATTTGGAAATTCATAGATGATGTCGGTTTGAAATATAAGCGACAGGAGAAGAAAGAGAGACAGATAGAGAAAGAGAGCGAGAGAGACAGACAAACAGACTGAAAAAGACAATTATAAGGTGAGCATCCGAATACTTGAAACCACATTCGAAAGAAAATTGCAACTCTCATTTAAATACTTTTACAAAATGTTATTTCAATTTCTGCCACTGTTATTCGTAGAAATATCCCATACGGTCAACTTTATATTAATACAAGAATAAAATTGAGTTTTAACGAAAATTTCAAGTCGTAGATTGAAAAATGAATTTTCGCTCATTTAAGTTCGGAAAGCAACGAAATGAAAATTCATTATGTGTCTGTATTGAAAAAAATGAACTCGGCTGTCACTTGTTTTTCATAAAACCTTGATATTTCATAGGTTGAATTTCTGTTAGTTTCGTTAGCTACAAAATTACTTGGGACGTACTCTGGTCATCAAAAGCACTACGCCTACACGTGCGATTTTCAAACGGTGTCGGTGGGTCAATGTCGCTATTCATTCAAATAAAGATTGAGAGAAAAAACGAGAAATGTGGCGATGGTTGAATTTTTCAATCTATTCTTGAGCCAATTTAAACAACATTCATTTAAACTTCTCTACTTTTTTTTTCGATCTGAAATAAACCTTTTTTTCTCAATGAATCATACAGTAACAAGCTCGTGAAAAAAATCTCAAATTTTTTCCATACAAAACAAATTCAACGAAAACAAAATAGATTTGAAAAAGGAAAACGAAAAAATTGGTTCAGACACGGGTCAACGATTCCACAACACGAAGGGCTCGTGTTTATTTCAAAGGCATTTAATGAAGATTAACTTTAAAAAAAAAATTAAAAACAATAAATCAGGCTAAAAATTGTTTGGGTTGTCAAAAATAAGTTCTGTTCAAAAAAGCAAATGTCAGACATGAAAAATCACTGTCGAAAAGCGAGCGTGACTCTTGTTTTCACATTTCAATGAGACCGGCTAAGGCATTGGTCGACTTTTCTTAGGACGTGGCTCGAAAAAAATAAAAATAAAAATATATACACATAGGCGTATTTATATTCAGTGTAGAGGCGATATAGATCAGCGAGACTAGACTGAGAACGTGAGTGACGAGTTAGAAAAAAATATATATATATTTTTTTGTTTCAATTTCGGCAAATCTCCCTTGTCGAGATAATCGAAAGAGCTTTTTGTGCGGCAGAGATTGAGGCGGCGAGATATCATAGCTTATATACTAAAGTAGAAAAGATATTTCGTTTGTATAAATATATTATAAATTAATATATATATATATATATATATATATATGTTATGCTATTAGACAGGTAAATTATATGTTATAAAATTACGGAATTAAAGCATATGTATAGCGATACAAGTTTTTTAGTCTATTGTCGCTGTTGCAAAAACGGCGTGGTAATTTTTAGTTTGTTTTTCCCTATTGGCACGTTTTAAAGTTTTTCGAAGGATCATAAGTTCGGCAGTGACTTCAGCAGCGTTTGAGCATACGCAGGACACAGACAGACATACAGACTAGGACGAACGATCAATATTAAAGCTCGCGTGTAACGATTTTTCTGTTTCTTTGTTTTTCCTCTCTCGAAATAATTTATTCGTACGTCACTTGGACGATAATTATATATATAAAAAAAGACATTTTGTCAGTTAGCGTCATCTTACGTTGATTCGTACAATAGATGGAGATCCAAGAGCGAGAGAAGGTGAGTGAGATTAAGAAAGAGATCAAAAGACAGAGAGAGAGAAAGAGATAGAAAGGAGGAATGAAAGATACAAGGACAAAGAGAGAGGAATAGCAACTGCATATCGAAAATTGAAGTTTGTTTTATGATGAAATTAAGGCAGGGCTTCACCCTGTGTTTCAACTAGTCTAGAACAAATATTTAAAGAAAGAATTGCTTTTCAATTCAAGTGATTGCATTGAAAGAGATACTTTGTGTACGTATCAACGATTCTCTTGAAGAGTTATGTACAAAACAGACAAACTTTTTGCAAAATGTTTTGCTGAACTGTTTTTGGTTTCTCAACTAATCGTGAGTTTTCAGGATGAAGCTCTTCGCAGAAGTATTTTCTTTAAATTCAGATTAACTGCCATTACCATTAGTGATAATTATTTATTACAGTTTATTTGATTAATTTTTTGCAATATTTTAACGAAATACTGATGCCTGTGCGATCTACAATTGTTTTTATTATATTTTCGTTTAAAGCCTCCAATTTATCGTTATTATTATTTTGTTTTTAAGTTCGCAAAAAAAAATCCAAATAGCGACGAACATAACGCCGCACGACGTGCAAGTGGTGCAACACTCAGGATGCCCATGGGCAATATTTATATAAACACATATTTGATTTGACGAGTTCGAAAGTTTTGTATGTTCAAATGAAAATCTATCGAAACGATCGATTTGTGCGATCGATGATAAAACAAGATAGAAAAGAAAGAGGATAAGAAAGAGGAATGAAGTGTGAAAAACTCCAGAGAAACGATCGAATTTTTTTTTTCGAACGTGTCCTCGAATTGACGATTACAATGAAACAATTTTCCGACTTATGTACGTTGTCAAGGAAAATGTAATTTTCTGCCTCGATTATTTAGTACGTAAACGTCCAAAACTGCAAAACTGCGCATGTATACTTTTCAGCCTTTTTACTAAGCGTGTAGCCCGTTATACGTTGAATTGAAAATCATTCAGAAATTGATTCGCCTAACTTTCAGCTGTCAAATTTATTTTCTAGGTACAACTGTGTGGAAAAAAAAAACATCCAGATTTGTATCTGACCTTTGTTTTTATTTTTCTTCCATTTTGGTTTTTATTATTGAGTCGATGTTGGGACTCGATTAGTTTATTCATTTTTTGTGCACTTCGTGTCTTTCACACTCGCTGCACTAGTCGAATATGCAAAACGTGAGAGAAGCTCGTTTTCTATCTGGCTTTCGCGTGTCCCACACGAGCTAGGTATTTTACAGCTTCTACTTTTTTACGTTGCTCTCCTACTCGAAATATACTGGGAAAGAAATAGAGTGTGATGAAGAGAGAAAGAGAGAAAGAGAGAGTGAGAGATAGAAAGAGAGAGAGAGAGAGAGAGAGAGAGAGAAAGAAAGACAGAGACAGCGAGAGAGAGAGAGAGAGAGAGATATAAGAGCCAAGCTCCATTTTTACCAGCCACCTGGCCGGTGTGGGATGCTTTCTGGCGTCTCTCATCTCGACTCGTGGCTGGAATTTTGCCAAAATTGCAAGTAACGTTACCTCTCGTCGTTTGGCGTTATCGATGCATTATATCTTCACTATAACCCTTTCTAAAAAAAACCCCCCCCCCCCCCCCCCCCCCCCCCCCCCCTTCACCGTCAAGAGCTCCGATTCCTGATGCTGAGGTATGCCCAAAAAAGCTCGTTTTTTTTTCTTCCTTTCTTGTACCTTCGAATTGCAAAGCAAGACTACAAACTGGATTCTACTGTTACGTACATTACTTGGATTGTTCTGGAGATGTATGAAAACTCTGAATTACTACTTGTAAAATGAATAAAATTGAAAAAAAAAGAAAAATGAAAGATTTTTCAGTGGATATTATCTGTCAAGTCTACTGCTACGTTGGATTAGAGTGAAAAAATGAAAAAGGACTCGACACTACTCATATTATGGTAATTATTCTTCGATCAAATTTTCTTTCGCAAATTTCTCGTTAAAACTACTCTACTTGGATTTGGAAATACATGAAATATTTGAACAGGCTAATGACTACGCTTAATATTAATGTTTCAAGTTTTTATCAACCTCGTTTTCATTAATATTAACTCTTCTGGTTCTGGTAATGTCTGGAAAATCGAACTGTTCAGTAGCTCTTTTTTTATGTAAATATAATAATTATTATAATTTTTATTTCCACCAGCATTATCAGTGTTACTTTATTGCTGAAAATATATTTTCTTTTCTTTTTTGTCATTGGCTTTTAACATATCACTTTGGGGAATTTGAAACAGGTCACCGCATATGACTTTATTTTTGTTTTCTGTTCTTTTTTTTTTAATTCTTTATTCAATTCTCTAACGAGAGGCCCAAGCCAACGACGTAAGGTTGTAATGCAGATTTATAGTTCTAGCGTGTAAGTAGGAAGTACCAAGCGAGTCCCGGCCACGATCGCATATCGTACAGGCAGGAAAAGAAAACTCATTTATTGTAACATGTGATACGAGCCCCACTGGCTATCTCTGCCGGTACGATATTTATTGATGCATTTTAAAGTGACATTACTTGGGACGCGTTAATCTTCATGAAATTTCGGGCTTCTCAAAAATCAACAATAACATCATATTATTAAAGCCTTATAATACGGTCGTAAAGCGCTTGTACCTTTCTCTTATCGAAAGAAATTTATAAACCTAAGTTAAAGAAGCGTAACGACACATTTTCATTATTCTGCCAATAAAGATTGCACAGAGAATATACATGTATATATAATTATTTATATATACTAGAGAAATAAAAAGAGAGAGAGAGAAAGAGAGAGCGAGAGAGAGAGAGAGAAAGTGAGGATAGTCAGAGAGAGAAAAAGAGAAAGAGAGAGAGAGAGAGAGAGATAGTGATGAGAAGATTAGAGAGAAAGATATTAGTAAAGGTATCGAAGGGGTAAGTGGAATTCGATACATCATCGATGTTAGATAAATGAGAGGTACTCGGTTATAGCTGATTGGTTGTCTTTTTTCTTCTGAAAATATTTGCATTACTATTTTCATATTTTTGTGTTAATCTGGCTTAATTAAAACAGTTAGTAAAGACCTAATCCGTGGAATGGAATTCAAAGCGTCGAGGGATGATAAAAAAAGGCGAATTTTTCTTTAGCAATTTGCTTCTTCGATCATCCAACGGCGATTTATATCAAAATAGCGGAAGGGAACTGAGGTGATCGTCCTTTTTATATTTGTTCTTTTTTTTTTCGTTTTCCGTTATTTTCCTTTATACGTCCGTAAAATATTCTCGTATTTTTTGTATTTTTTTTTTGTTTTTTTTTTTTTCGTTTCATCGTTATTCTTTTTTGTTTTGTTTTGTGTTCTTTTTCTTTCATGGAAAAAAGTTCACCAAACGTGCTGCCTTGCTCTGCTCGAGGTGCAGGTCATGTTCGATTAACCGGTTGGTCCATAAGTAAGAGAGTGATCGTATTGGACAATATCGTCAACCTTTTAAACGAGAACTACATGGACATGACGGTACAAGTTGTAGATTTGGAAGAAGAAAGAAAATAAAATGATTATCGTTAGAAAATTATAAATAAAATAAAACAATGAGACATAGGATGAACCACATCTCATCGCGATTATTGTCGCACTGATCGCATGTCTATAAATATATATTAATATATATTTCCATAGATATACGATATTTTTTATCATTTTTTAAGGCAAAGATAGCATTGCCAAGGATTTCTTCGGTTATTCTTATCGTGCGGCTTATGTATATATATATTTATAAATAAATATATATATGAATATGTATATCCAAGCACGATGATTCGTTATAGTAATCGTTATTACTAATAAATATGAATAAACCGTCTATCTCTCGGTGTGGAGTTGTAATGTTGACCCAACGTTTGTCAACGATATATATTTGCACATAATAAGCAACAATAAGAAGGCAACTAAATGTTGAGCAAGAGCTTTGTTTGTTGTTTAAATTGCAACTAATAAAGAACGATAAATTAGAGCAGATTTTTTGTTGATAACAACAATGACGACAAACGTTGGGAACAAAGGAAATACTTTCGTTCGAACGGTGAGTCTGGTGTTCGTAATCTTGATTTTTCGAACGCTCGAAACGTTATAACAAGTGACATTTCTTGAGTTGAAGTTGAGAAAGGCTGATTATAGTCGTAACCAATTTTTTTAAATCAATTGATACAATTATGCACTGCTTTTGTACACCATTCGAACAAAGCATTCGTTTAAAGATTAGTTCGCTTCGAATTTCCTGTGGCTGCTTTTTTTTCATTCTCTTCCCAGAGAATGAAAAAATTTGTCCGTTTTTATTGCAATAATCGGAATAATATTAAATGGAAAAAAATGAACTGGCTGAATTCCTAGCCGACCACAAGTCACTTGAAAATCTTTTGATTTTTATTAACCGAGACACAATGCTTCGCTTATTGCCAGTGTGATGAGGTTTTACTCCTGGAGGAATTTGAACCGGACAACGAGTAAAAATTATTCTGAACCTCCCATTAAATCATTTTTCATAATTAATTCATTGAATTATTCATAATGTTATGAAATAGTCAAACGAGGCTCTATTTTTCTATTACGAAACATTGACTTTTATTCATTACTTGCTGATGACATTATTTTTTCCAGACTATTAAGTTTCACAAAAGAATCGAACTGACCAAAGTTGGTCAGTTGAATTAACCCATAAATATATTTCGTATCAGCCCGAATTTTTCCTCAGGTTTCTTGAAACAAGGAAAACACTTTTTTTGTATTTTATTTCGTTCATCAAACTGGCAAATTACGGCAACGTAACGGGCGCGCGCACACACTAGCAAGGCATGCGAAACGAACGCGTTGAAAAGTCGAGAAGACACGTATGCAATATTCGAAACTATGCATATATATGTATATCAACATGAGATTAATGCAAAATGTATTATTTTTATTATTTTTTTCAATAATTCGTTCCCATAGCACTAATGTGAGTATAAGATCAAGAAAAAAAAGGAATCCTTACGAAACGGCGATCGAGCCCTTTCAAGTATTTGAACTATAATTGATTGTAGAATATGGTGAAAAATATTTTACAAAGTTGAGCATATTGTTGGGTTTATGAAGTGTGAAATTTGTCGTATTGTTTCTTGACAAAAATTCAAAAGTAACTTTAAAAAATCACAGCTTTTTTGTTATTAAAAAAACAATTGATAAAACTGTTCCTCGACACGTCCGCCAAAACGTATTCGTCATTAAAGGTGACGTATTCATGGCAAATATTGGAATGAACAATATTTTAGAAATTTTATAATCATTTTATGTACGTTTTTTCTTAGCTATTTTTTACGTTGATCATTACGCGTGTCATATTTTGTGCATGTGTCAAATGTTTTCATGATTCTATTCACGGTACTGCTAATTTTATCTGGAGGAATATGTAATTGTAATTTTCATTTTTTTCCTTTAGTGATACCAACATTTTATGCTACGAAAAACAAAAAATCGTTTTTCTGTGCATCAACCTTATAAAAATATACATATATATATATGTATGTGTAGCTGAAAGCCAAAAGCGTAACCGGGTGCACGTCCACCACGGAATCAAAATTTTTGTGTCACAGGAAAATATTCGACGTGATATTATATAGAAGACGAGTTATTTCGAGTACAAAAGCTCACAAATAGAGACTCGAGCAGGAGACGAAACAGCGACGAACAGGAAAAAAAAGAAGAGGTTGAGTTCGTTTCGCAAGCTTGCAGAATGTCCGATGGAGAGCTCCTTGCACTTGGTCTCATTAAAAGCATAAAAAAATGTGTGAATACAATCATTGTAGGAAAAAAAACGTCATTATTTTGAGGTGGAATGAAATGAGAAATATTTTTTCGTGCTTGAAGCTCTCCATGGCTGCGCAACAGTTAACGTTAGTATTCGCAAGTAGTCGCAACGTTAGCACCTTCACGCGAATACTTGTGACACGTGGTGTTCACTTATTTTCATGAAATAGGTTGTGAAATAATGAGAGAAAGAGAGAGAGAGCGCGACAGCGATTTGTAGTGAAAGAGAGATAGAGAGAAAGAGAGAGAGAGAGAGGGAGTAAGAGAAAGATTTTCCGAGGTTGAGAGACAGAGAGAGAAAGAAAGAGAAAGAGACAGAGAGAGATGGATAGATAGCCAGGTAGGTAGTAGACATATGTGGTAGAGAAAATTATAAAATAGCATAAGTATATATGCGTTTATCTTTTCTGCTTCTCTTTCACTTGATTGGTTTTTTTTTCATCATCATCATCATCATCATCAAATTCTTCTTTTGATTAAATTATTTTTGCGGATTATATAATAAATTTTGTTGTTGTTCAACTCTTACGTTCCTAATGTACAAATAGTAAAAATATGGTGTGCTTACCAAACCGACGAGTAGAAAAAATACTAGGAATGTGCGGCCAAGTACTGTTTGGCAGAAAACGTCACCGTATCCTACCGTGGACATCGTCACGATCAAGAAGTAAACACATGTCCAATACGAGAGGGGCTGTGGGTTCGTGAACTCGAAAGGGTCCCCTGAGTTTTCAAGCTGTAGAGAATGGAGAAAGAATGGTCGGGAAAATTTACCAATTTCATTAATTTATTAGTCACAAGCGGTATTTTATGTTGAGGCTTAACGTGTATGGTTAAAGGAAATAATGTTAATTCGAAGAGGAATCTTCGAATCGTGCGGTTTGATACGAATTGAAAATTTGACGATGGCGAACTAAAGTTATTTTTTGTAACTTCACCTGCATAGAATAATTATCAAATCGATTTGGAAAAAATTATGGTATTTTTAGTGCTTTTTTAAATTATTATTACGAATTGGAGCAATTCAAGGAATTTAACAAATTTGTTGAAGACATTTTTTTAACTAAACTAGGACTAACTTAGGGTCGATACGTTGGAGGAGCGAAATGACTCAACAAAACGACCCATAACAGTGAAATGACAATTAGTCGAGCTACATATTTATTTTGCATGGGAAAAAATGATATTTATTGTTTTCCTCACCAAATGAATGATGCCAGCAGCGGTCAGCCAGACGGAGATGAATATGGAGACGAGTTGGGCGAGTCGAATGGAGCTCGATGTCTTTAGAATGTTGAGGTACTGGAGGATGTCGGGAACCGTCATCAGTCGTAGGGCACGAAGGAATCTCAGCCCGATCCACGTCCGATCGAGATAGATCGAGACGAAAGACGGTGGTATCGTAAAGTAGTCCACGAACGAGTACATCTCCAGCATGAACCACAGCTTGTCACTGGCGGCGATAAACTAATAATGGAAAATAAATAATCTTAAACCCAATATGGTCTCAGTTCTAAATGATAATTTTCCTTGATGATTATCCGGCTTTTCGTATATCCACAATTTTCACTGTTTTTCCGTCACGTATTTATTCTATAATCAAAGAGCCGGGTGACATATTTGGAGGAAAATCTCCAATCATTTGATGATTATGATACTAATTTTTTTTAATTTTACCGATTTTTTTATCGGACGGTAAAAAACGCCAATTTTTATTTCGATTTATCACTTTGCCACTTCATTATTGTGCAAACTTGTCTCTTCGTCTCAATTTCAATCTTTTCCGATGTGAAACGTTTGGCAGCTTTGCATTATACTTTAAATAATATAAAAGACAAAGACAAGATTTTGTATCCGAAAATATTGGACATAAGTAGATGAATCAATTCAGGAAATATTAACAAGTGGAAATTATTTCGACATGCTGATTGCGGGAAACGCAACTGTAAATGTTCCAACGATTAACGCTTCGTTGACACACGGAGTGATTTTGTCGGGCAATGATTCTTCGGCGTTAATAATCCCTGCTCCAGAAATGTTTTCCTTACCCGAGACAGAAATGAAATAATAAAATTGAACGATGGTTTACTTACGCGTATAAAAAAGTAGACCATAAAAAATATATTGAAAGCTAAGTCTATCTGCTGAGTAATGTTGTTGCTCCATTTCTGACAGCGCTCGACCTGTTCGCTGCAACATGACGAAACACGAAATCACGGACACTCTGTCAATTCTTTTAAACATGTCGGGCTTATCGCATATAAAGTTCGTCGAAATTTCGTTTTCATATGCACAACACTTTGTACACGACAAGAGAGTACAAAATGTTGTTGCCAAAATCGAAATTATCGATGAAGTCAAATACGAACAGCCGTTCCAAAAGTTAAAGATCCCTTACTTGGAGGCGTCGATGAAGTATATTATAAGCGATGCTATACTGAGGATGAAGACCAAAACAACCTGAAACAGAATAAAGAAAACGAAAATTAGATTGACATTTGAATATATGTTTGAAAAGTTTTCAAGTTCTTTGGTTTTTTTTCTTTCTTTTTTCAAAGTTTTGTCCTATTGCAAATATACGAAATCTCACGTCAATTGAGTAGCAAAGGTTTTTTTCAATCGGTAAATCATGTCGTCTTGAGGGAAAATGCGATCGGAAGTTAAGTTATTGCCGAGGTTATCACAGTTTTGATACCCGAGTATCCAACTGAAGTAAGTGATATACGGAAATTTGGTAGAGCATGAAACTAGAAGAATGAAGCTTCTCTGCGTAGATCAAATACTGCTGTACGCGAAAGTTTGAATTTCCAGTTAAAATTAAATGTCACTTGTAACAGCTGATGCGATTGGTAAACCTAGCCTCACTTTTCTATGACTCCCGAGTCGTTGAGTGTTTGGTGTTTGTTTTCTTATCTTAACTAATCGTTTATAATAATTGTGGCGAATATTAGAAACAATCGCAAAAAATATATATATTCGACGACAACCAGAATTGTTAAGAGCATTTATTATTCAAGCTTTTTCTCTCTCTCTCTCTCTTTCTACTTCTCTATTAACGGCGAAAAACCATTCGTACCACATAAAATATTCATCAAACTAAGTAATTTATAAATATTAATTCATTATTGAATTTTATGAATGAGTAGTGATTTTTCCCTACAACGTGCAAATCGTTATTTCTTGTTTCTCATAATATACGAGAAATAAAAGGAAGATTTGTTACAAAATATTATGCAATCGTCATACCCATCACGTGTGCTTGAGTAGAAATTGTAATGAAAACGAAATGGATCCATTTGATCACGTGTTAATCGATGGTGAACGCTGAATCAAGGATCACGCGAGTTTTGTTAATACTTAAAGTTTACATGCACTGAATAATCAATTACTAGGCCGAATATGCAAATAAGCTCATTATCTCGGGAGTTGCGGTAGTAGGACTTAATTAACGACCAAATCATTTTTTCCGTCACTGGTGTGATAAGAGGCGGAATAGGAAGAGGGATATCTGCCACTTTGAAAATACTGGGTGTTGACAAAGTCATGAATCAAAGTGAGGTGACGAATTTGCAGTAAAAAAAAAATAGAAAAGGTGATCAATACTGAATCGAAATGATTAAGTAGTCGTAAGATAAGATGGTTAAAAGCAATTCGACCAGCTAATGCCCTTCTGACATTTAACTCCTTAAAGTATAAGTCTCGACGACAATTCGTCCTAGAGTTATAATTTGCAGAGCAGAAGGGTATGAAAGGCAGTTCATGTATTTTCCATCACGACGAATTCCTCTCGAAAGCTCTCCTGATATTGGAAAGATAATATACATTTATACATGCAAAAGATATGCGCAAGCTTCCGTTCTGTTTTTTTTTTGTCTCTTTTTTGGTGTATTCTATGTGGTTGCGCTTGGCTCCTAATCGTTCCTTGACACGAATCTGGAATGTTTCGAGAGCACGACAAGCTTGCTCGTGCAAGGTGTCCACCGGAGGAGGAGAAGAGAAAGACAGAAGGCGAAAGAGAAAGAGGAAGACAGAGATGGAATCGACGGAACATCGTCCTGCCAGATATCGGGTCGGTACTTCTACATACAGCATAGGAGGTCCTTGGAAATGTGCCAAAGTGGGTTTCGAGATACTCTCACAAATATATACATAGACATTGTGTTGCCATAGACCACAGGCTTATGAATATGCCCACGTATACAACACGCCTTGTGGTTTCAGTGAGTTGTTTTTTTTTTTTTTTTCATTCGATGCTTTTGGAAAGAATTTCTCCGTTCTGGTTACCGAAAAGCCGAAACAAGAGATGTCACAACGACATATGAATATTATCGAACGATGTATATCAGGCGACTGATTTGTACTCTCAACTATTCATCAGGAATCGCAAATTCATTGAGGCTCCCGTGCTCCATTTACTTGTTTAGGATATTGATTCAACAAATGATATTCCCAGTAAATTTTTGACCTCAAGTTACTGCCATTGATTGTTTTTTTGAGTTATGATTTGTTTTCTTTTTGGTTTGAACTCTGAGTGAATTGACAGGAACTTCTGATTTCAGAAACCGAATTCACCCGGAAAAAAATATGTGTTCAGAACTTTTTTGCCGTTTTCGGAACAATCCTGCTTTTTGAAACCTCTTCCGAATCTGTTGATCACGACCACCTGCTCATGCAGGCAGTCAGCAATTGAAAAACGTGATCTGCACGCAGAAAACTAAAACTAATAATTAGTAGCAGCAAAAATCGAGGGGACGACCTTGAACTGTGAAATATTCTTCAGTTCATATTTATGATATATTTATATTTATTCTATTTTAGTGAAAATGAAATAAATTTCCGGTATCCATACAAAGTTTGATTTTCTTTTCATGAAAACTCATGATTTGTATGATTAAAATTGTGTAAGGTTTTCCAAGGTTGCTAGCAACGGTAAGTTTATCAATTTCAATTTTCTCCATGTGTCATTAATTAGACAAAATGTTGATGTTCATGCCCGGTCGAAAGCACGTAAAAGAACGAAGTAAAAACTATCATTACCATTTAATAAAAAATCATTAGATTGAGTTACATATACTTTGCTGTCGAATCTGCACGTTTTAAGAATGCTTTTTTGCTGTATTATAGAATGAATATTTTGTGGTAATTGACGTCACTTCTGACGTTATATTCCACAAAAGCTAATCGTCAACTCGAAAGGCTTTAGTGATTTAAACGACCTTGTATTTCAAATACGTCAACGAGAAGCTTGTATCGTGGTGTTTATTAAATACTTTTACAAGAAAGATATGTAAATAATTAATGAAATAATCCATTGAAGTTGAAATATTAAGTTCACACCCTACGAGATAGATAGATATGTGGTATATTAATATACACACGATATAGGGGGGGGGGGGGGGGGGGAATGCGTGCGCGCTCGTCAGATCAATACGTGTATTACCCGAGAAGTGACCGTCAGCATATATTCACCTGCCTTTCATGAAAAATCGCTGTTTACTTTTTTGTACAGTACGGGTGTTACGGAAATGCAAGAATAATAAAAAGCTCTTTGAACAAGTTGTATTATAACGCAACATTTTTTTATTATATTTATATGGATTTTGCTTTTTTTGCTCGACATATTGCCCTACTTTTTTAGATGAAATTTTATCTCACATTCAAATGGAACTGAAGGACAGAAGTAGTGAGAAAAAATGGAATTTATTCGATGCAGAAGAGTCACGTTATATGAATATTATTGCGGTATGAGTGATGCGTCATATAGAATACATCTTCGCGAGGAAATTGAAAAAACAAACCTTGCCAACTATATGCTCTGTTTCCAAGAGGGCCGTTACTACTCCGTGTGTATATAATGCCCGCGAGAACGCTTCACGCGAGCTCTCGTCAAATAAACATCGGGGTCCTCCGGTCCAGTGGATAATCATCAAAAGAGTATTCCCGCCTCTCATTTTCTCTCTCCCTCTCTCTCTCTCTCTCTCTCTCTCTCTCTCTCTCTCTCTCTCTCTCTCTCTCTCTCTCTCTCTCTCTCTCTCTCTCTTTCTCTCGGTCTTTTTCTCTCTTTTACCAGCTGGAATTAAAATATAGAGGAAAACACGAGAATGTCGAGTATGAAATAAATGCCGGAACGAAACACAGAGGGAGAGAGAGAGAGAGAGAGAGATGTGAGGGGAGGGAGGGCTGGAACATGGAACCCACAGTTGGAAGTAGTAACAGCGCATGCGGGTCAGCCAGGTCGGCAAAACGTCGGTTATAAAAGAAAACCACCCTGCTGCCCCCACCCTGCCCCTGAATTGAGGGGCTTTTCCGGCATTGCACAGTTTCGTACTCTCGCGGAAACGGACGTTGAACTTTACCCATTCGGTAACAGTATTGGATTTTTTTTTTTTTTCTATTGTCCAGTTTTGTCGTGTGTAGTCAAGAATTATAATATAATGGAGGAACATTTGCTGTATAAAAATTATACAGATTTTTAATGTACAATAAAATTTGTATACTTCCTTGTAGAGAACGAATAAAATGGTATAATAATCAAAAATACATAATAATGATTGAACTTAATTCAGTAAAAAAACTTATGACGATGAAAAAATTAATTATCAATTATAACGAGGTGAGAATAAATATCCTAAAGAAATGCTGCTCATAAGTGTATTAAATTGATTCTGAAATCAACAAAACTGTTTTCAACAAAAACCAAAAACAACGAATTTCAGTACATTTTCGTATTTTAAAGCTACGCACGATTCAGACATCAAAAGCGAAGTATGCTGTAAATGACTGGCGCCTTGATCTTATACCTTCATTTCACCCATAAATCTTCTGCCTAATAGCCATTCGTGGCACACGAATCATATATTATTGAAGCAGCAACAGCATATAACGTTACAATCCATTTGGGAGAGAAGGACTGGGGGCAGGGCATGTGTTAGTCGAGATTACCAAAAGACACACGCGTAGCGTTTAATGCAAGAATGTAAAATTGACGACCCATGAGTTCTCTCTGTTCTTTCGCGCTCCTCTATTTATTTTTTTCTTCCTCTGTTAAACCAAATAATTTCTGGAACGTGGAGGTGGGAAAAAAAGTAAGACATTCTTATTTTAGGATCATAACAGATTGATCCCCTTCGAAAAAAAACTGGTAGTATTAATATTCAATCATTTTTCACATATTTTTAAAGGTAAGTACATTGTTGAACCAAATTTCCCACGGACTCTTGTCAATTTTGTTTGCTCGATTTTTCGGGCAGTTACTACAAGTAAATTTAAAAAAAACGCTGAAGGTTCTTTAAAATTTCGTATGTAACAAATGGACGGAGCTGAAGATTGAGAAAACATAATAACAAGTAAACTGCGTTCGAAGAGCACCAACAGAAGAAAAAGTTCCACAAAAGAAAAATGCAAAAAACAGATCGTAAATTTGGCCTCGAATGCCCCATGAACATTCTTCTTTATCTTACCTCGTTTAATAATGTGAAAGCAGAAAATGTAAATAAAAGACATTGATTTTCTTTCGACAGAAAGTGATCGTAATTACAAAAAATAATTATTTGCTCCGTCTTCAAAACTTGGAACCTATACGTTGATCAATTCTTCTTTCAATTTTTCTCAACTCAAAGCTCTCTCCATTACTAGATAAAAATAATATAAATAAAAAAACTCTCAAGAAAAATGAGGGTTTCCCATCAAGTTTCTATGGGACGCGGATCCATTGATGTGCGTATAGTCACAGACATATAATCAGAATGTGTCCAAGGCTATGAAAGAGAATAATCCCCGATGAGATCACATCGAATTAATCTGGTACGAAGAGGGTGAGACGCATGAAGAAAAAAGAGAAGGGAAAAAAACGTGTTCGTTGATGGCGCCAGGCTCGAACCTAAAGCATAAAAGTATCTATAAACGTATGTACCTCTATAGCAATATTGGGCAACCCGCGGATTTAACGACCTCTCGTTTAAGCTCCGATCGATACTTCGAAATTTTCCGGCGGCCTCTTTTATTATGTTGTCCGTCGAGAGGATATTTAACATTCAGCGCAAGCAGAGAAAAAGAGTGAATTGGAGAGAGAAAAAACCATTTTATTTTATGCTAACGACCTAAATACATTACTAAATTGCTAATTCGGGCCTTCGTGATTAATCAATTTGGAAAAACGTTTAATTGAAAATTTAACAGCAGACTGGCATCAATGAACCTTTCATTTCAAGTTTATAAATACGCGGACGATAATTTGGGATAATAAATAAAAAATTGCGATGTGTTGCCATGATCGACTGGAATATTATGAAAAATGCCAACTTGGTAAACTTCAATATCACAGAAAATAAGTTTTTTGTGTGATGGTTATCCAATCAAGATGTTCTCGGTATCATTCCGATTCGATAAATAAAATAGCATCACTTTTATCGCAGTATGAAATTGAAGGTTTTTTTATTTTCATGATAAATTAACGATATTTGGACATGCGACGGAATCGTCACGGACGGATTCAGCACGAGAAACATTTGATTTTATTCCTTTCATAGAGTTTGTCAATATTTGTACACATTTACGATCTTACTTTATATAAAATTTCTACGAAAACAGTCTTCCATTAAGTACACAATCTTTCGATACTAAAAATACCTTTATTTACCATGGTTCACTGTAAATATCTGGCATAATAATTCAAATGTGGAATTGATCGTTTTTCTAAATACATTATTACCACTACGTGTGTTTTGATCAGTGTGGAAGTAAATAAAATGCACAGAAGGAATTTAAATTGAAAATGTATCGTTAGAGCAATGGAAACAGGGAAGGAAATTGTATTTTGTGTGATTTTTACAATGCAAACTATAAATTCTTATAAAATAAAAATAAAATTTCTCGTAAGGCAAAAAAAAATATTATTTTCTTTTGCATCAAATTTTATATTCCGGACAATATTTGTCTCATAATGTTTCCCCGCTCCTACTGCTATTACGGTAATTTTGAATTATCATCATCTCCGTGTGGGTTCATGCAAAATATGGAAAATATGTCGGGACTATAATACGCGTATAGCTGCGTCCAATCCGAAAGAACAAAATTATCTAGCACACGCGGGGATCGAAGCTTATACAAGCGAGCAGCACGGGGCTGCTTCGTATAAAGAGTAAAACTCGTGTCCGAAGCAGCCCTTGTGGTACACGTATGTATGTACGCTTGTAAATAAATAACAAGACACGAAGGGTGGCTCGAGGGTATGTGCGATATACGCTATATATCTTCACCTACCGATCAATTTCTCTTCTGGCAATCTTCCAAACGAACAACTACTTGTTAAATTTTGTACAATTTTTATCCCTTACTCTTGTTTAGAAATATCTGACAACATGAAATTCTGTTTTCTGGTCAGGATTTTCTTCTTCTTCCATTCCAACATGTTCGTACACATGAAATCCTGTTCAGAAGATATTTTTTACGCGTATATACTTTTTTATTATGTCGATAAAAACTACATGAAACTATATAAAAAATGCTCACTCGTAAAACAGACTCACTCGTTCTATTATTTGACTAATACACAATTCGTTATTATTTTATTTATGAAATCAGAAAATAACAATTGAATTACAACTGCAATTCAATTCGATGATCAAATAAACTCTAAAAATATGAACGGGAGAGTGCAAGTTCCACTATGGCTTAAAATGCAATGGTTGAGCGAATATTCGAACTGATTACAACAGTTAAATAAAAAGTTATATGCCATTCACGTTTATATTCATCTATTTTCATTGGTTAGAATATGAATGCGTCAATGGAAGCCTAAAAAACTCTAGGACAAAAAGTCCCAACATTTGAGGTATTTCGCTACTCGGTTGATTAATTTTGAAAAAAAAAATCAAGACTTTGAATGATATTTTGAATGTTTATTGAATTTATAAATAATTGTTTTGGAAATACGTTTCTAGAATTGTTCAAAGGATATTTCACCACAAATATCCCTAACATTTGAGGTCTATTTTTCCTTCGCTACTCAGTTCATTAATCTAGAAAAAAGAATCAAGACTTTGAATGATATTTTATATGTTTATTGAATTTATAAATAATTGTTTTGGAAATACGTTTCTAGAATTGTTCAAAAGATATTTCACCACATGCAATACACCGGGTTGTACATGATACAAATGGTTTATCCAAGATAGACTTTTCTCGCAGGTCGCACGACATACTGCAAAGCGATTCGGGTCACGCAAGGCCGTCTATCCGGCAGCGCAACGTGAAGTGTAAATGCATCGTTAATATAACTATATATCTCACGGGGCGTTTTACGCGGACGAAATGACTTGGGAATATCGCTCCCGAGTTTCGTCTCACTGCTCCATAGACACTATTTTAAAAGAGCAGACTCAGGTCATCATGTCTATAAAATGCAACGAAAAGTATTCTCGTTCAAGGTCAAACGATATTTGTATATTTTCACAAAATAATCAAAATAATAATTATATAATAAAAATACGTAGAAATTAACACAACGACAGGGATAGGTGTGCGGTCGATGTATGAGGAAAGCTATCACCGAAGTGACAGAGTGGTTGGGTGACCGCTTGGCCGAGCAATAACTTGCGTGTCAATCGCTGAGAGGGATGCAGTTTTTCCGAGTTTCAGATAGTGTTAATCAACTAAAATTTAGTTCAAATTTAGGCCCTTGAAGTGGAGAAAAAGAAACGGAATTAAAGTGATGGTTTGGGCTCGTGAAAACCCGAAAGAGTATACGTAGGAACAATAAAAAAATAAAAAGAACGAAAAATTCAATTAAATTAATGGGATTATGATATCATGACGTGAATCAACCGCGTTATGGAAGCTAAATCAATACTTCATTTTTTGTAACGTAATCCTTTACTGCTTGTCACTCTTCCGTCGTCAATTCTGGTTTTCATTTGTTGACTAACCTTTGTCGTGGGTAGTTATCTCAAATGGTTGTTTGTTGTATTGAAAGAATTCTATTTCTATTTTTCTGCAATGGAATTCGTATATTCTACTGCATGGAATTGAAAAAATTATTTAGAATGTATTCTCCTGTAAACGATGCTCTTCTACCTGCATGAACAACGTCTGGCGACAACAAAACTTAGCAGCTGAGCTGCAGCTTCAACGTTATTTGCATGTCGAAACGCCTAGATGGTTCGCAAAGCTTCAGCAAAGTGAATGACGATATGCTGCTGAGAATAGCGAGCGCTGCGTCAGCCTAATTAGCCCTAATTAGAGCAGCGGGCTAATTGGCATGCGTGAAACTTACGAAGGAAATTTATTTTTCACTGGAGAGAAAGAGAGAATGAGAGATAGAGAAAGAAGGCGATACAAACTCTTTCATTGTTATTATATACATTTTCCAAGATAAGAGTTTTGCACGAGTATGCACGTGAATTACACGATACGTTTTTTGAGCCGTCGTCACGAAAAATGATCGTTTTTTCCTCAAATCAATTTGTTAAGTGAATTCGAATTACCTTTATCGAAATTTTTTGGAACATTGAAATTGCTTTATTATCAGTTCTTTATTGCAATGTGACAAATGGTTGCGATTGTTAAATTGTAAGATCGATCTTTTTTTCTTTCAAGAAAGTCCACTGTTTAATTTTATATCCATGGTCTGTACGATCAGCCATGAAACCTTGTAAAATAGTTTTCGAAAGCCAAGAAAGAAAGAAATTGGAAACTCGAAAATGGTATGCTCTCAGCATCCAAGAGTCAAAATTGATGTTAAAACATAAATGACGGTATAGTTTTCTAATCGATAGCCGACAGAATTGTAAATTGTATAGCAGTACTGATTGCTCAAATCTGTACTTTTTACGTGTCTTATTTCGATTATTTTGAGAAATTTTAAGAAGCATCAAACATTATGGAGTCGGTCATTCAGTAGAAATTAAAAAAAAAATCCTACCTCTTTTGTCATGTCAACATTTAGCAGGAATATGGATAAGTGAGGATAATATAAACAGTGTCCAATGTTCGATCTCGTTCCTTTTCGCTTTACTACCATTTATTCAACTCCACAAGTCCAAAAACCATGAAATGAATGGTGGTTATTACGTTGTTCTGTTTTCGTCGCAAGACACGAGTGCCCTCTGACAATGCTCTAATATAGAAAGGAAAAGATATGGGAAGAAACGACTTGGGTATAAAACAGCAATGTCCAACAAGTTTCAACGATGCTCCGTTTCTCCAGCTGTCGTTGTTATAGTCTCCAGAGGAAGTCATTCCCAAGAAAAAAAAAGAGGAGAATATCTTTACCCTCGACAGTGTCGACTTTGTCTATAATGGTGAGCCAAGAACTCAAGATACGCCTCAATTGGATACAGATGCTGCCGGACTTCCGGAATCGTGACTTGAAACGGTAAAAAGGCTTGCGAGATGCTACAGACACAGAGCTAAATAATATAATATACGGTATCTGCCAAATCTCATTTTAGGACAAACTAGTTTTCGGGATTCAATTTGGAGAATGCATTGCCCCCCCCCCCCCCGCTCTCAAGAAAAAAACATCAAATTTTTTCACTTTTGCACCCATGCATGGGCTGGAATGTTTGGTTCCGAAGCGAATGAAAAGAGTGTTAAAGCGTTTAACGATTTATATTTAGTTTGGTTATTGAATCGTTTTACTCTAATGTCAACAGTCACAGTGAAAAAAATCGTCATAGAGACTAAATTTCTTCTGGACTCTTCTGCCCATTATCTGAAAATATCTTCTATCTCCCAACAGTCACGATCTTGCGTAATAAAATTTTCACGTCACATGAAAAATCGAAAACATACAAGTACAGACTCCACAAAAAATTCAATCGTATTGTGAATGGAATTTTCAACGGAGAGATGATAAAATAGTGAAACATCACTAGCCCATTTTTTACGTCCGTCAGCCGCTCAAACAATAAGACTGGGTGCAGACCACGTAGAAATTTATTTCCCTGGTGATTCATGCATAGGCTTCTGCCAGCGTCTAGTACAGCATTATTGTCTAGAACGTACAGGTACTAAATTGTTCATTGCGGTGAAAATAGAGTTTGGAAAATTGGAGGAAAACTATCAAATTATGTATGAAAACGCCGCGGTTATTCCCTGTGGTATTCGTTAAAAATAAGAACATTTTTTGTTTCGCCTTTTGAAGAAAATAGATTTGAAATAATACAACGGAGAAAATATACAACCGAGTTTTATCGACAACGATGGGAGGGCGGTCGTTGTGCGACTTTAAGCGATCTTCCAGGTCAAGCAGCTTCGAGCGAAGCCACTGCTTCAATGGGTGACCGCTTAGTCATACAACGGTTCGCACATTGATCGCTGAACGGGTAGCAGTTTTTCCGAGTTTCTGGTGGTGTTAACCAGTTTCCCGGAGTCCACGTAGGCATCGTGGAAACATGAAAATACGTGAATACGTGGAAAAATAGAGCGAAGGAATGTTTTCTTGTCTCTCGTGCAAATGCGATGCACTAGTACATCAGGAAAGAGTGGCTACTATGCAACAGCTGTGGAGAGTCTTGCAGGAGCATAGAAGTTAGTGAAGTAGAGTTACAACAATGGGATGGGCTTCTATTAAAAGGCAAGTGTATGCGATGTAACATTAAAAAAAAAAATGTGTTATTTCATATCATGAAAATGAAAAATAAGTTGTTTATTTAAAAAACACGTTGCCTTAAAGTGTTGGAAACTTCTATTCAACAAAAATATGGATGGTAACGTCACTGTATTAGTTCCACTGGTTGGATCCAATTATAACTATAGACGGTAAATGAATCAGTTAGGAATATAATGAACGCGTCCAATAATACGAGTTGCTTTGATCACAAGATATTTCCGTGACCAAAGGAGCTGTTGGAGACGATAATTGCCAATCCAGCACGAAACCATAATTGGACTACCTAACACGTGAACAAGCAAAGACACATTTTCGCTGTCACCTAAGTAACAGTTCTCTAACAAATGTTCACCGACAGTTTACTGTGAGAAAATGACAAAAAAGGAAAATAAATCAGCAAAACCCGCAAGTGGTGATATGAAGAACATGAAGGTGAGCGAAAAAAGTATGAGACTATTTTTTCAATCCAGAGAATCTTTTTTCTCAAGAGTTTTCAACGATATTCTACAAAGGAATGAAGTTTGGCTTGGCTTTACGAAAATGCGGTTGAAAAGTGAAGAAGAGGGAATAAGAAAAGCGGGAGGGAGGAGGGTTTCGCTTCGTCGCCTTGCACCATCACGGGTTGCTGCATGAGAGAGTAGGGGACACGAATTTTAAAGGCGTTATAAATAAACGACGACGGTCTTATAATAGCACGCCGCAAAATTAGCGTGGGTCTCTATCTCTAACTGCAGGATGGGGCGGCGGCTTCGTCTACAATGGCAAAGCTGTCAGATACCACGAAATTTTCTATATGTGTATGCAGTGCTTGCATGTGTCCTACGATGATGAAGCTCTATAGCCTCGCTCGACGGTCAGGGTGTTCAAGGCTTATCTTATTTATACCGATCACAACGACTCTATACAGATATAAAGGATCCTCAATGACGAATTTGAGCATGCCTCTCGTATAAAACGATGATGTATAAATTGACGACACTTTTGTTCATATACTTCAAACTATTTATTTTATTTATGTGTTCACACTCGAGTAGTAAATAAAAGAGCATCAATTTGACATTTTCTCTTTTTCTCGTGACATCAAGACCTCTACACACATTATTACGATATTATTTCAAATATTCTTGATAAAAATTATTATTATTTTTTTTTTTTGCTACCAACTGCACAGAATCGTTCGGTTTCTTGCACCCTCTTTCCATCATTTACCTCTCTGTGCGGCTTGCAGCCTACTCATTCCCACTGTTTAGCAATTTTTAAAGGTGAGCAGGGAAACTGCAAAAAAAAACTCTCGCCGATATCGCTGTTTTGCTGTTGTAGCTAATTTTCATCGTAAAGCGCGACCACCACTTTGTGGAGTGGTCGCGTAAAAATCAAGAATGTAAAAAACGAAAGGAAGTCATCCCTCCTTCATTGCGAAAATGCGAAATATCAATAGATCTTTGAAATTAGTAGTCTTTCGGGAGAAGATGTGTTTTCTACTCAAGTACGATAAACACCGCAACCGCAATTTGACTACAATCTAAATGGAATCCAAAGAATACTACAGAATTTTTCAAAATTTTTCATCTTGTGTGTTGTTTTCTTTCTTTTCTTTTAAGAACCAAAGATACCATCAGGGGTGGCATTAGTTTAAAACATTTCGTTTCTCTATAATTTCTATTGCAAATTTGTTATTAGCGACAACAAAAATAATAATTATTAGCAATATCATTAACGATTCATTTGGACCTCTGAACCACAACCCCCCGAGTATCGGAGTCTCGTGACATCCTCGGGTCAGCAGCTTGACAAATGTCATAGACATTAAATATAATAACAATAATGCAAATCCCAAAACTTTGGCAAATGAGTTTGGTTTGTGGTTCTCGCCAACCCTATTGTTGAGAGAACGGGAACCGCAGAATTTGGATCGCTGAGTCGAGACCCATGAGTGTCGGAACCGTGGGACTCCTGACTCAGCATTTGGTAAACTGTCTTTGACCCATAATATGAATAATAATAATAATAATAATAATAATAGTCATAATAATAATGTTTAAATTATACCCACGACTTTATATCGTTTCTTAACACGACAACTGTCGCACGTGGACCACAAGTCGTCCATTTATTGACGCATCGCTCTCGGGGAAAACGATTATACGATGCACGTTTTCGCATCAGTGGTTTTTTATATCTCCTCTGGCGCATAAATTCGAGGAAAGATGTATCTATTGTACTTTATATTCACGACGTGAAGCAAGGAAACGAGAAGAAATGCATTCTGTACATTCTGTCGGACAATTGTAACACATAGTGTTTTTATCACACTTTTTTTTCGAAAAGTTAAAACTCCGAAGAACCTGCTTTTACATCGATCGCAAATCTGTCTATAATATATCTTTTTCGTATTTTTTGTTTTTGGCAATAACTTCCTTTCTTGAGGAATTGCGAAGTGGCGATTGCATTTTTTTGCGACTGAGCTATTTTTAAACTGTGTCAGTAATTTATTGATATTGCGGTTCCCCAAAAAACTGGGTCACAGTAAATCGAAGGATGTCAAATAATTATGACGTTGGTGTTGTAAAATTGAGATATCGTTGCCTACTCCTCAACATTGATCGTATGTATAATCACGAGTTAACGATAAATCGTTCAATAGCTCAGACAGAATGGCTTAATAGTTTTTTGCTCGGTACATGGCATAGCGGACTTAATAATCCGATTTTTTTGTAACTACGTTCCGTTAAATGACACGAGAAATGTCTCGAAAACCTATCGACCGACTTGTATCGAACATTTTTTTTAGTTCGTTCTAGACGCAATTATCTGTGACCTCTTGAACAGTTTTTTGAGAACCCTTCTCTTCTGTTTGGCAGAAAACTGGTGAGTTTTTTTTAACTAATTGCTCCGTTCATTTTCTGTTCTAACTACGACTCTGTCGTAAATCAATTTTTTCATTTTGTTACGGTACAAGGAGTATATCGTCGTCCAATATCTGACTTTTTTCAATCCATTTTCTATGGTAATGAAGCTTTTGGAAGCGTTCGATATATTTGTACTTTTTTAATAGAACAATCGTTTTTTTTAAATTGAAATAACTGACAAAGTTTCTCTAGATATTTGTTTTTCTAGCCACGAAAAACCCCGATCTAATTAACCGAATAGTTTTCCAATAAAAAAATTAGTTTAATCCATTTTGTTCTTTTAAGTTTAGCGAACTTATATATTCTCGTGGAAAGTTAAGTGTTGTACACTAGAACTTTTAACTAATCCAGGGTATAACTACCGGAGGCAGAGGAGGAAAAAAACTAAACCTCGACAGCTTTACCGAAGTTTAAGTGACGATAGAGCTTGGGTCTTTTCGTTCGCCAGCATCCGATGTGTATGGACGATCAGAGCGTGATACGAAGTGTATATCACAGTTGAAAGGTCACGCGGCAAACACAGAGAGCAAGCGAGAAAACAGGATTATCGGAAATGAGCCTTGGCACACTGAAAATCCGTGTCAGTTGGCTACTTACGTTTTACTTCGAATAGGGAGGTAAATGCGATTATCTTCGTTCTCTCTTCCTCTCGAGCTCGCACAGACATATCCTCCTCCACCCTGTGGGGAGGATATATCATCACGTGTTATTCGTGTATAGAACGATAAAAAGAGGAGAAGACCAGAGGGAGAGAGAGAGAAAAAGAAAGAGAGAGAGAGAGAGAGAGACAGAGGAGTATGCAAAAAAGAGAAGGACAGAGTGAGTGAGCAACGACGTGACAAATCTGTTACATTCTTGGAATCGGATACTGGCTGTCGGCCAACGGGCCACTAACGACTTTTCTTCCCGAAGGAGAGGGAGCCAATTGCCTGCAGTTACGTCCAAGCATAGCCTGCGCATTTTCATCATGAAATTAGCAACATCAACCGTTCGGTTCACCGAAGAAGGGGTATCAAGGAAAAATACGATTGTCGTGAAAAATTGGCATCCCGAGAAAGTCTAACTACTGGAAACTTCGAAACTGTTTGGCCCGAGTTGTTTTCGCTGAGAAGTGCAACAATGCAAATTCAATTGCTTACTTCTGAACAAATTTTTTGGCCTTTTTACGTCAATGTCAATATATAGAGAGACGGGACTTTAAATGAAGTTTGCGGAAGTCACAACAAATATGGCACCTCTCCCACAAGGCCAATTAATCTAATGACGCGGAATAAACAAACTGAACATCGGATATTATACCCCAGATAATTGATGATTCATTTTATTCGAAAAGTTTAGACGACCAAGATTTTCAGAGCTTCCGTAAGATGACGCAAAGAATTGTCGATGTTATTTTGTATTTCTGACTCTTCGAAATAATTAGAAGACAATATATGAAAAATAAACAATTCGTTAGCCCTGCATCAAAGTTGTGTTGAATGACTATAAACATCTCAGATGTTATTCTTATCGAAACGCTTCGAGTCATGACTCAATCATTTAATCTGCCATACTGACCTCTGATCGTCGAAGGTTCATTATTCGAATTTATAATTTCAATTCAATGCCGAAAGCATCTTAGCCACAAAAAAATAACGACAGGATAAGACAAAATGAGGAAATTATTGTCCAACGAGGCACAAAATGTAGAAAAATCGTGTCCTCTTGACGTTAGACAGACTTTGTGAATTTTTCGAGTTACTAAAGTAAAATAATGACCAATTAACAACTTTTATTTCTACATAGAGTCGGTCCGTTATAGTCGAGTGGAATGCTCTTATTTGGTTGTATTAACAAAAGAGGAAGTGAGCTACTCGAGTAATAAGAGAAAAGGGCCTCATCGTTTCAAAGAGGGATGAGGAAAAAAACCACTTCTCCTGCACTTCGTGTTTGTATGTATTCATAGATATATATATACGTATATAGATGAACACTTGTAAAGCAGAAAAGAGACAGAGCCGAGGAAGTGCGAGGTCGAGTCTCCCGGGACCTTTGGGTGATAGTACTGTGGTCGCAGATTCCAGCTAAAACAGCCGAGAGGCATACGACGTTGCATTCTGATGACTCGGTACACGGTTGCTACAGGGCGAAGGAAAGACAGAGAGAAAAAAAGAGAGGGATGGAGAAAAAAGTGAACTAGACAATACAAAAGAAATTTTTTATATACAAGCCTCGTTCGCCTTCGAAGGTAAACAAAAACTAATTCAGCAGACGTTTAAATAGATAAACTCCATTAGGATAAATGCATGCGGAATCGTTGGGAATTTCTGCATCCACAAAAAACGAGTGACAAGGGAAATTCGTCAATGCAAAATGAATAAAGCGCTGACATTTAAAAAGTCTTGTCTTTTCACGATTATTACGTGGAGTATCCCAGTAACGCTTGCTCTCACTTCCACAACCATCAACCCTCATGAAAAATTCATTCATTCGTGTCTAGCCACTAAAAATTTGTACTTGAACGAAATTATCGAAGAGATTTTCATCTTTGAAGAACGATTATTCATCACAATCAAGACGATGCATTATTTTTTTAGATAATTATACAACTCTCTTTGTTCGACTGTTTCGCTCTTATCGAAAGGCAATGATAACCGTCATACGTGTGCAGGAAATCTTGATACAGACGGATGGACCCCTGCCGTTTTTACCGATCTCAAGCTCTCTCTTAATTTCTATCCATGTATTTATATGTAAAAGTGAGTATGTGTCTCTCTCAGTCTCTGTCCACGACAAATTTTTACATTATCTGGGTCAGTCATTTGCTCAACCAGTCGAGCTCCCTCTAAAGGTTACATTCCAATTATAGAGAGATGATAAAATAGGCAGGGTCGTGCCCATGACCATTTCAACTTTCGATTCTTCTCGTGTCCCGTTAGACAAGTGCAAAATATATATAAAATGGAAATGGTTTATAACGTGCGAAAGAAAGAGAAAGAAGTTTATATATAGAGATTTTCTTGGCACGTATCAGCTTCGAAGTCGCAGATTTCGGTCGCTTTTAATTGCGATATATATTCGTCTTTAAAAAGTACATAAGCAACGAGCTCGCGATCAACGAAAATGCAATAACGAGACACTGCTGTATTAATTCTGTAAAAATTAAAAAAAAAAGTTCATTCGAATAGAAATTTCGTCTTTGGCTGTAATTGTGTATTTTTAAATGATCCTTAAGAAAATTGTTTCACAGGGTTACACTCTTTTTCGTAAATAAACGAAGTAGTGAAACTATTTGTTTTTTCTCTACCGTATCACGTGTTCTTTTACTGTCGTACAACATATATCGTTTGCCTTATTTATTCTAAACATTCTTTCTTCTAGCACTGTGTACTGAACAAGAGAATTGCAAAGTATGGTCTGAGAGAAATGCGCAAGGACGTGAGAAGTGTTCTATAGGTTGTTCGTATGGCAAAATCGATAAAGGGCGATCTTGATGGTGAATGTTAGCTTATAGCTACGAATGTACACTGGGTGTCAAATTACATGGATGGCACTCCCTTTAAACTTATTTTAAGCATTCGTAGTTGAGAAAAGATTTCGTTCAGTAAAACCTTCGTTTGATGAGTTATGACTCGATGTTGAAGGGTGCAGACAAAACAGTTGCAGAAATAACGAAAACGGATAAGACAAAACAAGGAAAGAGTAGTTGACTGTAATTTCTATTATTCTCTAGATTAATTGGTAGAAAATGCTATTTCAGTTTCGAGGGTTTTCAAGCACTGTCAAGTTTCTTTTATCTCAAAATTTTGATTTACAACGAAAATGATTTTATTCATTTCTTCACCGTATCTCGAACTAATTTAACAGCGTGCGCAGGTCGTTTAATCCGATTAACTGATAACTCATATTGAGTCAAAAACTCGATACGAATTTCTGACTTGGGAATTGATGAGGAACTCAAGTTTACGAGGTCGACCATCGGTGACGTGACACCCGGTATATTTCACGCCATAGGGCTGCCTATAGGAGAACGAGAGAATGTAGAGATGAAATCGAACCCAGGAAATTACGTGGCCCCTGGGGTTTACGTAGTACGGTTGGTCTCGACCTCTCTCCGCTCTTACGTCTTCGCCCTCCCTCTACCGCGCTCTCACCGTTTCTGAATAATTCATTTTAATCGCGGCCACCGAATTTATCTACCCCTCACCTCACACAGTGCGCTATACGGTCGTATATATGCCGGAGATTCGAAGTGCATACTCGGAGAGTGAGGGAGCATGAAACGCACATTAGACTCACGGGTAACTGTTCCGGATTTAGAGTTCGGTCCTTATTTATCACTCACTGTCTTTCCGTCGCCGCCTTATCGTTTATATTCATACAGCATACAGTTGAATACTTTTGTACCGCCTAAAACTAATTTTTAACACTAATTTTCTAAAATTTTTATGTGTGTCGCATTCAAGACCTAAATACGTACGATTAGAAGGGTTGTCAAGTTTCCGGATCTTTGGATCGTAACGAAAAATGGTTTTTTGTTATTTTGGTTTATTTTTTAGTTGATTTCTTTATAGTAATTGATGCTTTATATCGTTTACCCCAAAATTAAGTGTTTTTAATCAATTTAATTAATCGATTAATTAAAGCATGTCGATCGGAAGTGTCGTTGAGGACCTTGTTCTTCAGCTTATGTTTTTTCAACTAATCAATCACCACGATTGTGGCCCCTTAACATCAATCACAATGAAAAATGTTAAAACTCGATGCACATTGTAGTATAGCTGAGCGCATGTCAGTTGGTTACGCGTTATAGTTTTATCTCTCATCTTCATCGTTATAGTTTGGTTGTAATTCATAAGTCGAATTTAATTTCTAGGTCCCAAAAAGATTGTTCCATTGACTCGTAGCCAAAACATTGCATAAAAGTTACAGGCTGTACTAAGAGTAAAATAATAAAAAGCATCTTGCGTGCATTCCAACGATTCAAACTTCCACATCATATATTTTGAACGAAGAGTCGAATATTTATTCGAAATTTGTCGTGTTCGAAGCGCCTGATAATTCATTTTTTCGCAGGCATTACAAAAATAAATCACAACACGATCTTTTGTGTACTTTCAAATTGGCACACGGAAATACCGAAACCCATTTTTTTCTTTTTTTTTTTTTATTATTTGCCTGGAGATGGTGTAGAATTTTTTTTATATGCCGTGATAAAATATTCGTTAGTGACATAAGAGTACAATGTGCAAACTAATTGCTATAATATTTCACGCGACATAACTCTCAAGCACACTTCACAGGATTAATGATCAGCCCCATTATATTAATGACACAGAATTGCGAAAAATAAAGCAACCGTCGATTTTTATTTTTCATCTGTTTACACTGGTCGCATCTACGTAAGAGAAACACGCATACAAATATTCACCTACACACACACACACACACACACAAAGATGTGAAAGTGACAATAGTAACATAAAAAAAACTCTCCCGACGCACCTCATTTCGCCTCCTTGTATACGTTTTGTCCCAACGATACCATTATGAATGCGCCACGTTTCCATTTACGTATATAACGAGGAAAACGAGATGGGCCCGCGAGGCAGTCGTCACAGAAGAGTCGCTTCAACGCGGTACTACCGTTGTGTTTTGTTGGTAAGCATAACTGAATGTTTCCATGAAATACTACAGAATATACAAACGTTTGTGTGTTCATGCAGATGTATGTGTGAAGCCACATACATCGTAATCGCTTTGCATGTACAGTTATAATTTAACCACAAGACCCGACACTGCCGATTCATTTCTTCGCGAGCTTTTTCCACCTTCATTTCATATGATCTCGAAACGCATTTCTCAATCGGTTCAAAATACAATCATTAAATTCATGACGATTGTTCCAATGCAGCACGATGTTAACTCTTAATATTTCATAATAAAGTGGTTGGAAGGAAATTTTACTGAAGTTTGCATCGTTCGAACCGAAGGGAAGATCTTTTTTTTATTCAGTATTATTTAGAATTTTGAAACTGTCCCAATTCTTGCTCATAGACGTCGTTTTCAAGATCCAAATAAACATTGTCGAATTATTACCGTACCACGAACAAATTTAGGCTTCATAAAATGGGGAATTTCATTGTATTCTATGGAAGTTGGCTTCGACATTATCGAAATAAATAGGCTGAGAATTTTCATAATCATGCACAAGGTTACAAAGTGCAAGAAAACTTGAAATTCCCTGTCCATCATTTCTGCTCACAAGTACCTTCGAAATCATTTCAGATTTTGTTTTTGTACTGTTTCAAGATAATGGGGTGCTCGAAATGATCATGTAGAAATCATTATTTTTTAAGCACTCAATTAACTGAGAAAAAATATTAAACGCAAAAGTTCCTGATGTCGAAACAAGTATCATTTTATTCATAATAAATAAATGTTTCGAATATGTTTATAGAATCGAGCGAAAGCCCTGTTGATTCGTTGCATTAAAATAAGTCGATTTTTTTAGATCGATTTCCAGAATTTCTTCCTGAAGTGAGTATTAAAGTCGCACAGTCATTTTTATAAGACATCGATGGAATTGAGGATAAAATATTTTTTGATCACAATACGTTTAGCTATCAAATACAAAATATATAAAAATATGTGAGTACGTGTTTCAAAGGCACCTTAGAAGATGCATTGCGACAATCATTAGCCCTGGCAGCCGGGGGTCTATTAACGTTGCTCAGAACCGTCCCGACGCCTGCTCTTGGCTATACACAAGTTTTAGACTACATGCCATTCGCGGATATTCTGCTGGGTTTTCCGCAACTGGGGCTAGTGACGATGAAAGTTCGAGTCTAGCGCGTTCTTTTTCAAGGTCCGTTTTGTGCCAACGGAAAAAGATGACGGTCGAATAGTGGTGGAGAGAGAGGCAGAGAAAGAACGAGAAGAGCTAGTATTTTCAATGAGTGCAATCGAGAAACGACGCCACTGCTTTTGGCGCGAGACCGATTTGTTTTGACGCGATTTTTGCGTTGAATTATTCACGCGAAAATTATATTCTACATGTACGTCTGCTTAATTTATTTCGAGAGAATCTTTCGAGAACTTATCTCGAGGTATCTGTGAGATAAAATGTTCCTGCAGTTGTTTATTCGTGGATACTTTTTCTGTGGAGATGTTTGCTTACATTTTCCTTGAAAATGTCAATTTGCAGAAAATCCAACACTTTTTTAGGAATAGATTGTTACGAAAATCTATCGTTTTCAATATTTTTCTAGCATTTTCGAGCATAACAACATTTTGAAAATTTAGAGCTCCTGAAGTTAAAATAAGTGTCTTACGCTGTACACATCGATCATATCGTTCCATTTAATATCAACCATGTATGAAAAACCTTATCAAACTGTCGAGTCATCTGGTTATTGTTCGCACAACAATATTTCTTCTACGAACGAGAGAAGCGGCAGGCATACGAAGAGGTAAAGGAGAAAAGAAAACACATGAACAAAGTGCAAAGTGCCGTTAGCGAGGTTACCCTCTCACGAATGAACAAAGTCAGACATGAGTCTCGTCGGACACAGAGCACGTATCTATTTCGTCGCGAGGGATATTCATCTCGCCTCTCTGGGTCAATACGATCCTCTTTTCTCTTCATCTTTTTCTCGATGGATGCAAACATCACATTGATGCGTTTTGCATATTGATCCATGTGTGCACATAAAGTGATATAAACAATTCAAATGAGCCTTTGAACTACTTTTACCGGAAAATGACATTCGAAACAGTTAAACTCGGTCCTAGCCTCTTAGCTCGTTAGAAATACTCTCTAAGGTGACGGATCCAGACGCCAATTGCAGTGTTCATATTTGCGGCTATCTTTCTCGCGATCTCGATACCGACGAATCCGGATTATATCTAAAAATTTTGTTCACCCTCAGTCAGCGTGTCGTTCTGTCTGAACTTTACTAAACTCATGCACAGCCATGTGAATATCTCAAATCGAATAAACGATATTCTTAACAGCAGTATTCTTAAAAGTTTATTTTTACCTTTGCTCACATAAATTCCGGGCAGGCACGACGTTATTGGAAGATTTTGAATAATTACTAGAAAAAGGAAGATATTGGAAGGTTTTGAATTATTACTAGGATTCCAAATTACCACGACTTTAAGTACATGTATAAACGACGTTTGGAGTACACGTATGCGTTTCTGCAACAATTGTTCTCTGGCTTGCACGTCTAGGAGAAAATAATGCGGCCGTATATGACTTCGCTGTTGAGAATCAGTAGGGCCTAGCCTTAGAAAATATTCATGACAACTTTTTCAAAATACGTCCTTACCGCCGGTTGAAACTCTGAATCTTCTGCCTAGGATCCTACGAGCATATCATCGTCGAGTATACGAGGAACGAGAGACTGACGAGAACCTACCTAATTATTCTACCTTTCACTACTATGTTCGCTCGCGGGCCCAATTCGTTATTCCAGTGTGTACGACTTCGCTATGAAGTAACAAGAGAATAAATCTCCTTCCGGCGATTTTTCATATTCTAACGTTTATACGAATCATTCTATGTACGTGGCTGTATTTTACAGCATTGAAAAGATATTCTAACGGATGCGCGTTGACGGAGATTAACTGCAATCGAAAATTGAGCTATTTCGCCCCCTCATTCAACATTTTTTCTTGTTCTTTTTTTTCTTTTTTTCTTATTTCCAATGTTATTAGATACTTCACGGGGTTCATGAATTTTAATGAATTTTATATCATTCTAATTATTACTTATTTTTCGAAAGCTTTCATTTTATAATCACTTGGGATTCTGATTATCACTAAAACAACGAATGAATGAATTTCATTCGATCTACCCTCAAGCAAATTGAAATTTGTGGCATGTTCCACTAGTCAGAACACCCCAATAATCCATATCGACTCTACCCCGTGTGCCCCTACGCTCATAGACATTATGACTTGATCCCTGTGGCCATTTAGGCTCAAACACCCTTAACTCGATCAATCTCCTCGTGTCTGAGAATAATCGAAGTGAGACATACCACGGTATTCGCGACATTCTTAACCTACTTACGTTCCTCGGAGTTTTGACTTACACGATGTGGGTTTGTTTCAACGTCGGATTTCACGGGGACATCTGTCGTTGCTTGTTTATGAAATTACTCGTGAAGTCAAAGGAGTTAATACAGGTCAATTTCGATGTAACACGAAAGATGGTTCGAAGTAAGTTCTTACTTGGTTTATTAAGAGAATATTTGGACCGAATTCGATTTTTTGTTCACAAATTGTTTGACTATCGATGAAGCACCTTCTTTATCAAGAAACGTGGACAGCGCATGTTCTTTGATTTGGAGCAAAAAAACATCATGTCTCTGTGAATTGAAGGAAATAAGGAATTGTAAATTCGTAACTAACAAAGGTATTTCTGTGAAGCTAGCAAGAGTAAAGAGAATTTTTCAATCATTCAAATATGGATCGTCGCCGTCGATGGATGATGAAAATGGGTTGATTAACACATGGCAGAGATAACCATCATTAGCTTTTTTCTATACCAAGAAAAACTCGACCTTTTTCCACCGAATCAACCTGCACTTTCGTAAAACTTTAACAACAGCGGGATAAATTGTTTTCCCACATTGAAGCCTGCATCATTTGCGCGGACAGAAGTTGATTTATTATTTCCAAAAATAAATTATGTAAATATTTTCAATTCACAATTCATGTAATTTGTCTGTGTCGTAATGACCCGGAATATCAATGACCATGGCTTCAACAAATGAGCCTAGAATTAATGATCCTTCATGAAAGTCTGATTATATCGACCCAAATCAGTCTTTTTAACCCCAGAAACCCACAAAGAGGTTTTGTGGTTAACGCATTCTGAGTTTTAGGTCCCAAAAACATTGATCATAGGTTTCTATGGGCTTATTTCCTCTGATCAATTGATTTACAATGTTATTTTCTGTTTCATGAAATACGAGATACTCTAAAAAAAATACGCGACGGTATTTCAAAGGAATTAATTGGTATTGAAAAAATCAAGCTATATCGAAACCGTAAATGGTTTATCGTTTCCAAAACAATCCTCAATATTTCTTCAAAAATAATATTCCCAAAAGTCACTATAGGTATTGTGGTTTACCCGTTATGCCAGAAACAATGATTTCCAAGTGAATGAGTAGCTTTTACATGGTCTTTTATCCCGTATTACGAATCGATTACTGCCCGAGCCAATTCTATTTTATATATAAATGCTTCGAGAGTCTGGAGAAAGCTCTCGTATGAAGACTCAAGCGCAGTGAATATAGATTTACCACAGACGAATAAAAAATGTTTTCATTTAAAATTTGAACTCCGAAATTTATCGTACGATACATAATTTGGATATTTCGAATTTTTTTTAGATGTTGCAACTGAGCGAAATTAGGAGAATGTTAGCCTTTAAAAAAGTTCCAAGTAAAACAAATTTCTTTGAGCCCATGAAGCTGCCATATGAGGCAGTCTTCATGAGGGCAACAGTCTCGCACAGAGGGCGCAACAGAAAGGGGGTGAGTAAGTCGATCAGAATTTCGAGGGTGGAAACCTACACACGGTGGACGTTCGAATCGCGCACGTAGGAGAAACATACGCATTGCGTGGCAGAAAATTCAACCATTCTCGTGCACACACATGTACACGCACTATGAGAACGCAACGCATGTGATTCTCTCCCACCACGTCGTCGTTCAAGAAACTAGGTCACTCAGACTAGCAGCACAGACTATTTACTTGGATTCTCTCCCTCTCTCTCTCTCTCGCTCCCCCGACCCTCCTCTCCCTCTTTCTTTCAGGATGATTTTTTTCATTTTTCAAACATGTCTGATTACATTGTATGAAAAATATAAACTAAGCGAACTTCCATTGATGATGATGAAAGCTTTACAAAAATGAAGGAAACTGCTACAATTTTTGTCGTAAATAAAATGCCTTTAACATTCCATGCATATGATATTTCTACAAAATCGTATACGATTTAAATAATATAATGATAATATATAATAATTATTACATTTAACATTAATCAAATTAGATTTTCAGCATTCATATAAATGCAAAAATAATTACATGTTGATAATGAAATATTTAATTCGTTTGCCCGTATTCAGAGATTGTTAGGGTTGAATCAAATCTCCTCAATGGTTGTCATCCGAACTCGGGTTTCTAAATATTTATCTGGATGGATGACCGAAACAACCGTTGCTTTCGTCGGCAGAAACGAATGGTTGTGGTTTAGACATAACCTCATTATTCGAGTTTTAAGTGGAATATAAACACAAAGGGATCGAATTTAGTCGGTGAAAGACACGAGTACAGGCGTTTTCATTTGTAGGTTTATCTATTGAAAGATTTTTTTTGTCTTACAGTATGGAGGAACCCTATCAATGCCATTTTCATTGAAAGTGTTTTAATAACATTGTGTAACGTCCAAATGGATCGTGTTTTCCACATTATTCGCGATCGTGAGCATCGAAAAAAGTTATTTACCAAGAAAATAATAAAACCGAAAATATTTTTGTAATACGTTGCTATGATTTTCGTGCTTCATTACAATTTTGTGTCTTATTTATTTTTCGTACTACGCATCAAAAGGTTTTGTTCTTAGAGTAGTAGTGAACGCGTGGGGAACTCATGACCTTCAAATAAAAATAAAATCGTTTAAGTAAAGCCAAAAATCGATGGAAGAATGGGGAAATTCCACAGGGAAACACACACAAAGAGAAAAACGCTCTTGCCATATTTTGTTCGACGATTTTACTACGAACGTTTTTTCAGCGTTGTTAATATATTAAACGTCTATTGGTGTCAACAAAGAAGTCGCACATAGTTTTGATAATTTAAAAAAAACGGAAATAGTAATCTGACTTTTGGTCATGAAAAAAGCAAAAGAGTTCGATCGCTTTTTTGACTCTCAACACCTGATCCTTCTTAAGAAACTGATATTTCGATTTCAAGCTAGCTAAGGACGATATATCCACAGAAAATTCTACAAAGAAAAATTCCTTAGCGCATGTGCGCGTTCAAACGCACGCGTACCGACGTTTCTAGTCTTACGTACCGGACAAAATCTTGGGGTTCATGGTTTTCATAAATAAGCTCGGTGAAGGAAGTCCTTATTCATCTTTATCCGTAGCGATAATGAAGTTTAATTAACCATCGTTCTCTTCGTTTTTCGATAACGGAGAGAACGGTGCACGAAAAAGTCATGTTTAGTGGGAATTGATCATCAAAAAAACGAAATGAATGTTTCGGGAAAATACCATGTTGGACTGACGCAGGAAAAGTTGAATTTCGTTAACTGCCCTCTCGGGGATCTTCGGACACGTTGATTTTCCGGGATTGGTTGGACGGATTTATTTCGAACAAGGACCGATCGAAAGATAAAAAATCGTTAATAAATTGTAATTCAACTTGAGATTTTTCGCTCGACCCGTTTGTCCGTGGGAGAGATTCGAAATCTTTGTGACGTCATAAAACCGTCATATTGTTGGTTTACAGGTCATAAGAGTGCGGCAGGGCTCGCGCTGGCTTTTCTTTTTAGTGCTTGGCGTCGAACCGCTACCGCGTCTCTTGATGCATGGAGATTGAAGTGTTTGTTAAACGAGGATCTCTCCAGCGGCCAATCAAATGAATCTCCGTGGACACAAATCCGATCGGTTCGATAAATGGCACAAGCCTCTCGTACCTCTAATTAGTTTTGCAATGAGCCAGGGGAGCTTTTAGCGCAATACATGAAATTAAAGGAAAAATTTCAAATCACAGACTCGTACGATCCCAACATTCTGCAAATTGACACGTGGCGAGATTTTTCGACAGTGAATAAAAATGAAGAATAATCAGGTTCGCAATTTCAATAAAAACGTTCGATTGTTATGCAATTGGTCATTATTTTTTAGAGCCAAACATTTGTTGCAGGGCTACGATCATTCGATCACCTTCTTGCGAAGCCAAAAATTGAAATTGAGGAAAAAAATGTGCCGATAAAATATTCAATATTTTCATTTCATAAACTACACGCCAGAAATAACAGCCAACCAGGCAAAAAGAATAGCATGTAAAATCGTTCTTTCTACATTATATTCAAAATTTCATTGAAATATGTTGAAATGATAACAATTTCGTCATCATCCAATATTTTGTTGACCGTATTGAACAAAATTATCGGCCTGAATCAACAAAATTTCGTTTTCCGTATCTAAGTTTCAGCAGATTCAATAAAGTGGCGAAAATACGTGTTCGTTACTAAAATATACTGGACCGACAAAGAAATACGAGATTGCCAGGTTTATAAACAAACTTTGTAGCGCGAACCGCACACAAATAATTATGCGAAGTTATTCGAATTTCATAAACTCCGACTTCAAAGATTGTAATACCTAATAAAGCAATGATTTTTTCGTATGTCATACTATCAATGACTGTTAAAAGATTTGTAAAACGAAAACCGTAACCTTTTGACCATCTCGAAACCATCAATTTCGAGAAACACCGAATATATTTTGGAATTTAACCTCGTATTGACTGTCTGCAAAGGATTGTCAAGTTTCAACGAAATAATGATGTGTATAAAGTACAACGTAAAATCAATGTCGAATGTACAATTACGTATAATCAAACATCTTTCGAACCAGTCGGTCTCTTCAAATCGATGACTAAGCCCCGCATGTAGAGCCACAAACAAGGATTTTCCAAACAGTGCAAATGTATTGTTATCCCGTAAATAATGTTATTGCGGTCAACGGAATTCCCGGCTGAATATTGTATCATTAGAACGATCGTTATTCCCCACGTACATATTACATACGATTACAGATGACGAGGTCACCGTGTAAACAAGGCTGTCGAATCAGTTCGCCTCTGAAAAAATATTGCTTTACACAGCAATTTTTAATCCGATCAATGTAACAATAAAACTTGTCGTGAAATGGATCAATTAATTTATAGTAGACCAATAGCAAAAGATTTACACCAACTATTCCAGAAAATGTAATCCTTCGATGTCAAAAACATTGAAAACAGGTTAAATCTTATGATCGTTTCTTTTTTTTTTAAGCAGATCGAAAAATATGAGTAGAACTTGTTTTTTTATGATTATAAGACAGTTATTTGGCGACTTGCAAGCTGAATCTGCCAGAAAAAGTAGAACGATTCAAAAAAACTTAAAAATAATAAAAATCAAAAGAAACTTGTAAAAAATATTCGATGATACAATACACCGAACGTAGAATGAATTTTCGCAATAACAGTATTCACTGTTTAATGTTTGATGAAATTTCGAGGTACACGAATGATTCGAAAGAATTATTAAGCTTGGGTTCCTTCAATCGTTGTGTTTTCGCTCTGCCCAAGAGATAAATTCGAAAATATAACATGGTGTCCTTTCAGTTAGTTTGAAGAAAAAAAAAACAACAAGTTCTGTCCGACATACATTCAAGTACCTAGTTAAACTTTCGTATAAATAGAAATACAAAGAAAAAATTGAGAATGTGTTTCAATAATGATGGAAACCACAATAAGTAAATTTTGAAGTTCGCATGGTTCGAATGCAACGAAATATGTTTACAAAATAGTCTCAAAATCTTACTTACGACTGAAGACAATAAAAATATTTCGATCAAAATTTAAAAGGATGGCAAAAAAAAAGTGGTTCATTCAAAAAGATAAGAAATTGTTGGGAACAAATGACATTTTTATGTGGAAAAAAATGCCACTAATTAATAAGCAAACGATGACAGCGAACCAACGAAATTTCTTGATTTTTGACCGGTGACCAAATGTCGATCAACGGAATAAATTTGTGTCAATTGAAAGCAAAAACTACGAAAAGTGTGGCTTTTTTGAAGAATAATAATTACGAATAAAATTGTTGTCGTTGCGTTCGAACGATGTGATTAGCGTCAAAGATAAGAGAATAAAAATAGGACTTACCAGGATACGTCCTGTTGTGGTTTGACCGGAAATGAGCTCGCCAGCCCAATCTTTGGCCTCGGTCATGAAGGTCCCCTCGAACTCCTTGCTCTGGCGGGCGGCCTTCTGTTCCTTTTGTTTGGGGTCATTTGGAGCGAATTCGGGCTCCTTTCGACACCAGAGAAAGGCAAACGCCCGCCAGAGCAAGACGATCAGCAGCCCAGAGAGGAAGGTGAAAATGCTCGATAGTACGAAGCACCACCATTTCCGTTCGTGGAGGCAGCCGTCATCCTGAGTCTGCTCGGTCGTCTCGTCGTACGTCATACCGGCAGATCTCTGCCTCCCGTATCGTACATTCACCGGCCCCTATACCTAATACCAGCCAAACCCGTTGCACCTTTTATGCGACGATGCTTCATCATTGAACAATGGGAGAGCGAACCGCGCGACAAAAGATCGCGGCAGCTCCCCGGCCAGCGAGCACCCAAGGTGCAACTTTATTACGACGAACCCCAAAACAACACACCACGCACAAACGTACGAAAGCACACTTGTACACGAAACAAGTACTAAAATCACCGCCACCCGAACATTCTCGCTCCCCCCACCCCCGCCCTGCGGCTCTAAACAAACGAAAAAAAAAACAAAAAAAATTCGTTCCAACGAGATCGAAATAAATTTTTTTCAATGTTCTCGTTTATTTGTACAAGTACAAGTACACTTGTTTTCACGAAACTGCAAAAACCACTTGATCCGACTTATGAATTAATATCACTTGATGGGTGGGTATCACTTTTGTGTGTATGTGTGTGTGTGTGTGTGTTCGTGTACTTCCTATTTTCTGATTTTTCACTTTCTCCTCACGAAAGATTGATTTTCATTAATATATTCTCAACTTTTCATTGCGAAACTCGAAAAACTCGCCCACAGCTTGAATCAAACAACGATCTTGTTACAATTTCCAGTTTTTGTATATATTATCGCATAATTTAACGGTGACACCGATCAACAAACACTTTTCTCTTTAATGCTGCACGCCTCCGAAAACATTTCGCTGTGGAGCAACAAAAGTTCCACACTGTGGGAGGAAGCAGACCAAGAAAACGACGATTTTATCGACGATGATAATGACAATAATTTCGTTTTTCGGTATTTTTCTCTCTACGTTGAATCATTCGTTTTCACATGTTTGTGGGTGTTTATTTCTTTCATAAGACGAATTTCAATTACCAACACTAATTTACTGTTGTTAATAACGCGGCAGCTACTGCGAACGTAAACTTTGCCTTTTTATCGAAACACTCTTACGCCGTGAATCGCCATCAACCACTGGAAAACACATCGCTGGCGATGGATTCGAAGGCAACGAGGGATCCTCCTTCTCTTGTTTTTATTTTTTCTATTGATTTCTCATTATTATCATTTTGTTGTTATTCAATTCTGGACAATGTGAAGACGCGAGTGGGGTTTTCGATCAAGTTTGGCTTTTCTCTCGGGTGCTGATCGAGACTCGAGAGCAGTGGCCTTACCTCACTCGCCTCCCTTATCACGGAATCTTTTTTTATGTTATGTATACCCCTCGTCGTGTTCTCAAACGGTCGATCACTAATTTTTTTTTTTGTTTTTTTTTTTTTCCTATTATTTTCAACAGAACCGCACATGTATTTCGGTTGTTTTCGTTTTTCGATAGAATTCACTTGGTTCTCGCCACATCGTCGGGCGAGCCGTACAAAACGTTTCTTATTTCTCGAAACGAGTTTTCGTTCGTTTTTTTTTCACTTTATTTGTGCCTACCGCGCTCTTGCTGTTCGTTCTTTCCGCTCGTTTTCTTAACCCCGCTTCATTTATTCATTTGACGCGGATGCTCATCGCTGGTCGCGTGGACGAATGGTAACGCGTTTTTAAACGTGACGACGACGGCGGCGGCCACGACGACGACGGCGAGGACGACGACGGAGAGCACTACGACCACGACGACCACCAAGTGATCCCGACTAGCATATCACACTAGTACCACTCTGCAGCAATCAATACGCAACAATGGACCGGGACCAATAAGCTCAGAGCTTTTCCTGACGTAGTGGCGCGCGCCCTCTCTAACGCGCGCGCGTTTCTTCCATTTTCCACTCCCGTCGCCCCTGCTGAGCGCTACAAGCGCTCGCGTTCACTTCCACTTTCCCCCACTCCCAACAAGAGCTTCGATATTCTCTCTTTCTCTCTTACTCTCACACTTTCTCACTACCTCACCCTCTTGCTGTCCCGCGCTTTTTCCCCCTCCTAAAACTATTTTTTTTTCTCCTTTCTTGCTCGGTAGCGACCCTCCGAAGCTTCTTGAAGCGCCACGTAGCGTCGAAAGGGGCAAACTAAACCTTACCACCCCTCGGAAGCCCCCGCGAGAAAACTCGTACAATATCCTAAACCCGAGAGATATTCTTGATAGTTTCTCTCTCCCTTTTTCTGTCTTGCGACTGCGCCAGAGCGCTTTCTCGTGTGAATCGCCAGGTAGGTCGGACAACACCATCGAGATAAAGAACCTCCGAAATACCCGGATACCAGCGTTAATTATATTTATAAATTAAGCTTGTGTTCTTATTTTTTTTATAAGATTGTGAAAAACAGAAAACATAAACAACGAACCCGTGAATGCGGGGAACACGCATGACCTGTCGATCGTGTATTTATCATACCCTCACGACGTCGAATTTTTTCTCGAAACAAAATTTCGTTAAAACTACGTGTGCGACTATGATGAGTCACGGAAAAATATGAAGGAGTTCAGCCCGCGCCGACGTTCGAGTCGTTTATGCCTGCGCAGTATCGCCCTCTCCATCTCTCTCTCCCTGATTCTCCATCTTTGTCGCTCTCTCCAATTCCGTAACGCGAGATGACAAGAATTCTCCTTTCCACGAGGAGCTTATAAGCGCGAGCTTCACGAAGCGTGGTAGTTCAACAAATGATACATTTGAACTTATTTCTTCTATGTTTCTACAGTTTGGTGCTTCAGTTAAAAATGCAAGTGCCTGATATTGAACTGGTACTTGCAATTTGTTGACGTACGAATTTAATTGACTTGACTTGGTTATAAAAATGCCCTCGTCCGTTACCGTGTGCGAGACGACTTAGAAGCAGATGTTTCAAATTTTTTATGACTTCAAAGCAAAATTAAACAATTAATTAAAAAATTAAACAAAATCTAATCGTTCGAAATATATGCCTATTAGCCTATAAAGTAATAGCAGTCTTATATCACCGTATTGCGCCGGTTGATACTTTTTATCTTTTTATTTTTCATCGATTTTTTTGTGTAGCAGCGACACTACATAAACTACACCAAGAGACTCTGTACAGTAAACGTAAATAAACAATCTTCTAATAACAAGTTTTTATGACTACTCCGACACATCGAATCTGAAAATATTTCCGAAAATTTACGAAATTTACGTGAATAAACAATCTTTAATTTCATAACAAGTTTTTATAACTATTCCGGCACAATAAATCTGAAAATATTTCTGAAAATTTACGATCCTACAGTATAATAAATAAATTAATGTACGTCGAAACCAAGACAACATGGCGATTCAATATTTACTAGAAAGAGATTTCTGTCCTTTAACCTCATATATAACCGTTCTTTACCATATGTCACTTTATTTTTCTTGAGATGTCGCGTGATTCCGAATGAATCGGATTACACTGAAAAGGAAAGAGGTATGTGTGTGTTCCAATTTTGGTTCAATACTTATTGTGTAGACTCGATAGCCGATAAATCGATAACGCATACACATGTGCTTACGTGTTTGTCCGATTTTTTGCCCAATTGAAAACTTACGAACAATAAGAACAAGGCGCGGAGCAAGAAAAAGATAAACAGATGAAGAAAAATAGGAATTTGGCCGAAACAAAGTACAACCCCCCTCACATCACGGCTTTCCGACCGCGAATGATGACCTCCTGCTGCGTGCACCTGACCACCTGACCTCGTTGAACGCCGAGCACGCAGAGTGCAATTGACGTCACGATTGCCGCTTGCTTGTAGCAGCCTTCATGCTATTTTAACTTAACCCTTACCCCTTCCATCACTCCACTCTGGCTGCACTGTTTCGTCATAGCAGACAAAATAAGACAAATCGAACCATAAGAACAGATTTATCTTGGCATTGCAAAGCAAACATCTGTAAAATGAATGAGTAGTAATAAAGAAAACAAAATTTCTGCCGTTCCCTTCCGGTGTGCGGGCAAAGACGATCCCAAAATGCAATTGCTGTACACACTTTTTTGAATTTGTTTGCATTCAGCTTCTTTTCATTGTCGCCATTTTGATTCGTCCGACGCGACATCTTTTATCCTTTACTGGTATCGTTTGTTTATCATTCCCGACTATATCGACGTGTTGATCGGAGTTCCTGAATATTTTTAGTTCGTAAATTCGTCACCTTCCTTTCGGAGTTTCTCGTATTAGCATAACCCGGCTCAAAAAATGTTCTGTCCTTCGTTCGACAGTGAGTTTTTCAGAGTACAACAAAACAAAGCCGACAACCGTTGATTTCGGGGTGCTGTATTTGAAATTATTTTGTTGTGATACCATCCACGAATAATGTCTGACGAAAAGTCTAAAAGGTAACAACACTTATTTGTGATTCAATATCTCGAGGCATTTCTTTAGTGACGTTTTTTCATATTTTCCCTTCCTGGTTTGGTATTTATAAATAATCAGAAATGTTTCTTGAGGTTACGTTTGTGTATACTTAACGAAATAACTATGAAAGTTGTTGTTTGTTAGAAAAACTTTAATTTTCTACGAATACGTATTGTTGTGTACTGTTAAATAGCAATGATCTCAAACAGTCGTTTGATATTTTCTTTGTAATACAAACACGACGTAATTTGACGGAACTTGCAGATGAATTTTCATATCATTTACTTGCCTCCTGTACTTAGAAAAAAAAAGCGAAATTCCCATCGATTCTAGCACACATCTAGCAAATTTGAAAAAAATCTTGACTTTTTCAATATTTCAAAACGTTAATGAAAATACCTATCAATCCTTGAAAGTCATAATTGTAATGATCAGGAAAGGAGTGCATTATGACAGCATTAATGTTTGAAGTGCTTCAGCTCACCGATGCATTTTTCTTAACGCCTAGATTCTTATTCCTAGTACAGGAAATATTTATAAAAAAAAAGCTACTTGATACTGCGATGCTGAAGTGGCATCAATGTAATGCAAATAAAATTGATTCATCCAGTAATAAAGCTCAATTGTTTACATGACTGTTACACTCTGACAGCTTTTGCAGCGGTCCAGCTTTTTTGTTAATTTTTCAATCTTAAAATTCCTCATAACACATAGTTCTATGGATATGCAGATTTATAAAAGACTTCATTCTTTTCATTTCAATGTATACTCGGCTTAGCAAACCTGTACAATGCAAAAAAATGATTGACGAACAATAATCTCATCACTCAACTGTACATAAAATCAAACCATTGAATGATCCGCAAATAATGAATATTTAAATGTTGATTAATCATCAGCAGTGAAGACAAAAATGATGTATCGGAGAGTAACTCGAGCGAGGAAAAAAGTAAGCCTAAGTTGGAGGATAAGGCTAAACCCAAACAAAAATCTGAAGACAACATTGTAGATAAAATAAATGGGAAAGGAAATGGCAGTGATTCTGCAAATTGTTATTGGTATGGACTCCACTTTGTTTTATCTCATCGCAATCGAGTTGTTGGCTTGAAACTGAACGTTATATTTAATGTACAACTTCCATTTCAGTGGCAAGGATAGGAATCTCAATATAGCGGAACTTTTATGTGCCAGTTGTTCTCGATGGTTTCACGAATCTTGTATCGGCTATCAGTTGGGAAATATTGTACCATTCATGATGAACTACGTTTTCATGTGCAAAAATTGTTCACCCACTGGCTTGGAGAACTTCAAGAAAAATCAAGCTCGTAAATATGACTTTTTAAAACTTACAGAAACCCATTAATGGCAGTGACCAAATTTTGAAAGGTTTCGAACGACAAATTTTTCAGGTGCCTGCAAGTGGATTTTCTTTCGAATTCAATCATTCGATTATTTCTTTCAATATATTTGAAGTAATGTTTTAGTTCAGTCGCTTCAATTCATGGTTATGACTTAATTCAGTTTTTGATAATAGGCAAACTCGTTGCTCAGACTTAGAAACACTTTCGATGCTATAACGCAAACGGTAATACAACACTGTTTATCGAGCGTGTTCAAAACTTACTGATCTCCATGTATGTTAATATTTTTACAATCATTCTCATAATCAATTATTAAATCTATGAATAAATTGACAATAATCCTTATACTTAATAATTATTCCAATATTTTACCTTGGAAACAAATATTGCAGTTCAAAAATGTTTCTTTTATATAGCATTTCCTCAGATGTGTGTAACGGCAATAGCGAATCTCCTCCAGGATGGACAGAAAGAGCCAGAACTGAGGACATTCTTTCACAAAGACAAAGATATCATTCCATTCATAGAATGTCACTGGGAGAGCATGACAACCATGCCTCGGAGAGTCACTCAGTCATGGCATGCTACGGTATTTAACACATTAAGACTTTTTTTTTTTTTTCAATCTTTTAATCGTCTCCTTTGTCCAGATTGAATATCTTTTCAAAACTTAGATTTACAATCTTTATAAAAGTTGGATTTTCTCGGGAACTTAAGTATGGAAGAGAAAAATTTGCAGCAGGCTTTTCCCGATCGCGGGACTGATGTATCGCCTGAAGTTGAAAACGAGCTTTGCTCTAATAGATTTTTTTCCTTTCGTTCTGAATTTCATTGACGATGCATACGATATTGAAATGTCAAGAACGAAGCTTATTTTTTGTTAAATATTATTGATAATTTTCTTCGTATCAAAACATTTTACAGAATGTCAATCTTATTTTTTAATGAATTTTCAGCGAATGGAATTGACATTCAATTTTTGGTCGTTGTGTTTGAAGTTTATATTTTTTTTTAAATGAGTGTAAAAATTTCAATTACTCGATTTTCTAGATACACCGGGCACTGCTCAAAGATGTTGGTACATTATTTACCATGGATGAGAACAACACAGATGGTCAATTGTTTGGCTTGACAACCCCGGACCTGGTCCTTATAAAGCCGAATTACGAGGCGATGATCAAAGGAGGTCATTTGAAAATCACTGAAATGGGGATTCAACACGTTGGTAAATAATTCATGCTAATATTTCTTTTTTTCTTTTTGCAATTTACTTTCAAATATTTGTCCCTTGCTCGATTCAATCCCAGATAAGAAAAGTTTAAATACCCGCAAGGACATTATCCGCCACTTATCTTATCGCTTGTTCACTCGAGTACCGTGTCTAGCAAATTCCTGTTATCATATTCTTATTCTTCTCTATCGTGCTAATGGCCAAACAAGGTATGTGTGAGCGGATATCCAATGCATTGATTTACAAATATTTGATCTTACAACAATGAATTTAAGAATACAAAAACCGGCACTTATTAATAATAAAGAATAAGAAAAAATGGACGTCACATACGAAAGAAATCATCCTGCGCAAATATTTGTTGCGCAATAATTTGCCACATTCAATGTACGCTTGTCTTCTAATTGACTCCGATGAATTCCTAGATAAATTGATATCGGGTGGCCCGTGGCGGCTTTTCAGTATCGTTTTAGATTTATTTGTAAACTATACTTGGTTTTTAAATAATTTTAGCGCCCCTCGGCACGGGGCTCCGCGGTCGGAATGCGAAGCGGAAATTTCCAGGTGAAGGGACGGGATCGGGACCAGGAAAAAAGGGCCGAGGTTCCGATATGTCTACTCCAAAATTACCGGCTCACGGTTATCCGCTCGAGCATCCCTTCAATAAGGATGGCTATCGTTATATTCTAGCGGAACCTGATCCTCATGCTCCGTTTAGACAAGTAAATATCGTGTAATTCAATCAAGCAGAAAGAGGAAAAGTACCACCAAACGAAATACATCCCAAAATGTGACTGTAACATTAAGTCCTAGACCAAATTCCGAGTCGAAAATTGTGGCATCATTTTATCAGACCTCCACGACGAATCGGCACACTATTGTCTCGCATATTGTCGAAACGGTGTACAAAAATGCAAAAATACAAGAGTACAATCTGATAGTGCATCAAATTTCCTCCCATAAAGTCCACGGTGGCCCTTCTCTATCTTCACTTGTTCATTTTTGAGCGCCGATCCAAAAACCAGTTCAAAAAAAGAAAACAGCGAAACTGTTGCGGTTTTTTTCTGCATAACGATATTTTCTACTCGGATTAAGAGACACGTCAAACTCTACTGATAATGATTATTATGCTTTGCTAAAAGGAATTCGATGAGAGCAGTGACTGGGCAGGAAAGCCAATACCTGGATGGTTGTATCGAGCTCTCAGTCCAAGTACAGTATTGTTGGCTCTTCACGACCGTGCACCTCAACTTCGGGTTTCTGAAGATCGTCTCGCGGTCACAGGGGAAAAAGGATATTGCATGATAAGGGCAACGCATTGTAAGTTCGGCAAAGAAAAACCCTGCAACATAAATCTTAGTTTATGAACAACAGATTTAAGGCAAACGCTGTTCTTACTTTAATATTTTGCGAACAAATTTGTAGGTGTTAGTCGTGGAGCTTGGTACTGGGAAGCTACGGTCGAGGAAATGCCGGAAGGATCTGCAACGAGATTAGGCTGGGGACAAGAATATGCTAATTTGCAAGCTCCTCTTGGTTATGACAAATTTGGCTACTCTTGGAGATCCAGGTGCGTGTTTAACGCAGTAGAATTGAAACAATCGCGAAATAATTGAATCATTTCGAAAAATAATGCTTATGTTTTTTCATTAGAAAAGGAACAAGATTTCACGAGAGTCGTGGAAAACACTATAGCCCGGGATACGGCGAAGGTGACACTCTAGGTTTTCTCATAATTTTACCTGACACTCACGATGAATCGCACATACCAAATACTTACAAAGACAGGGTAAGTTAAGACGACAAAAGAGGTGATGACTCTTTCGTACAAGGATATGAATTTATTAAATCGAAATTTTTAAACTCTTTAATTTGTGATTATGTCATTTTGATAAAACATGAAGCATAAATGAGCAATGTTGCACTAACTATACGTTCGATCAACAATTAATATGAATAATTTATTTTTACAGCCTCTCGTCAAATTTAAAAGTCACTTGTATTACGAGGAAAAGGATCAAGTCCCGGAAGCTTTGAAGGCCCTGAAACCTCTAGGCGCGAGCAAAATTATTTTTTTCAAAAATGGCGTCTCGCAGGGTGATGCATTCATCGATATCAATCGAGGGGCCTATTTCCCAACTGTTTCAATTCACAAAAGTGCCACGGTTTCTGTTAACTTCGGACCGAATTTCAAATGCGCACCCATCGATGTTTCTTATCGAGGAGTGAGTACAATCTTTATTTCCTTCACTGTCATGCATTTTCCTCGTGTTAGAAATAATCGATAAACTTTAAAAAGATGTTCGACAATGTAATGAATTTCTTGGCAGGTTTTGAAAACATATATTTATCAAAGTAATTGGTCTTCACTACTTTGTTTCGTTATAAATCAAATTTATTCGAATTTCTATGTATGCCAAACTATAATTCAATCAATTTGTTTAACAGATGTGCGAAAAAGCCGAGGAAGCAATGTCCGAACAATCGATGGCTGATATGCTCTACCTTTCTGAGAATGAAGGAAAATTGAGACTAGACACTTTCTCTTTATGACATTAATTAACATTTTCAGTTTCAACCTTTATACTCTGTTCGATTATGAATTTTGTTCAAATTCTATCGTTCTTGAAGGATGAATATTCATCGTCGGGTTATAATGTCGAAATAAAACACGAAAATCCTCACCATTTTTTCTTTCGTTCTATTAGACACTTATTGATTTTATAATTCATAATTCATCTGCCGAATCCACCTCTACATGCTGGACTCGACTCCACCGTCTTGTTACCATCTTCCCATTGCGATGGAGTTTTTGCCTTAACAGAGAACATACTGATATTAGGGGTGCAAAATTATTAAAAACAAATTAAAAGTTAAACATGAGACTAAACTCGAAATTACATCGATTGAGGGTCTTGAATTATTCCGAGAAAATCAGTGCTAAACTCTTTGTTTCAAACTTATTCGAAAAGCAAGAATGATTTTGTTTTTAATCTAAAAACAACCCTTAGTTACAAAACTTGTGTAAATAATTCATAAGATCATCGAATAATTACTTTTTAATTATGACTAACGAGAATCTTACCACAATCGATAGAGCGTGAACGCCAGAGGCCAATTCTTTTTGCAGCAATTCATTGACCATTCGATGTCGCTAAACAGACAATTAAAACCCAAATTAAGTCTCTCAAACCCACGTTACATCGACTGGGTCATAGTGACCTGCTAAAAATAGTGACGATTTGTAGGATCAAACAAACTTTATCTTTCATACACGACAACGTGTACAAAATTAGATTCCCACCTTGATCAAAGGTTGATTTTCGAATTTGTCGGAAATCACGACAACTTTGAAGTGGGTTTCCGATCCTTTCGGTACATTGTGCATGTGCGATTCGTTTAAAACATCAAGATGTTTCGGATTTAATGCCTCTGTCAACTTTTTCCTTATTGACGTTTCCATCGGCTTTCCTCCCAAAACATTATTCATGTTTCGGCAAGTTTGTATTACGCGCCAAAAACCTGTTTATAGTACGAGAATAAACATATGATGAAAGTATGAATCCCAAGCTTATCAATGACATGTGACAGGAGGAGAATCATTTGATACTCAAAAGTAAACAGACAAAATTACCTTGATTCACAAATTTTGACGAGTTATACATGCGTAGCTGTGGCAGAGTGAAAACAACACGATACAGTTTTAGTCTTCGGTAAATTTATACGAATTCCGCGTCTATTCCTTTTCACCTTGAATCATCAGCTGTTATTCTTTCGTATTGTTGCCGTCAGAGGTCGCAGGCTACCGTTACGGTCGCGTTTGCGTCGTCCATCTTCGTGCAAACGCGCGCAGTTATGATTTGATATTGAATGGTAACCGAAAAAAAGATTGTAGGTTTGAAGCAATGTGGCACATTCCTCACATGGGGAGATAGCCAATAACAGGACGAGAAGAAGAAGAAGGTTTCAAGCAAAACTGCATTATTATGCAGAAGACTACATCGCAGATACCCAAATAACCATCAGACGTACAATTCTGTACAAGATAGTACCACGGTACTACTACAGTGATGCGACAAAATACCAGCCTACGATAGTAATTTGCAATTGTTTTTTTTAAATGTTTATTCGTGAATCTTACGGTCCTTATTATTCTTACCACTTTCATTTTTCAAATAGTAACCGATGAAGGACTTCAAACTTATTTTTGAATTGATTATAATTAAAATACGTGCGGACGCGGTTTCTTTTTTGTCAATGTCATGTCAATTCCGAGTTTTGATAAAATTCATTTGATTCACACTTGTCAAATGACTTCATTCGCGTTTCAATCAAACGCGAACCAATGATTTCAATGGCATGAAAAAGCTAACACAAAAATTGAAAAAATTTGAAGTAAATTTTAGACTAGTGTTTCCGCAATTAGCCGCAAGATGAAGTTTGAAATAATCAACACACCGAATTTGTAGAGAATTTCTTTAGGAACCGAATAAGGGTTTGTGCTTTAAAATTCGCGTGAAGTAGAAGTTGGCGTGATTAACGTTAGGTGTATCTTACAGGGTTGTGAAAATATGTAAATTCTTGATAAAAATATCGCACATGGAGTTTAGAGTATATCTGAAACTAAAATGTGAAAAACGTCGACTTTTTTTTGCACAAATTTCGTCATATAGTCCCTCTGTGACACTCAATCAAAAAGAACTGGTCATACGACAGTATCGATTATTTATTCAATTTTTAAGCAGCGTGATTATCCACGATAATTATACAGATTAATCACTCATCGTATCAAATGATATTTAAATGTAATTTTTTATATTTCAATGCAACGGAAAAAGACACGCTATAGGCGTCAAGCTGGCTCGATTTACTTTTTCTCTTTTTCCTTGTCTTGTCCTTTGTCCTTGTTTTGCTGCAGGGAACTAACAGCTTCGCGGACGGCTTCGGACTGTGGATCAACACCAGGTAAATTCTCTAGAACTGTCTGAAGGAACGAAGGGTCGGACATAACGGCTGAATAATCGTCCTCTACTTCCATCGCTTCCTCTCTATGTGTATCAAAGTCCTCTGCGAATATGACAATAAATAATGAATTAATTGATAACAGTCAATTGCTGCGAAAAATGTCTTAAATAATTGAGATGGAAAGTCAAGCAACAAGAGGTGGCGAAAATGACGAATATTTGATTCTACTGGTGTTGGAATGATTTTTGTTTATCATTGTTTTGATCACGTATACTTTTTGCAATGATAAACAAATAAATAAATTCGTAAGCTACACACGTTGGTCCTGCATTGACATTTGCATGGCAAAAGCAATCTGTTCTTCCTCCGTCATGAGAGCGAAATCCGGCACATTTGCAGCCGTGGTACTCGGAGGAGTAACTTCCGGTACTTCCACAGTTTCTTCGGCTCCCCCGAGAGACATTGCCAAAGCGCGTTTGAGCATAGCTTCCTCATTCGGTGCTTCCTTGATCGTTTCCGGTTTGGCTGGTGCCGCTTCGGTAGCTTGGGCTCGCCGTGCCTCATCTTCTTGTCTCTGGCGCTGTTCCTCCATCGAAACTCGGAGTGCCTGCAATCGCAGAACAAATAGAATTGTATCCAGTTCAATTACACAGCACAGCTAGTTAAATATAAATTGGATATTTATTTCGATATTTTTACCAATGCAAGCTCCGGATCTTCGTTAGGATCGACACCAAATTCAAAGGCTGCTCCTCCCATTCCAGCTGCTCCCATACCATCCTCTCCTTGTATTATCGGCGACGAAATCAAAGCTTCGGACAAATGGGGTCCCGGTGGTACTGTCACGAGATGACTTCCAGTTCCATCTTTTCCATTCAGAGCGTTGATAAATACCGTTAACAAATCGTTATTCACCGACTCCTCGCCTAAGCTGATTATGTCCACGTTCACTTTCTCCTTTTTAAGACGCTTCGCCAGTTTTACGAATTCTTTCTCATCCAGCTCGATTGGACTTCCGACGAACGCAACTATTCGCATCTTGTGATTCTTTCCCTGACGATGCTTAAGAGCCAACTACACAGGAATATGAAAATTAACATTTTATCCGACAATTACAGAGTCTCTAGAAAAGAACTTTACTTTTTTGTTTATAGGTTTGCTTCTAAATGTAAAAATTCAAGATTGTTATGACGAATCCTTTATGGAATTTCTTCATAAATATTTGAAAACTTATTAATTCTACACACTAAACATTGGTTATTTCAAAACCAATACTTCATTTCGGTTTCGTTAATTTGTTATGAATATTTCGGTCGCTTTTTCTTCATTTGCTATAGCTGTCGTTTATAATGCTCCTCGAACATTTCTATTTTTACCAAGAATTCATATCTACTTGTCCTTAGAATATCAATTTTATGCCTAAAGAAGGGAATACATACATGAGCAATTCTTATTCCCGTGATGAGACTCAGATTGCCATTTGGTTGAATCTGATGTAACTTTGACAATATTCTGCCAACATCGCTGGTCAGTGTTGCTAATACCTCCACACTGGAAGAAGAGTCACACCTATTTGAATACAAGCACGTATAGTAAAACAACTTTATGGGTCAGAAATTCGAGTTGTTACATACTTTGCCAGGGTTATCAGTCCAACGTTGTTTTCTGGATTGGCTCTAGTCTTTGAATGGCACACCAAATTAACGGCGTCTTGTTGAGCTTGAAGACGAGTCGGTAAAAAATCGCCATTTCTCATGTAGTCGCTGTTGTCGACACTGGAATTTGACATAAGCGTTGTTATAAATCTTTCGAATATTTCTGAACGTCTGAGTCAAGTGAACAAAGATATCAATGCTTTAAATATTCAATCTAAGCAAGATTTGGGACCAGGCTCAAAGGATTAGTATGTTCTGCTCAATGCCTTATTGTCAAGACTGGAACCAAAATGTCTCAGAAGCCAATGTCAAAGTTTGTGTTGTGGAATTCTATCCATTTGCTGTTCTGATCGTATCCACATTTCAGATTTCAAATTCTAGTGCACCAAAATGATATAAACTTCAATTCCTCCCAAAAAAGTAGGATATCGATTGATTTCATATTTTGTAAGCTATTTTGTTGATTTTGGCTGTAATTGATCACTTCAAAAGCTTCCTGGATTCAGGCCATTGAACAAATGAGTGATAATCGGTTTGATTTCATAAAATTTATTCAATACTATTCATATAAACTTTTTACAGTATACCAGTTTTTAGGTAATATTTCTCTAAAAATATTTGAGAAATTCGACCTCCTGTTTTAGTCATGTAAACAACATTTTTTGCAAATTTATTAAAATTTTTGGGAATGTTTTTTGTTTTTTAATTCTGAAGGTTGATATAAATGCAATAATCAGTTTTATGTTTGGAGTGGATGAATGTACGTTGTAATAATATAAATAAAAGCGGAAAAATAACATGATAAGACAATTTCTTCAAAAAGGAATAGTACAATTTGTGACAAGTAATCAAAAATTGACGAATTCATTTTGTCAGTCAATGTTCTATACAGCAGTGAGTAACCTGCAAATTGAGTGTTATTAAAATATTTCTTCAACTCATGGAATAGTGATGATTTTGGAGAAAATTGAATATTGAACGTCATTCAAGATCAATCTGAAAAGAGGTTGACATGCATTTAACATAGAAACAACTAGAAGGCCTTTATGTTGACACGAAGCCGTTCAACTTTGCCTTGTCACTCCGATGAAAATGTTCCGAAGGAAATGTTAGTTAGCAAGCAAGAAATATCGAATGCAAATATACGTATGACACATGAAGTATGGCTCAATATGATTTTAAAGTTTTTCATTCTGTTATTAATTTGAGAATTACAAAAGAAAATATTAAATATAAAAGAACTTACCATATCATAGTACTCTCGAGCCCCATTTTGGACAACTTGCATTCACTACACTGGTGAATGGGGATCGAGACTAGAGATTTGCTAGAGCTACGGAATGAACACCGTGGTATTAGCGTCTGTGGCGTAGTTGACTTTCCGCCGTGGATCGTGTAGAAATAACGGAAAACACCACTAGCGACACTTGATTATTCCGCTCAACTCACATCATATTTCTTTCAAAGTACAATGGTATTCGGCTCTCGGCTCATCGGCTGATCGTCATGTTATGGCACGTGTACGACTTGTACGAGTGAATTTGTATCATTGAAATAACAAGGAACGTCGGATGGATTCGAGGTATTATAAATTGTCAACGTAGATGTTGTTTTTAGAAATTAAATTATTCTTACTCCAATATTCATTGAAGATTCGAAAAGTGTCTAGAATGTATGCAAAATAGTGGACATTACGAAAGATTAACAGACGTACGGCACCGGTTCAGAAATTGAACACATGATTGAAACTTGGTGCATCATTTGCATCATCATTGCATCGTTTTGTTCACTCTCAAGATTCGAGTGTTCTAAAAAAAATGTTGAATTACTCTCATTGCCGAAAATGTTTTGCCAACATAACGTTTCCATCAAGAATAACCTTTTCAAAAGAACTGTTAACCTAAACACATGGTCGTGGAACATAATTATCCAAACAATATACATGCTGTTGTATTTTCGTAAAATGCGATCGTGTGAGCGATTTAATGAGATTTATTAAATTGAATTAAATTAAATTTGAGATTAAAAAATTTCGTTAACACTAACTCACTTTGTAACGGTTGTGTTTATTTCAGTTTGCTCTTGATTATTTATTTTGGTTCCTCAATTCAATATTGTTAACTCAGGACAATATACAAAACAGCTGATATCACGAGCAGCAAAAATATTATTCATTTGTCTTCCATGTTTGCTACGTTCAATGAGCTGATACATAGGTGGACTACTTTTGACAGTTATCAGAACCAAAAGTATATATATTTTTCTTACTGAATATAAATTCAATTAAAATCTTGGAATTGTAATAAATAGATATTTCGGTCACACACATCCTAAGTGGAGCATAGTTTCATTCATACTGAAATAAACGTATAAAATTGGTTCTTCAATTCCACGAAAGCCAAATGATACTAGAGCTTTGATTCTTAGAACCGCTGGTATAGTATGTTACTAATAAGACTTTGCAGTTTGGATCGATGGTATGTGAGAAAAACTAATGATTCGACCCCAAGAAAGAAGTGGTTTACGAAATTCCGTTCTAGAAATTTATACTGCCCAAAAATTTGGACAGTTACAGTTTAAAGTTTGGAAAAGGTCCTAATACATTCTTGTTATCTAGAAATTGAAATCAATTAAGAATTCCATGCGAAAACGTTATCAGGTTGTAGGTCAGTATCGCAAACTTCTAAAGCACATCGTTATTGATTTTTTAGGTATACCAAACTATCAGATCGAGAAGGATGCTCCTATTTTGTCCAACCTGTGGAAACTTACTCAGGGTAGAAACAGGAACGTCTGGTTTGAGATTTGCATGTAACACATGTCCATACATTTTCAACATAGTGAGGAAAGTGAGCACTCGCACGTATCCAAGATTGAAGGAAGTGGATGACGTTCTTGGTGGAAGCGCAGCTTGGGAGAATGTAGACGCGACGGATGAGCGTTGTCCAAAGTGTTCTCACGGTCGTGCTTATTTCATGCAAATACAGACAAGATCGGCGGACGAGCCAATGACAACATTTTACAAATGTTGCAATCCGCAGTGTTCGCACAATTGGAGGGAATAAAAATTGGTAGTAGGATCATGTTGTTTCCCAATATTCGAGGGAGTTTAAAGGAATTTTCAACGCACCTGTCCACACGTTTTTTAAATCCAATGGCGGTTCATCAGAAGAAAGCAGAAGAGACGTTGATGCTGTTAGAATCGGAGGAGAAACATTGGTTCAGTGGTGGTGTAAGAAGTAACGCAGTGGCACTAAACATCCTGAATAAGGCAGAAGTAATAGCTCTGCCGACCGACACGATATATGGTTTTGCTGCACTTGCGCAGAACAACGAGGCGATTAACAAACTGTATGAAATCAAAGGACGCGAGAGAACTAAACCGTTAGCTATAACGCTCAGTAATGTTGACGAAATACAACATTGGGCTGAAACGGATCATTTACCGACGCGGTTGCTTCGAAACTTGTTGCCAGGCCCTGTAACGGTTGTACTCAAGCGAAAGCCGAGTCTCAATCCAGCATTAAATCCTGGCCACGAGACTGTTGGCATAAGAGTACCCGACGCCAAGTTCATTAGGTATCTTTGCAAAATGATTGGACAACCTTTGGCTCTCACAAGCGCTAATGTCAGCAACCAACCCAGCTCTCTCCATCCTGACGAATTTGCTCCTCTCTGGCCTAAGCTCGGAGCCATTTTTTACGACGTAAGGAGACAATCGCTGCTCGATAATGCGCGGAGAGTTGGCTCGACTGTTGTCGACCTCACTGTACCCGGAGAATTCGAGATACTTAGAAAGGGGGTTCAATCCTGGAGGGATATTCATATTTTAAGAGAATTTGGTATTATTAATCGTAAACGAACGATGACCGACGATTCAGACGATTTGTTACGTGAACACCGTGACGGAGGTGATGTAAAATAAAAATAAATTGTTATATTTATTAAGACGATTCTTATTACTTTTCTAACCGACTTCAACTTTTAAACACATTTCTTTTGTTTGTGTTTTGCTTTTTTATGACTTTCACCGTTAAATTCAGAATCGCTGCTATATTGGTACTCTCTAAGGAAATACACTTATAGTTGAATCTGTTTTTAGAAACGTTCTTGAAAACCGTTTTATTCTTACATTTCTTACATAATGAATCGAGAAGGGGAAAAGGTATTTAGATTATAGAAAAATTTCTCTCATTCGACTATCTGGCTCGTAGTTTATTTATTTTCTAACGTAGGTTACTATTGATGCGTGTGCGTATATGTGGGGTATGTGTGTCGCGAAAACATGTAGATAACCATTTGTCAATCTTCTTTTTAAATCGTGGATCCGACAAAATTCTCGACAGTAAGCAAAATGTCATTTCGGAAGGGAATGATCAATCACTCGTTTCAAAATATCAATGATTACAAAGACTACGTTTTTTTTGTTGTCATTTTTCTACAAACAGTAAGTATGTATTATAATATAATGGTATGAAATCAGTGCTCTCCTTTGAATATTGTCCTGTCGACGTGATACTTATCACATTAAAAGTCTTGCAAAATACGTAGAAAAAAAAGTTATTCTCTCAGAACACTCATGCAACGTTGTAGGAATGGTATTCCTCTTATTTTCGTTTATCTGTACAATGATGTTGCTCACCGATTCTTACAATTCACTAAGTATATTTCATTATGTTCTCTGACTGAAAAAAATATTTGCCATTCACGAAGTAATTGGCATGATAAAATGCAACTAGCTTATTATTTATTTGATTTCCCCTTTGTTCGCTGATTTTCGATCGAGGTCTTGAAACGTTAAACTCATTTTGTAAATCAATCATTTCAACCTTATCGATATTTCTATATACAAGATTATTGCCCTCAACAGTCACGAAGATACATTGAAAAATTTCACTTATTGCGTTCTTCTGTCAAATATTTATTGTGTACTTTCGTGACGAGTTTCATTCTAATCTATTATGTACATTGGTGTCGAAACTTTATTTTCCCAGTTGGGTTAATCACATCCCTTCTATTTACGCGTGTTATTTTTCAATCTTACTTTATTCAATTTTGTAGCCATCGGGGCTACCCGAATTAACAACACGACGTTCGAAGTAAAAAACAAACAAACAAAAAGTTAGTCAGATAAGTACAAAATAACAAATAAAAATACTTGTAATGAAACACAACTGTAAACGCAATTGAATCGCACAATACGTACTAACGTGTCTTCACATCTTCTGAAAGGGATTAAAATGTAATTTCTGATTATTTTCTCAGACGTTTCTCAATACTTAACCATGGTATTTATCTCCAGTCAACGATTTTGATATTAATGCAAAGAATGAACAAAATCAGTATATACTTACAAAGAGATCAATAAACTTTATGTAACATTCTAGAAGATCAATTTTTAACGATGCTGAATTTTCCATTCTTGTAATGCAACATGATTCTTTTTTTTCATTCATTTATTTACTCTCTTATGCTACGAGAAGTCCAGAACTTTTTTAATGAAAACCAAAATCTACAAGAAAAATTAGAACAATTGAAAATATTCCTGAATCGATGAAAAGAAAAAAAAAAAGAATATTTCTATTCGCGTTCCAACGATGGAAATTTCAATTCCTCAATTATCATGGCTTTGTTCGTTCATATTTATAGTATGGTAATTTTTACATATTGAGAAAACTTTTCGAAAACGTCAAAAATTACGTATAACTGAATAAATACACAAACAGTTGAGACAATTTAATTTCCATACATTACACAAAGAAATCTCCATGTAAAAATACGTTTCATTCATCTTCTATATCAAAACCTCTAATCTGGAACTAAATCAAATAGACATAGTTCGAATGAGAAACATTTGATTGCTTTCAACAGCGAAATAATAACGAATTGAGAAGACCAATAAAAACTCAATATAAAGCATTAAGGAAGTACGATCGTGGTAATCTCTTCAAACAGTTGGCGACTTAACGGAAGCTAAACGGAAAAAAAAAATTGGGCGGTATTCAAGCTGCTATATTACATAGAAAAGCGGTCTGTACTAACACACGCACAGCATGAAGTTGTTTGTCGCCATGATCGTACAACGTCGCAGCGATCACACGACGTTATTTTTCTATTACGGTAGAGAAAACGTATTCACGACCGCCACGTTTGTGTTGCTCACACACGATTTCTGTGACTAAACAGTACTGCAAGATTGTATTTCTCTCTCCATGTACGGATGAAAACTTTATAAAAGTTTACACCTTCTTATCCTCATATGTTAGCTTTATAACGGTCAATTGAAATTTTTTTTTTGTCAAAATGGTCGGGTAAATATTCGTCCAAATTGTACTATTTTTTAAATAAAAATCTGTCAAAGCGTGTGTTCACTACGTTTAAAAACACGCGACAGAATGAATCGTGGGCGTACTTTGCAAATGCGATAGGCGTTTGAAGGACTAACTTTGATATTAATTATCGCCAGTTCGGAAAGATCAAATATTTTCAAATTTTACAAACACACGACATACTGCAGTCTCTTCAAAGTCGTAAAATTTTGTTGAATATTGGTCAGCGCGTCAATTTGCTATCGTACTTCCTTAATTATTCCATATGGTTCGTGATTCTTTAGGAAAACTATAACTTTTTTTTCATTACGTTGCCCAAATTATTATTTACACTTATAAAGGGCGCCAAATTTCGCCCTCATAAAATTAACGCCCATTTCCAATACAGAAAATGAGATGATTGACTGGTTTTGCTCATAAAATAATGTTATATGAAGAATGTAAACTTCCCATTTTTTGGACACGGTTGTGAATCCTTCCATTCATTTGACCAGACTTTCAATTTTTCTTGTTTTTTTTTTTCTCTCTCTCTCTCTCTTTTACAATTGTCACACGCGTACTCGCTTTGTTATCACAATACTGAGTCGTCACCGTCGCAGCTACTGAACTCACATTTATGCTCGGGACAAATGGTGTATTCGTCTATGTATTTCATTTTTCTACTATTTTTTTCTCGTTTTGTTAATATTGATTTATAAATAATGTTCGATATTTCAATGGTCTAATAAATATTCATCGTTTCGCGGCAGCGTTCGACTATTTCCACGATTGTTGAATTAAAAAAATCGTGAACCACTTATAATTATGTAAAATGTTTTTTTTTGCCGATCTCGTTGTTTCATTCACAATTTAAATAATCAAAATTAAGAAATTCTTTTCGTTTTGTTTTTCTCACATTTATCTTAGAACTAATTCTTGCAAATTCTTTGGGAATCATCCCGCGCTTTCGTGATATCATCGCACAATTACGAACAACTGCGATAATCAGATAATTATTTTTACATTTTTTTTCCATCGAGCTCTTTTAATTACTTACATATTATGGTCAACGTCTTTTTCGCTCCTTGTGTACGTATATTTATATATATGTACATCTATACATATATATAAATATGCGTACATATATATTTATAAAAAAAAGAAAAATAAAATAAAAATCAGTCTATTCTTCTTTAGCGGCAAACATTCCCGCTTTTTTACCTTCTAGCCGAAAAATTCCTACCAGACTACTGCGCAATCTGGTATAAATTTCCTTCCTTACGGTTGCTGTGAATTTGGTCGCTAGGCACGTTATCGCTGCTGTTGCGAATATAAGATTGTAGAACAAAACGAGCTTGAAGTTTCCGAGCCACTCGATTCTTCCAAAGTCTCCTAGTAGATCGAAATTCGTCATGCCTGGAATCATATCGAAAAAAAATTGAAACGTAGGAGAACAATTAATGAAAAACACAAAGCATAGTTTGTTTGTTTGTTTGTTTGTAGTCTCGTCCCTCAGTTTTGAGGTTGAAACGTCTTATGGAGGAGAAGAATTGATGATTTGAAATTCTAATAAGTAAGATAAATTTCCGACGACATTTTTAACGTCAAACATTTATTCCACCTGACTCTATTTAAAATGCAATAGCGACGTTTGAATCGTTTACTAACCCAATATTCGTGAGAGTAACGGCAATGCCGAGCTCAAAACGAGCAGGAGCGCACAATTTGCGATAAGATGCGTCAACGGAGTGGAATGGAAACGGGGTCTAACTCTTCTGACACCAGGTAGAGCATAAAGTCCAATGGCACTCGTAGCAGCAAGATAGAGAATCACAACAACTTCTACAGCTGCACCTATAGGTCCAATTTTCGAGAGCGAACTTATCCCAAGCGTAAATTGCTGAAAACAAAAGTCATTTGCGAATATCAACCAAACAAACTCGGTAATCATTTTTATTTTTTTCCCGAAGTAATTGGCATATTCGGCCGAGCAATGAAAATACATAATCATCAGTAATTAAAGATTCAACAAAAGTGCTTAAGAAATCTATCGTTATTTTTCACTCCGTTTTTTATCAATACGTATCACATGATTTTGACTAAATATTATCAAAATATTTCCTTATATTCCAGTGTGCTCGGCTGTGACAAAAAATATTAATAATTGCACTAAACGGTAATAATATTCAACGAAGCCAGTCAAAATATGAATACCATGGATTGTTATGCATTCTAGTGACCAATAATAATTCAACGTTATGGAATAATTTTTGCTTTGTCTTGATAATTGGAAAACTTGTCATCTGTAATGGTAAAAATATGAAACTTTGACATTTTTTTAATTTTCATTCTCTTCGTTGAAATTAAAGAAAAAAAGTGTAAGTAAATTAAATAAAATAAGTGTAAATATTTACCCTCGTACTCAAAGGTAGAGCCTTAATGCCTATTAAAAGTTCTATTGTATTTCGTACAGCGACGAGCGCGGTGACCGTTGATAGAACGAAAAGTGCTAGCATTGCAAGAGGATACAGCAACGTCCGTCTAACCCACCACGTTCTTCTCTGCTCATCGAGTAATTTTCTTCGTGTCTGTACCTCTTCTAATCTTTGGGTAAGGCCACGTTGTAGCGCTCCATTTCTTAGGCACATTAGACCAGGATTAGGACATAATAATTCCTCATCGTCGTCGTCGAAGCTCGTGTTACATCCCGGCGGGGACATTGGCACCGGCGAAACGTACGATTTTCCCGTAGCCTTCGCGTGCTGAAGTCTGTAAATATCATTTTTATTCTCATAAAACTTTTTCTTTTCACGTCATAACACGAAGCTTTTGCAAACATTTTCAAAAAAAAAAAAAAACAAAGTATTTATATTTAAGATGAAAAATATCAGACGCAATTTAATTTGAATCCTTCAATTTGTTCGTCACTTTTGATGCATCGTTTCAACAAGCTAGGAAAGCAAATTATGTGAAATATATAAATGGGTGAGTGTATTTTTGATAATTCATTCACTTTATTCTGAATATTTTCTTTTTTCTTTTTAATTCATTATCAAAAAGCTGTAATGATAGAACACAGACCTCCTACTTATACAGTCTTCCTCCATTCTGTATGCGAAAAATTCCTCGTCTAAATTTTTAAGGAACTGAGGTTTGACGAGGAAAGATCCAACAACGCCAAATAGCCTCACGAAACCCACGGGAGTGCACACTGTCGAATAAAAAATGTATATCTTAACTCCGTACAAATTTAAATTGATGGAGATAAATGAATTGTTGATACAATTAATCTTCGTCTATACTCACGTAACAGTAATACGACCCCCACGAAAGAGACGCAAGAATATAAAAAGGGCAGGTAGTAACTCCATAAATCTGGAAATAAATCGAATGCATTTTTCATGAGAAATATTTTTACTAGTGCAAGTCTAATGTTAATAACCCCTTTTTACCAATCTAACAATATTGAGTATTCCACGTTTATATATAAAATGAAACTTTTATGTTGGACAGATTGATCTTTGTGGAAAAGCATCGTTAACATATCTGATTTAATTGTAGAAACGATGCTTCCTCAAATTCGATAATAAGCTCAAGTTTATAATGTTGAGGAAATAGTTGTCAAAAAATGAAAAATTAATCACTACTTTTTTTTTACACTCGAAGGAAATATCGTTCGTCGATGACCTGTTGAAAAAATCTGAACGGAAAGAGAATTTAATAAATCGATCCAAATATAAAAATATAAAATCGGTAAAAAAATCAGATCGGCCTTTTTATCATATTTTTTTAATTCGAATTATTTTTTAATTCCTCCATCAAACTACGGCTGACGCAGATTAAAAAAAAACTCTTCGTACCATCACTTAATGAACGGGTACTTTGTAATCTATAAATACTTTTTTAGACGGAACGAAATAGCAGTAAGATGCATTGTTCGCGGACGAGTAGACGCGATAATGATTTTCGTACCATGAATACAATCTACAGGAACTCGACACAACATTTCTCGACGTTCTCATCGCCGACAGGAAGTAAACGCTTCCATACGTCCGCATAATAATAGCCAATTATCTAGATTAGTGCAGTGGTGAAAGAAAAATCTACGAAATAGTAATCGCACATTGTTTTGTTTGTCCCTTATCAAAAGTTATCCAATACTTCGCCCGAACTCTCCTCGAACCTCATGATACTTAAATACAATTTATTATGCAGAGAACAATATGGATCGATTTAAACTAAGAAATGAAGTGGAAAATTTGATTCTCAAACTTCGTTCATCAATCAAAATATATTCCATTCATTTTTATCATTTATTTCATGTATTGTTGATCCTTTTTTTCACTTACTGAGCAACGTGTGGAGGCTCGAATTTTGATAGTCTATGAGGGCCGATAAAACGTAGGTCATTCCGAGTACGAGGGTCCCTAGCAGGCACAGTACGGTCACGGTCTCGTAGACCCTTGCCATCACGCCCTGTCAATAAATCATGAGCTCGATGTACCAATTATATTTTCATTTTGTATTGCAGCTATTTGGTCGCATGAATAAAATAATTCAAAGGTTATCAAAATTGAATGGAAGATTGATTGGAATTTTTGAAAACTTACATAAAAAACATTAAGAAAAACCAGATTATTTGAGCTAATTGGAAAGAAAAAATCGAACATTTGCAAGATCTGTTTGGTTGATTGGGTGATGGTTGAATATGTACTTTAAAAAGTTTAATTTGGGAAAAAAAGAAAATAAAAACATTCAAGACACTGAAAATTATATACACCAGTAGACGGGACATAAAAAATGTTTACAACAACACAAACTTACTTTGCGATGGCCGACGAAACCTTCCGACTCCGTGAAGAGGTAGGCGAACGGTAGAAATACGAAGAGCGACAAGTTCGAGAAAAGAAAAACATGGTTCCACAGTCCTAAAAAAAATATCATCAAAAAAATGATTTAAAAATCATTATTTCACGTCATGTGTTTTGAGATGAAATTTAAAAAAAAGTCGATTCCTTTTTATTACAATATTGTTTGAAGTTTATATCAAAGTAGCGTTAAAAGTTTTGGAAAGTAAAGATAATTTATTCGTCCGATCGTCGCAATGCTGCAACGTGTCCACAATTTTAAAGCGCATTCAAACTTCACGGCGAAACTTAGAGTTTCTATATTCAGGAGGATATATTAAAAAGTTTAGTTTACCTTGTATGAGAGAACTGTTGAGCCACTTGACGTAGTAACTGTTTGGATAGAGGAGGAGGATCTCATTACTGGCAATTGATACGGGCAACAGTAACGTTGCACCGACCGAAACAGCGAGGGCGACTGTGCAGAGCCAGAGGCTGATTCTGTAAACTGTAACCTCATCGTCATCGACCGAAAAATAATCTTCACGATCCCTTCGTCGGAATCTTGCTATCAATGCATAACTTGAGATGTACAGAAGCAGAAATAGCAGAAGAAATATCTGTGAATGAGAGGGAATAAATTCATCAATAATATTGTTTGGGAAGACAGACAGTTTTTTATTTTTCAGAATATATTTGGAAAAAAAAAATTATCTTTTTTCTATTTCTAGACACGCAAGAGGATCTTGACGCATAGGATAATGAAAGGGTAGTTTTTTAAGGGCCAAGCAAGTCGTGCCACGTGTCACTGGAGATTTTGTCATCACGAGTAATTAAAAAATGCAGATAAATGAAAACACACTAATTACCGAGGTGAAGATACTTCGAAAACCTCGGGAATGAGCGGTGGCTAGGATTTCAGTTTTAGATAGAAAGAAAAATTGATATTCTCGCCGTTTTAAATAACTAAATTTTGGGAAATGCGTTCATAATTGTAAGTAATGTGACAATTGCATCAACAATAATATTCCTAGGTACGGGTGAAGTTGTCGCCACAGTTAGTTTGTTAATAAATATGGAAAAAAAATGTATTGCATCAATAAAGTATCACGGCACAGTATCTCGATTAGATCCGATTACACGTGGTTTGCTCTATCGGTTTTGCACGAGTCGCGCACGAGAAACTTATATTCTAAAGACATGCAGACGCCGCGGTGGACGTCTCGCATGAGCGAAATCTGTACAACGCATAAATTATGTAACGAACAATGAAATCAACATAGTTGTCCACTATTGGGACTTATTGAGAGGACATATAAACGTAGTCACGAACATGTGATAAAAAAAAGGCATGAACACAGTGCTGTGTTGCTGTGCTACGACCACGAGAAAAGAGACTACTGAAAAGGTTGGCAAATTTCGAAAACTACTCGACCGATTTGCTTGATATTTTTTCATGACCATTGTGTGTATAAAAAGATTCGTAGTGTGCCATAAACTTTTCTTTCGGGAGATATCGTTATTTGTTTTTGGTAAAAAACAAAACACCCTCGGACCTCTATTTTTGGAATCTCTATTCCTTCACTTTGCGCCGAATTTCGATTCGCGCTGGCCCAATCTAGTCTCACGTCAGGTGTGCCGAGACGTTGTGTGCGCAACGTTCTATATTAACAAATTCGATAGAGAGCTGGTTCTGCCCCTGTTCCAAAAATAGAGGCCGGAATATAATTTTGTTTATATTCCGAAATATTTTTTTTTTCCTTTTTTAATTACACTACTTGTGATTGGATCCCGCGACTGTAGGATGCTGCACTGCAGTTCTTTTGTCCGAAGATTTTTATTGGCGGAGATAAACCTGGTGCCGTTCTAACCGGTACCGGATTTAAAAAAAAGGAATTTTCTTCGCAACACCGTATTACAGTAATGTTCCACTTATTTTGGAAGTACCAAAAAAAGTTTGAACGATTTTTTAAATATATGATTTGAACCCCGGAAAACCATCATCCAATCACCCTGACAATAATTGTCCAAACGATTTTTTGATAGCTGTCGATTCATGAGCTTTCGAGGTTAACCTTTTAGATGGACCTTTAAATCGCGGTTAAAGCAGGAAAAGGCAAATAGGCAAGGAAAGAATAGTGGGGGAGGGAGGGAAGAGAAAAAGAGAGCGTCGAAGCAAAGGACTAAGCAATATGAAGAGTAAAATGTTATGACCTTGAACGATGAACGAAAGCATTAATTGTTTTATTGGTAATTAAAAATCAATGTACTCGAATGTCGATTAAATTGTATCGTTAAAGTGTCGTTATTGAACGGCGATACTTTAGTTTAACGATGTGTATTAATTGTTGGCGGAAGCTCCGTTCACAAAATTTGCCACACCTTACGGTCGATGTTTGAGACGAGTCTCTACGACGCTCTGTGACCATTTCGTTGTAAACATATTCTCTAGTATTATTCATTAAAGATTTGACCAGATAGATGGTTAAAAACCAAAAGAAATGTTTCTTTGCATAATAATTGTTGGAAAAATTCAAAAATGAAAAATAATCTGCAGAAAAACATGAGAAATGTAACTTGATTCGAACAGGAGATCGAAATAAATGTTGCTGTTCGTTTAGTAAAAATGAAGAAAATGCGTATTCATTGGCATTTTTTTGTTTCGAGTGTTTTATTGATGCAACGCCTGGTGAGAGGCTATTTCACACAAGATTGAATATTTTATTTTTTATTGAGAACCCTTTTGAAAGTCTGGACAAATTGATTTCAATCAGGATCGAAATTTATGAAAGAACAAAATGGAAAAAAATGTGGTATCCAAGAGTGCGTTGGTTTATGTCATAATGGATATTAGAGCCCCATAAAAATGTCTTTTATAATAGGCCGCACTCCGCTGTATATCTTTCAAAAGTTGAGTGGGATTTTTCCATTCCTCCGTGGTCGCTTTTGTGTTATGCTATATTTAGCAGCGTGTAGAATGCTAATTCGTTATAAAAAAAAAACCCAGAACACGATACATGGCCTACGATTGAATTTTACTCGAAGAAATGGCTACTCAATCTCTTACAATCATTTTCCTAGGGATCAAAACTTATCACTTACATTTTTTGTAATGGATCAAATTATATTGAGAGTTTTGTTGCATAGATGCCTTTGTTCTGGGGACTTTCATGGCGGTGCATCGACTTGCTTAATGGCTTTCAGTAGGTTTCAATCGATTCGTTGTAAATTTGGCAACAGGAATATATGGCAAACGACTAATTTACTATAATTTTGTTATCGAGGGGCTCTGTGATTGATTCTTATTCTAATTCTAATGTTATAGAATGTTTCGATGTTGATGCAAAAATAATAGCTTTTCAAAAAAAAAATCATAATTGACTCCATGCAATACGTCAATCTAAAAACATCTCAGGAATGTCTTAGCTGCATTTCAGAGTGTATATTTCTAGACACGTATTTTATATCGCATGGTCAGGTCGTGCGAGTGAGATTGTCAGCTTTCCGTCTATCTTTGGCCACGAGGGTAAATAAGCAAAGACTTGTCAAAAAAAACCAAAGCAGAATAAAATGAAGAGAAAAGGATCAAGTCGCCGGAGAAACGAGAGTGAGAGAATGGTATACAGCGACTTGGCAACACGCACGTTGAACCCAAATCGACCGGTTTTATGTACCGGTACTACGAGGAGACGAGCTATCGCACAAGCGCTCGCTCACTCACTCTTCCTGTCTCCCTCGTTTCTTTGAAACCTTGACTTTAGTGGCTAGCAAGAGAGAAAAATTTCGCAATTTTATAAAACAAAAAAGCATCTGAAGGAAGTCATTTTGGTAACAATAGAAGTGCAGTTATGTTCGTAAATAAGATAATGTTCAATAAATTCAACGCGGGCAATCATTGAAGTGATTCACCAGTTCCCGGTCTGACAGCTGTCAGTTGGAGATTCAGTGAAATAATATAGTCCGCGCTCGTTGCTAACCAGTACCGAAGTCCCACAAACATGTAACATTGTTTCCATAGAAACTCTACATTGCAAACTTCAAGAGAAGTTTTTCATTTTTATTTCCAGCGGTCTTGAGTATGCCTTTGCAGGTTTTACGAGTTCATTACATTCTTCAACCCTAATCTCCCTCCACTTCACTAAATTCTCTGTTCTTGTGAGACCTTGCAAGAGCGTTGTCCCCAGCTACTTGTTAACTGTTTTATCGCACTCGCACGAGGGCCCAGGGAAACTGTGGAAAAACCGACCTGAACTGACGGATGTATTTTTACTGAGCTTCGGTTGGTTAGTAGCATAAGATAAGATTGCCTTCTGCTCAGCGGTTGATGCGCAAGACATGGCTGAGCGGTCATCCAACCAAGTATTAGTCTCGCTCGAAGCTGCTTAACTTGGGAAGTCGCCGAACGCACTACCGACCACGCACTCGTCACTGTCCGTCAAATTGACTCATTACAATAAGCCCATTATTTGCAGCTTCTCATTATGAAAAGAATAAACGAGTCTGAGCACAACGGAGAAGAGCCAAATTTCGGGTGTAATAAAAAATGCGGCAAGACTTGTCTTGGACGATAAATCTTTTCCTTTCAATACTTGGAGTCAAGTCGGTATTGCGTCTCTAGATACACCATGATTAATTAATAAATGTTTTTACATATTCTGGTGTCGAACCATGTCGACCATTGTATTGAAAATTCTTGTGTTTTTGTATTCAAAATACAGCAAGTTCTCTTGAACGGTGACGACATGCGCTTACACTGCAATGTATGCGAACATGATTTTTCAATGAAAAATTCTCTCCCTGCTGTGTTCGTTTCATATAATTTTTCAATCATGGTTTCAGTCAAAATATAAAAAATGAGCCATACATGTTAAAACTCTTCAAACAGCATTCGGTTATGAAGAAAACACATTTAAAAAAAAAAAACAGATTTAAAACTCGTATCGTCTATCCAAATGCATTATTTGACACTTGGTTAAAGTTCACATATTCGTCAAAACGAAGCCCTTGACTTATCGAAACCCTCCAAACGTGTACTTTGCATAATAACAGGAAAAAATAAACACGGATGGTATACAGACGTGGAAAGATGTTGAAGTGATTTATTCGGTTTACGTGCATTGTGGAAGAAGCCCCACAGACTGAAAGTGACGTTGCTTATTTTCTTGGGGTTCTTTGTCTCTCACGCTCTCCCTTTTTCTTTTCCGCGTCAGTAAGAAGTAAATGATGACAAAAGAATTTCTTTCAACAATTGTCATATTTTATCAACAACCTCAACTATCTCTCTTATTATTATATTTCGCTCGATCCGCACGTACCGAATACTAAAGCGATATGGAAACCGCTGCAGGGGCTTGAAAATTGTGAAAAGATACTTTTGCTCCGTTAGTTACTTATTATTTTAATATTATTATTATTTTTTTATTATATTATTTTAATACAAACTATGTGGACAGCTACATTTTAATTGCTAGGTTCAATAAATTGGCAACATAAGAAACTCGGAAAAACTGCTCTCCGCTCAACGATCGATAGTCGAGCCAATGTATGCCTAAGCGGTCACCCATCCAAATACTGCTTTTACTCGAAGAAGCTTTACGTGGGAGATCACCAAAGCCACAAACATCAACCACGTACCCATCGCTGTCGGTATGGAATATTGCGAAAAAGCATGAAAATTAATTTCGTACATATATAGATATATTTATATTTATATAAATTATTTCGAATATAATAATCCAAAAGTCTTGCAATGAATGGACAAGTCGACAAGGACTTTGTCTTCTCATGTCTCCGAGACAACAACTGAATTCGCACAATTTTTTCGCCTTCTACAACGTTAAACACAACAAGGGGAAACTGACAAATGAGCATTTATGAAAGAAATTTCGAAAAGTTATAAACTATTGATTAATTGTGAAAAATTATTCCTTGGAGTTTAAAAGATGACAATTTGATACTTCGATTTAATTGACTTTGACGAATTTGAATGTAAGACTACGATGTTTCACAATGAAATTTCGTCGTCTTTCACTTGGTGCTTTTGCAATATGAAGGAATTATCACGGACTACGTACTGCACGCTATAATTACAGCTGTAACGATCTAATTTACAGATGTTCAAGTGCATTATATTCGTCATGCGTCCGTGAACTACATTTTCATTCCGCCACGTGTTCACTTTTCCCTGTTCTAAAGTGAAAACAATGTACTTTTCGTTCATTGCCGATATCGATACGCCCTTTTGACATTTCACGAACAGAAGTACTTCATAAAGCGTGTACACTATTCGCGTACGTGTTTCGTTGGATTATATACCGTCGATCGATCTTCTAGGTCATTTGATTCCTGACTCGACGTCGTCGACAATAATTCAACAGCAGTGATACTTCTATTTTTTATTTAATTCGATTAATATAACCGATTTATTCGAAAAAAAATATTGGATCGATAATTCTTTGAAGTCTTTTGATCTTTTTAAATGTAATTTTCGGCAGCATAGGCAAACCTATGAAAATGACTCCGCCGCCTAATATTTGACTTGAATTACCATATGCGAATAAATAAAAAAAATCCATGTAAATCATCGTTCTGTTGAATCAATAACGTTACAGCATTTTTAATAGTTGAACTGCGATTAACCCCTTTGTAAATTTTTCCTTCGGATAGATCGTAATTTGGAACGCGTGTAACGAAGTAATATAATTTAACGATTTTTCGTTACGGCTACCATTAACACGAACATGGTTCTCGGTCAATTTTTCGTGGCCACGCACTCGACGTAATCGGAACGATAACGAACCTCGAACGGAGTTCAAGTACAACCATGTACACGTACGTGAATGTAAATACGTGGATCTAGACGAGTGTAAGAAAACAGAGCGATGAATTTCGTTGAGTATAAACGAGATGTTTTTTTTTATTGCATCCTGAATTAAATTGAGTGTCCACTGCGTACAAATTGAAGAAATAATCAAGGAATTATTCACAAATATTATCAAAAAATTCGAACAGTCCTAATCAATTTGATTGGGACATTTTTTTTCAACAATTTCGAAACTGAGGAAGTTTTTTTCAACAACACTCGAGCGAATTTACTGGTAAAAAAAGAAATTGTTATTAATACTGTAAAAAATATGATTACGTAATTACAACATTACAATATTCAACAAAAGTTACAGATTCAGCTAATCATGCGCATAAAAAAAATGAACAAACGACTTTACCAATAAATCGAGTGCAAAATGAAATTCTAAAATTTATAAATTCAAATTACAATCTCATGGCGTATTCTTTCGGAACTTATTACGATAATTTATCACGTGTATTTAATATTAAGATAAGACTCGATTATTAATGATAAGTCAAAGATTAATGTATTAACTTAAAGGCAATCGCTTTGTTATCGTTTTGATTGAAGCAAAATTTCAAGCAAACTCAAAAAAATCAAAATAACTTCGTATTCAATAGCACGCATGGGTAGGGCTATAAAGTTTCTGTGAAAATTTCAATAATGTGATCATAAGTTTTAAAAACTTAACAACTCTGTAAATGATTGAGAACTAATCGATTGATCGACTTAGAATATACAATTGATTATATTTTATTCCATTTAGTGCATTGACGTGATTTAATTACTAGCTTAGTGAATGAAAAATGTTAACCCTCAGGATATCAATAATTCAACTGTTTGGCTGCACTTTGACGGTGTGAATGTGAATCGCCAACGTGTCATTCTATTTGGATTTTCAGTGAAACATTATTTTTTTGGGTTCTCTCTTCACTGATGAACAATTATTTCGAACCATTTTGAGGTTTCTAAGCAGACGCGACACATTAAAATTTTGCGTTTCGAGACAAAGAAACCGGTGTCTTAAAAGCTGCGATAAAAATAAGTGTGCAAACAAAATATTGAGAATATTTTCCAACGCGTAGTCTTTTGACCACGATGCACCAGAAGAACTTCTGTGATATAAAAATCGAAGGTCGCCTATACGTATATGTATAGCCCATCACGATCGATTAGTTTATTAATTCTTAATTCATGCTCTTACAAACAAACTTGTACTCGAACTCTCCGATCGATAAATAAGCCCAACACATAACGGCGATATTTTAATCGGCATTGTTTGAATTTCTTTTGAGAGTCGTGGGTCTCTTGGCACACTCGTCCGCCAAGCTCGAGGGTCGAACATTCCATCAAGTTCGTTACACCGGGTTATTCAACATAGAAAATAAGTAAAAATAAGAAAAATCAAAACCTGAAGCAGCCAATGTAAAATGTGTAAAAAAACAAAAAACAAAGAAGTACTTATTCTTGGCAGGAAATACCAGGACTAAAAATTGACATCCTAGAAGTTACAAAGTTTTTGCAACTCATCGTGCACCGATGAGCATGCTAATTCCTAACTCGATTTTTTCGAAAATTCTTTGGAGAGGTGTGTCCAATTATTTTACAAAATTATATATTTTTACTGATTATAAAAATAGACACACACAGCTAAACATTCATTCATGATTTTTTTTTTATAACTTGATTTATGTATTTGCAATTGAATTCTTTTTCCTACTGTTCTTTCCAACATGAAAACCGTGCATTTTCAAAAGCTTTTTCATGTGTTTGATTTTATTTATTGTCAGTGAAAGAAACTCGACAACCTATCACTTAATGGTAACAAGCCACGATTATTCATTATAGTTTTCATGCATTGATTCAAGCGCAAACGTTTTTTTAATCGTCACACACCAGCGTCATATACATAATAAGTGGAGCTAATTCGGAAGAGCGATTTGCATGTTATTTTGTATATCAATTAGCCTTCACTTCCTCTCTACAGCGATAGCCAAAAACTTCACAAAAAACACTGCTAGACTTACATGCATATCAAGTATGTCACACATTTATGTAAAAAAATTACAATCTGTTTTTTGGATTTGCTCAAAAAATTTCAAAACAAAAAGCACGAATTGATACTGAAGATAAGTAATAATAATAATAATGATAATAATAATAATATGATAGTAAGTGTTTGCATAATAGGAATGCAGCATGAAATATTTCTTTAATTCATTTTATTTATTTATTTTTGAAATCGATCAAATTTTTATTGCAAACTTGGTTTTTGGACGAAAAATAAAAAACTCTAAGTTAAAAATAACTTTCTTTCTATGCGCTTGCTTCGAAAACAAAGGCATCAATGCCTTAATGTAAAGACAGTCACCGGAAACGTTCATAGGCGACTACCGCATCGCTTTGAGGCAATACAAAGGATATGCGTTACCAAGGGCATCAACGCCTCAGCTGAGAGGAGCGGCAAATTATTCAGAATAACGCTGATCGACAAGCATCGTTGTCCATTTCACGCTGATTATCTTTTCGTGGTGTCGAACGTATGAACTGATGGAATATATCTTAATCAACTTGAACGAGTAGAGTTTTCTAATTTGTTTGATTTCGAAAGATCAAAAATACCAAAAAAATGTTCACGTCTAGTGAAAAACAAAAAAGAAATATCGATGCCCTGCCACGATGTAACCTTCAACAACCTTGAAGTGAGATAACATGCGTTCGTTGCTACTGAATACCGTACCTACGCGAGCAACATTACCAGGTTCCCATTCAAACTTCAACTTCTTTTTATAATTAGTTAACTTAACCTGGAAAAACATATTTTTTTCCCTTGTAGATTTATCAATACAGAGAGAAAAGTGAAATACATAAGTCTATTCGCACAATGTGTGGGTTTAATGCTTCGGCAGACAATTTACCGTTGCCAAACCGTACTTTGTACCGGATTTCATATTTAAAACCTATCAGACCCTCTCGATAATAACAATGATGATAAAAACGTTATACAATTATACATCGTTGACTAGTAATGGAAAATCTTATTCCTTGTGATACCATTAATTACTTTAATAATCAATATTTTTTTCATCTTTCCAAATCTGAAAAAGTGTAAATATTTATCGTGGTCGAAAACTGCAAATGAACGATGACACAAGGGAAAATCCATTCTAACGATACGAACTTCAACGTCGTCAATAATAATAAATTATGTTTCGAGTCGTCAATATTTTTCTTAAAAATGTTTTTCCATTGAGTAACGGTAGGAGAGGGAGATATTATTGGGGCGAAGAACGATAGCCTCGTTAGAAAATAGCTCGCGGTGGGCAAAAGAGGGGAGGAAAGAAGAAGTTGCGTCTTGCGTCCCAGATAACGACATTTTCCAAGTGCCAATGCACTCGTTAGGTTCTCTGTTTTCTCTGTCAGTTTCGTGACGTCAAGCGATCTCGAAAATTATACTACCGTGTGCATTAACCTGAACGAGTAAACGCAAGTGATGTTGCGAAAAAATGTACGGAATCGAACGAAATGTAAAATGTAATATAAACGAATAAAAAATGTTGGACTTACAAATTGTTATAATATTACTACAATTGGAATATTTTTATCTTTTATGACAACACTCGGTTCGTTTTCATTGTTACAATTGATTAAAATAATCGGCTCGAGTGTTTGATTAAAAAATTTGTACAAGAGTAATAACAATTCGTCGTAAATATATTTTTGAAGATGGAAAACAATACGTGACTTCCTTATTGAATTAAACTTACAAATTTTTCATGTGAAAAAGATTCAGCTCCATTTCCACAAATAATTATTATATTATTGCGATGGAATTATTGTTATTTTTCATGACAGCCATTCAGTTTACTTGGTCATAATTCAGCACGAATATAACGAGAATGATATGTTTGTTTATTTAGTGGAACGTTGGTGAGCATTCGCAACCGTGTAAAATATTTCGTCACAATAAACTAATTAAAAACATAAGACGCGCGTGTTACGATTTAAAAAAAAACATCAGAAAATAAATAATACATGAACCGACGTGTCAGTTCGGAATGAGATGAAATTTTAGGGTTATGTTCGTTTAGCATTCGATGATAGCTTTTGTACTATTTTGCCACGAATGCCTTCGCTATATTTATGTTTCTTATCTACACAATCAATTCGGATATAAAAAATGCGCTGCGTATTTTTTCCTCTTATAAACCGAAATCTATTTTTTACTACAGATGTATTAAGGGTTAATGTACTGATCAAGGAATCAACGAGGATTATCTTCGGTTCATTCAATGGCTTTGAAATGTCTGTTGTCAGGATTTCCAGACCTCAAACAAGTTCCAAAATGTATAGAAGCTTTTCTTGACAACTTAAAAATAGCAAAACGTTGGTCAGATTAAAAAAAAAATCTTCAATGAAATGTTCTTCGTCTAGAAGTTCAATTAACTCGATTATTTTAGAGGACTTCACAACGTCTTTACGTAGCAACTCGGTGTGGGATTTGGCTACTTTTCTACTTAAAAAGGTTCTTAAATGGTCAATAAAAGTATGTAGCAATGATCGTAGCTTTCGCAATTTGATGTGCAAAGGTTTGAAAGGTACGTCTATTGTTACCCAAGGTTGACACCGTGATGAATCAGGAACGTAACAAAAACCGCAATTGCCCTTAGTATAAAGAGTGCTGAGTACTTTTTTCGAATTTGTTTAGCATCACCAACGCACGTATGTGTAATGTATTTAAAAATGGTAATAATAATCAATTCACTCACGATATTCTCTCTCACGGTATTGTGAAATAATTGTTCCCTGATGTCAGCCTCATCTTCCATCTTCACCTGTTTGTCAGTAGATTTTTTTTGGTTAAATACACAACCGTTGTTTGTCCCACAGACATTTTATATCACATTTATATTTTTTTTCGTCGCGAGGATCATGCCAGTTATTGTTCAATCGAGGTAGACGAAATTTTTGCACAAATTATCGTCCACTCCGATTAGTTATTGAAATTTTTTGCACTGCTCACGGTGCTCACGTTCTCGAGCGAAATCATTCAATTTTTTGGCGTTCTGTTCTTCTTCACTCTTTTGAAAAAGACCGATGAAAATAACGGATACTCTTTGACATTGGGGGACATTTATAAATTCTTTTATTCGATACGCCGTGTTTACGTATGACACACATTACACGACGATCGATGCTCAACGACAGTTGGCAGAACACTGAACTCACTGATCGACTGAACTGGCTGAACACTGAATAAAAAAAGATATATTTTATCTCTCTCGTTGAAACTCCTCTATGGTTTTATTGCGCCTCGATCAGGGACAGCGCCGTCTGTCAAACATTCAGTGTTTTACCGATTGCAGCAAGTGATGAAATCTGCATTATCACCAGGTATTCCCGCGGTCAGGCTGGATAAAAATCGTTTACTTTTATTGAATTTACCTATACGGTTCCTGAATACGACTCCCGACTTTGATTAAACTTTTTTTTCTAACTGGTGTTTTCAGAGACTTATGACTTCGTCTCATTCACTATTCAACCGAATTCAATTGTGTAATGTAATAATTATACATGAGCTCATCGAACAAATTTTAATATCAAGTTTATTCACCAACTAATGAAACCAAAATTATGACATCGTTGCGCCGGTACACGTTCGACGCACCGGGGCATCGCGTACAAGGTAAGGTAGGCGCGGGACAGTAGGTTGGGCGAGAGAGAAATACAATTTTATAGACATTTTTTCTATCGAGTATATTTGTCGAATCGAATGATAAAACGAAATTTATTATTTGATGAATTTATTTTTCGGTAAAAAAAAAAATTACCGCACATGGGTTACATTCATCAAATTTCATTCCTACACGTTGTGATTGGTCACATTGAATCAGCCAATAACACGCAGTTTCAGGGGGTCACAGGAACAAAATAAGATGGAAGTGGTCAAACGGATGGAACCAATGGTAAAGTTAACCTCAAAATTTTGACGTTTGGTCACCAATTCACTGCGATTAATTGTGAAACATTTTTCAACCAATAATTGAATGTTGTAAAATCTATGATAAATCTCGAAGAATCTGAGCCGTTGAGTCTCGAGAGGCAAAACATTGAGGTGAATGATTTCGGTCGATTTAAGATCGGTGCGAAAAATTACCACAAACAATTTTGCGGTATTTACATTGCGAGATTAGCCGCGTTGAAGGATTCGATCGTTGCCACAGCCAGAATAAAATGGGGTATTAATTTTATCATTTTTATGCATAAACCTTCGTTATATTTGTATTGATTTATCAATAAATAAGCACTTCATTTTGTGGTAGGTCAGTATCCAATCTTGAGTCCAGATCGTCTCAGCGAATTCAACGAGCAAAAAACATTCATTGTCATTGGTACTTTGTACAAACATCAAGAACTCAAACCATCAATTTTGAAGGAACTTAGCCAAGAGCTACAAGTGGCTTATCAATCACAAAGATCAAATTATGTCTCTGACAAGGATAAATTGTTTCTCGAGAATGAATTAATACGTGCTAAGTTATTGGGTAATCATCCCAATCCACGAGAAGTTGTTACTGGAATTATATGCGCAGTTTTGGGTCATGAAACTGACGATGGAGCATTTTGGGTAAACTAATTTTAACTTCTGCCTCATTTACTACATAACTTGCAAAACAATAGGATCATGTCAGTTATATATTATAGGACTAGAAAAACGTACAAGTTTTTGTCGGAAATATTTAACACAAAGTTTAGCGTTTCGAAATAACCACCTTGTCCATATCCAATCCACAGAGCTTACAAATCGGTGTATCTCTGAAATGAAATGGAACAAATTCTTGTCTTTTAAACAAATTTTCGTTATCTGTTCCTCAGTAATTGTGGAAAATAGAACGTGTTAAAAAGGTTTTGAGCTATTTCGTAAAATATGAATCTTCAACCACTCCACACATGAACGCGCGTAAAACTGAACATTTGAAATTTTGCACCTAGTTTCATAGTCGTGCTGTTACTGCACCGTCAAATTTTTCCAGAATTCCGTAGAAAAACATTTTGCGATAGTCTCTTGAAAAATCAAGACTTTTTTTTCTACAATTTGCCGGTTCACTATTTTTCCAAGAATTAAGTTCTATGCCACAGGTAGACGACTGGTGTTTTCCTGGATGTTGTCCTTGTATTTCGAGTTCTGGAGTGCCTTCCCAAAACGAAGGAAAATTGTTGTTAGTTTCGGGTTTTGATTTTGCAAATACTCCTGACAACCTGAGCCTCGAACTCTTGAAGGAGTGGATAAATGGGTTCGCGGGTGTTTCAAGAGCTCAAGAGGCAGCAGCTTCGGTTATTCAAATTGTTGTGGCTGGTAACAGTATCAGGTCTGAAGTCGAAACATACACTCGATACGAATTTGAATCGAGGAATTCTCAAGCCAATCCAGCAGCACTCGAATCAATTCTGGCAACGTACAGATTCGATTCTTATCTTAGTGGCATAGCAGAAAATTGTCCAGTCATCTTAATGCCTGGACAATATGATCCCTCGGACCACTCGTTGCCGCAACAAGCATTGCATCCTTGCATGCTACCAAAAACTTCAAGGTACACAAGATTTTAGATAAATCGTCCCTTCAATACTTTCATTTCAGTCAGTTGAATTTCTCATGTTTTAGGCCAAATTTATGAGGATATTAAAATATTGCATTTTTTTTAATGTAGCAATTTGCACCGAATGCATACTTTTTTTCGATTAGAAAATGAAACGTTAGTTACACATTGGCGATTGATTTTTTAGGTGCAAACAAAACTTTATATCACTTTATTTATAGAACAAATGCTTCTGGTTTTTTTTTAAATCACTAGAAAAATAACCAAATTCTTACAACTTTCAAGATAAATAATTCATAGATAAATCGATGGGAGAAAACTGAAATGATTATTTTAAAAAAGCAAGATCGTTTTAGTCCGCCAGACCAAATTAGTGGCACTTTCAAAAGAAATATGGCTCGACAATTTAGAGAGAGTTTTCGATATTTAAATAAGTCATAATGGCACGAAAAATATTTTCTGGAAACACGTCTCGAAGCTGTTATAATAGCAAATTTTCAACATATGAAAGTCCTTAAAGTTGACTGAATTGTAAACTCATCCCAGGTATAGGACTTTTCGAGGTGCAACGAATCCTTGGATTGGCAAAATAGGCAACAGAATTTTATCAGGTTCGAGTGGACAACCGATCGACGACATTACGAAAGTTACAGGAGTCGAAGAAGCGCCGGCTCTTGAATGGCTGGAAAAGACTCTTATATGGCGTCATTTTGCACCTACTGCGCCTGATACACTTCCGGTTTATCCGTACTTTGGTACAGATCCGTTTATTATGACCGAATGTCCGGATATATATTTTGCCGGTAATATGGAAGAGTTCGCCACGAAAATATACATCGGTGAGTATGTCGACGACTATTCTTTCGTCACCACAACGAACGATTGATTTTTTATAAATCATATCTACGTAAATAAACCAGATGAATGAACGAATCAAATAATTGAGAAATTAGTCGAATCAGTACAAAGTCGAAAAGTCATTTTATTCAGAATTATGAATAGTATTCAAATCTCGTTTTATTTTTCTCCAAATAGTTTAATTTCATTGAACCCCCCTATCAAAATTCACGATTTACAAAAATGTTGAGTAAATGATACATTTACTATCAAAATTTTTTCGGTAGGATATTAAAAAAAAAAAATACGATATTCCATTATAGGTGAAGAAGGACAAACGGTGAGATTGATATGCATACCCAAATTCGCTAAAACACGGACTGCCGTTCTCGTTGATTTGAATTCATTGGATACTCGGCCAATTTCGTTCGGCTCCAGTTGACCTGGTTTAATTTTTCTTGTTGTTTCACGTTATACGTTCACAGGTCGTTGGCAATGTGGGTTCGTAATATTAAAAAGACTGCGTAATCGTACCATTGAAATATATAATTTTATTCGTCTCTTTGAAATATAATTCTGTATCGTATGGTACACCATATTTATGTATTTATTTATACATAATCTAGAAATATATATTTGGTATTTTACTGTAAGTTTCGTTTACCTTTTTAGTGTTTTAATGGTTTATAACTCCCCCCTGAATCCTGCATGACAGATGGTTGAGTGGTTACCGTTACTCAGTAGCAAGCAAATTTATTTTTTCTCCAGTCCCAATTGATTTCTAATACCCTGAATTTTAGTTGATATCTCGCGACCGATAATTGATATGCCATCGATCATTCAAGCGATATTTGGAAGGAGAAAAATCTTTATCCCTATGGTTAAATGTATCGTGGACTTATGCATTAATTATCTCAGCATCGAATCTCATGTTTATCCCATTATTATCATCAGGAGCTTAAAAATAGACTCATTTCTATCAACGTGACAGTTCACATCTATAAATATAATAATAGGCTCGAGAATGCATGCTGCATTAGAACAAATAGTTGTTGTAAAGCAATATGCATTTTAAATGTCACAGAATTTTTTTTTTTCTCCCGAATTACCAGCAGAAAGTCATTCTTAACATCAAGCTTTTGGTAGGACTGTCACGCTTTTCTTTTTTGTAATACTGCAATAATATTTGTATTATAATACTTTGATAGATCTTTTGGCATCGCTTTTTGAACATTTTATGCATTTTCGTTATGTCTCTCTCACATTTTTCTTTTTTCTTAATATTTTTTTCTTCTTGCAACAGAGTACTTTCAAGTTATCTTAATTATAAGGAAGAAAAAGAGCAGTAGTCTAAACACAGCAAACAATTGGCGGAGAGTTAAAAAATTCTCAAATACTGTTATCTAAGTCGCTGTTTCGTATTTTTGTCTGTTCATTCTTTCGTTGATTTCGTTATCGTTTGATAATTGAATCGTTATATTTATGTTGACAGGAATAAGCCTGATTTCGTTTCGCAGATGTGTCTATGAAACAATCAAACGATATACGTACTTTTTGTTCGTCGTTAGTTTTAAATTCCGGCTAGACGAATGAGCCGGATGTGCTTTCAAAGGCTGGGCTTCTTTCTTGAGCTATTGCTCGTTTCATTACCGACATTCTTTTTCCACGTAACTATTTTATCGACCTCGGCAAAATTCTCACTCGGACTTGAAGATCTTGAAGATATTGGCGTATTCATATTTAGACAAACCGCCGATATTTCTTTAGACGATTCTTCCATGACGATTTTTTCACCTGGTTCAGGTACTTTCGTCATGTCGGATTGTTCATCGCCTCTAATCGCACAAATTACATCGGTGAGGGCTACGATGTAGTTTTTTGCAAGCGTCAGTGTTTCGATCTTCGATAAACGCCTCTCTTTACTAACATGTGGTATCACTTCCCTCAGAGACTGTGAATAAATAATTCATCAATTATTTTACATTTCTCATCCTTCAAACAAATTGACAAAACTTTATAATGAAATGACAACATTTCATGCCAAAATTTTGGGAATGAAACTTGTGGCCTAATATTATCCATAACAGACGTTGATAAAAAAAAAGGTTTTTTTGTCATTAATTATTATTTGATGTACTACTTCTACTCTGAGGGAAAAAAGGTCATCGATTAATTCCCACGTGTGATGGGTACATGATGATAAATATGAACTCGCGTCAGGGGGTCTGTTCCGGCGTAGATGACCCTAAATGTGTTCTCCTTAAATTGTTATGATCTTGAGTTCCATTTTTCTATAAAAATTCTCTATAAAATGAATCAAACATTCTCGAATATTTTTCGAATCATTGTTGGCAAATAATTTTGCTATAGTGTACCAAGTCGCATTAATTTGTTACAATAATTCACTAATTTCGTTAGTTTGTTTTCATGGAGAAATTTGCTTTGAATATTTTATTGAAAATGTCATTGATCCAAAATTCAAAAAATAGTTTGAATGTATCCAAATTGTTAAAATCTTGAAAACGAGCTTACATTCAATTTTATTTGTCACCTTTAAAAGAAATTTTGAAATGCTTTTTTTTATATTTGTACCAAGATCTTTTGATATTAAACAGTAATCCATTATTTATTAAATTCCTCACAACTTTATAAACAGAATATTTATTTCCTATTAATCAGATCTCACTGTAAAATCTATGAAGCAGAAGAAAAAATTTATGGTCAAAACGAAAAAAGTCTGGCATTATTATTCTGGTGCATATTACATTTTATGACCCGGGTCATATTCGATGGAACGTCGTTTGATATTTCTTTAAATGATGGGGGTTTTTTTCGTGGGCAAGGAAAAAAATATATATAAAAAAATTGATGTTCACCTGAAACGCGTCGTTGAGGCTATGCATCCTCATGCGTTCCCGTTCGTTACTCTCAAGTCTCCTGAGAGTTTTTTCCCTCGGGGTTGTAACTCGTGATGACTTTGAAGATCGTAAATTATGACGGGATATTCGCTTGGAAGTACGGCGCATCGAGCGGTGCTCCTCTTGGGGCTCTTCCGGCTCGTCCCAATCTTTGCTCAATGAGTCCTCACTGCTCATTTCCGAACGCATACCTATTTAATGTCATTATTAGTTAGTTAACTCCGATGAACCATATAATCGAATGATTTACTTTTAACACATAAAATAGTCATTTCTCCTCATGGCTGCCATAGTTTTCACTCTACATTTTTAACTCCTATTTCTTCAACAATTTATCTACATTTACACAATTTCAGGTGCTCGAAAGTAACGATTTGATTTGATTTCAAAACAAAATTCCAAATTCTATCATCTGATCTGAACTCTTTGAATATTTTTATAGCATTCATCTATTAATTGGTTGAACTTAAATATTTCTAGTATTTTATTAATTTTCATAAATAGTATTCAAAAATATCTTTACACCAAAATAATCGTGAATCATTGGTATTATTTCAATCATTATTCAAACTTATTCGAGTGGTAGTTTTTTTCAGATACAAGGTTCATCGAAACACGTTTAGAGTGAATAGATAAAAACCCTAAAACTGCCGAAACGAACAGCAGAAACAACTATTTATACATTTTGTGTGATAGAAAATTAATTAACAGAAGGAAAAAAATGAAAAACATCGATAAAGATTCTAGCTAAGAAAAAATAGAGAAACTTACACGCGACGATATAATTCGAAATCCAGTTCAAAGAAGTAATAAATTAAATTATTTTATACATTTAAATATTCGTAATGATCTCAGTATTAAGCTGATCAGATCGTAACGAAAGTACCACTTTTTCAAGATAATAAAATAATAAGGATCATGGACCAATCGACGTATTGCACCAAACAATAAAGAAAATTCTCGATTTTGTTAATTCTTTGCAACGCATTCGACAAAACAATGTTTGATTTCGACAAAACTTGTTGAAGTATTGAAATAGAACATTGCAAGTTAATGATGAATTAAAAAAATATGTTATAACGTTTTAAAAGCATGAAAAATAAAATTTAAAAGTACCGTTATTGAATTAGTTCTGTCGCAATATTTCACTATCTTCGTATATTCTTTGATAATAATTCGCCACTTGTTTCGTTGAAAATTGTTGAATGTGCAAAAATAACAATATTTTTCAACGACTAAGAAAATAATTGTTTTCTAAAAAAAAAAACAAAGTTTCGTTGAGAAAATTTATCGAACTTGAAATTTTAGTAGAGAAACAAAGATTCAAACTTTGGTTTATTTATCTGTCTCGTCGTCAGCCGCTTGCGGAGCGGAACGTACTTGTTGAGCCACGTTGGAACGACGACTACTGATACAGGGGGAGGAAGTGGGAAAGGGAGGAAAAAAGAGTGGCAAGGCGCCGGGGTGCGGTCGGCGCCGTCGTTCCGCCTACTTCCAACCCTTAAAAACAGTTTCGTAAAGCTCACATATACCCTGTGCACTTTTTCACCCCTCCTGAGATTCAAATACGTGGCATGAAAATTTCATATTGATAGAAATACCCGTGATAGGATTTGATCGAATTTTTATGGAAATTAAACCATCATCATATGTTAAATATTTATACTTCATTTTATTAAACTTTTGTAATTAGCGTGAAATTCGTAAATTTTATCATTCGCCAAATTCATCAATCTCGAATTCAAGGTTCATCAATTTTCTCACAAATCGATAGTTCTTTTTCCATAGAGATAATTAAAAAATTGTCAAAACGGTAAAAAAAAAAAAAAAAATTAATCATATGCAGGATGAAAAATATTTCTGAAGTGTCCAACATATTTTTGCACAAAAAGAGAGTAAATTTGTTTACAGGAATGTTAATCAGAGCTCGAATCTTAATAGCGATATAATTCAATTGAAAAATTGAATCAGCTTGAATTCCAGTTTTTTTTTCATTGGATTTGGATACGTTGTTTCGATGGATAGAGTTTAAATGAATATTTCGAATTGTTTTGTTTTCCACGTTATTCTTAGTAGTTGATCGAGCAGTCGTTAGTAACAACATTGATTTGGCAACATGAGGAATGCAAAGTGGAAGTAGTATTTACATTTTTAATAAACAAGAGCGATTAAAAAATTCAAGGGAAATTTGAACCCTGTTGCAGATAATTCGATTATTTAGAATCGAGAATCTATAAATGTTCCATAAAAAAAAAAACAAGAAAACCAGGAATAACTATTGCTAAAATTGGGAAGTACTTCAAAAGATTTTTTCCTTTTGAAAAATGTCCAGATGGAACGGACAAATGAAAAGTACAAATAAGTTTATCAATGAAATAAGCGTGTCGTGGACACCGATTGGAAATGTTATTTTCGAGGACACGGGTTATACAAGTGCGACATACACACATCGGTCTCGGTGCGCGTGTTGATGCGCTACAGGTGGGCGGATGACGTAATTCGCCCACGCGAGGACCCCGAACATCCCTCATTCCTTCCATTACCGCAACATAACCGAACGCTCGTAGTTTCTCTATCATTGTTCCCCTTCTTTTTCCACTTTGCTATCAAGATCTCAGCCACCCTACTCGTTCGTTGAATCCATTTTGGTGTATGGTAGAGTCCACTTCTGAATGGGCGTCAATTTTATCGCTCATATCATACCTTGTTTCTCGGTTCACCAGTCAATATCTGTCTTTTTGTGCTTTGGTACAAAAAGTAACAGTCGTTACATTGTTTTGTGCAACGAATGATTGAAATCATATGAATGAATTCACGATTTTGACACACTTTGTATTAAGCCAAACCAGATAAATTTCTGATGGAGTGAATGCTGAATTTGACACACAAATCCTTTAAAGCGACTGTCATTAGGCACAACCCGCTGCTGCTGCAAAGCCATTGAATTCAATAGGTGCGATGAATAAAGCTCGAGAACATGATTGCAGTAAAATAGAAGGGCGTCAAAAAAGCTTCTCTCCACTTTCGAAACCGTCGAACAAAGCCACTGGATTTTAGGAAACCTGCGAAACAAATTCACAGTTTATATGAAATAATGAGCGGTTATTAATAACGTCGTGTATTTAAAGCCTTGCAAGATGAAAAATTGACATTTAAAACGTGTATGTATTGTTCATTAAATATCTACGGAGTGCATTTTTTTTCTGTATTCTGAAAATTCAAGATAATGCTGTTATATAAACGGGGCTACGTAAAATATATTAATATACAGAATAAAAAAATTGAATAAGGAATAAGAACAATGATATTTACGTAAATAGTTTTTACTTGTTCGTAGCTTTAATGGTATTTTAACGAAACTGCACAAATCGATTTATTTCTGGTCAGTTTACTCTTTGTTTTCGGATTTTTCTGCAGATGCTATTTCAATAACCGGTCGTTCAGTAGCGTACAAATTTAGAATCCGTCATGGTGAATCAATTAACAAAAGTATGTGCGACATTTGTGATTTTTTATTAAAATTTCACGTTTTCGGAAGAATTCAAGAACGAATTATTGTAAGAAAATTCAAATGCATTTGCAAAAACCGACCGACTTATTCCGCGTTACAAAAAAAAATTATTGTTGAATAATTTAGAAAAAACAATTATTACTTGAAATGACTGTTGGTGAAATTTTAAAGATGGCTAAATTTTTTCAAATTGTTGGCCAATTGCTAAGTTTTGCCATTCTGATCGAATTCACCTTATCGGCGTCGAAAATGTGTTATTCAAGTCTACACGATAAAAAAGTTACAAAATATACAAATTAAATTAGTAATAATGTTTTTAACAATAAGGAAAAAACATGAACGCAGTCATTTAATTACGCTTAAGTTCGTTGATAATATTTCCAGACATGTTCGGGTTATGAGGATGTTATTATTTTTATCCCTTTTATCTGAATTTGAATTTTCTCGCAATCGAGTCTTTTCGTCTGAAAACATTGATTAGTAAAAGGTAGGAACTACCATGACTGGAATAACATGAAAAATTATTACTTTTCATCATGTATTATATTACAAATTAGAGTGTCCGCCTTTCAACATTTTTTATCATTTTCCATCTTTGCATTTGCCACAACACGTGTCACTTTGCTTTTCAAGCTCAGATGGCTTATGATTTGGTGTCCAGGGACCGAGACTCGCAGATGAATAAAAGTCCATGGGATACGGCTTGCTCTCGTCGTATTGTGCAAGTTTCAAGGTCACTGCACCCTCGTAAGGGGTTAAAAACGGTTTTTTGAAAGCTGTTCCCCAATCTATACTCAGTCTAGGACAAGCGATCTAAAAAACGAGAAAAATATGGATCAGTTATGCATATCTTTTCATTTTTTCCCATAAGTATCAAACGATCATAAAAAAAAAACCGAATGCCATTAAATTCATCAATACTCGATCCTTAGTAACATTTTTGTAAATTTTGGTAAAAAAGTAACTATCTTCTGCACGGAAAAATTTAAAACCGAAATGTTACCGTTACAGAACAGAAACTTCATTAATCGTGAACTTAGTCGATGACTTAGTTCTCTCCGTACAAAAATTGCATTGAATTTATTGAAAGATTAGTCTTGTTATTTCATCTTAGAGACCAAAAAAATTATTGGTCGTGTGTTTTGTTTCTAGTCCTTTGAAGATTCATAGATACTGTATAAATGAATGGCACCGAATAATGAATGAGATTTATTTGAATGATTTACGGAAGAATAAACACCTGTATAAATGCGTCAATTCCATCAAACATGCTAATTTTGTCTGGAAATATTTCTGAGAGTAGAATAACGACACTTTGTTTTCCCAATGAGTCTATTCGTCTCTGCAACGATTTCAAGACATTTGGATTTCCCTGCCTGCCAAGGGTTCCGAGAACAAGACCGATTGTATTAGCATTTGAGGCAAACTCTATTGCTTCTCGTCTTGTCTTTCGCATTTGCTCGTGATCGTAAAACTCTTCGGTTAGTTTTTTATCATATGGATCATAACGAAATGCTCGAATCTTTGGATTTGCTATCATCACAGCTTCCAAATGAAAACGACCGTCGCCAACGTAAATAACCGCATCGGCGCATCGAATTTGTGGTGCTGTGCAGCCCAATATCTGTTAATGAAAAAAAGTTTGTACACATCAGTAAATAATTGCTGCAATAAAAGTTGTACATCAGTAAATAATTGAAAAAAAGGGAATTATTGCAACAATGTAAAATCAGAAATTAATATTAAAGTTTTAGAATCCAAGAACCCGTTAATAAATGAATGAATCACATATTGATGAATCTTTTTGTCTATTTTCTCTAGATAGGGCGATGCAAAAAAAGTGCAAGTTTTTATTTCAAGGAAACGCACCTCGCCAGGACTCAGAGGTTTGCTCTGAGGCACGTTAACTTCGTATCCAGCTTTCCTCATTTCACTGGCTATAGCTTGGAGCGTCCCTGCAAATTGTATTGTGCTGACGAGTGCTATTTTTGTGGTTACAAGTAACGTCATTTGAAGACATTCGATACAGTGCACTGTGTCGATTTTAATGTCGACAAATATATATAAAACTTTAATTCCTTCCGTCTGATCGATAGGAATGAGGCACGAGTGTCCATAATGTACCAATAAGTCAACGTTGAGGGCTCGTGCAGAAAAATCGTCTACGCAACAAGCACCTGCAATTTATAACAAAGTACATTGTCAAAACCTTTCAATCAGCAAATGAAACAATAATCAGCAACCATAAATAAAAGACAGTTTTTGAGAAGTTTCATTGATCACATTTTGAGAAAAAGAAAGCTTTACCTTATTTTCTGACGAAGAGAAAACAATGCTTAACTATATTCCTCTTTGGAATACAAAACCGATGTGAAAAAAACAGGCAGCGGGATGTTTGCTGACTGCACAACTGTTATATCTGGTGATTTTAAGTTATGGACATATTTGTGACAACTCGGTATTGAAAATCATTAGTTTGTATATAAATGAGGTTAAGGAATGTTTTCCTCGTACGAAACTTGTTTATGACTGCATTAAGAAATTGTAGATATAACTCGACCCAGAGCAGAACAAAATAACTAGACAAGTCCTATTTTTAGTGCTTTTCCATGGAACAAATGCATTGTAAAAAAATCAACGTACGGAAACAACAATGAAGAAAATTTACCGTATGTCACATCGCCCATTATGACAGTCTCAGCTTGCGTAAAATCTTCGATAATATCAGCGATAGTTGTTGCATACAATAGCAAACCTTCCGGCATTTGAAGGGCCACTCGTTTTGCCTTTGTTTCTCGAATTCTCCATATCGTTTTGTGAATCTCAAAATTATAATTGTTCGGCAAAACTGCGATAGCTGCGTTTAACAATGGATCATTCAATAAATCTTGAGGTATTTTGTTTACGCGGACCGGAGCTTTGAACACTTTTCGCACAGGTTTGGCTTTTACAACGACAACAGCAGTTTCTTCATTCATTGTTGTTATATTTCACTTTTATCAACGTGTGAACGCTGTAGCCTAAATGATTCTTTCGAGACGCTGCACGATGGGACAAACAGAAACATGTGCTGTATTGTCGTGGTGGCGCAGATACCAAGACGATTTGTTTTTGGATCAGCTGACGGAATGTGACTGCTTCGGAAACCATAACCTTACCATGCTAGTTTCATTTTTTTTAGTACCTCTATCGATATAGGTGGTTATTTGGTGGTGCGGACAATTTTAACGGTTGGTAAGAATGAGTTTCGTTTTCAAGTAAAAAATCAAAAGTATCGAAAGTTTGGATGTAAGGACAGCCTACTACAGATGTTTATTTTGCATGAAAATGATATCAATAAGGTGCGTAATCGATGTAGAACCGTATTTGGGTGACGAATCCATGAATTTCAACGTTTCCTACTTAAAAATTTATTTACAAAACGTAAAATCAAACTTTCCACAAATGATCAAATATCTTAACCGTTTATCTTTGGAGATGCATCGATATGAAGCTGTGTCTATTAAGTATGAGAATGGGTGTTTTTCTCCACGTCTAACCTTGCCTGTTTGGCATATTTACGGAAAGTTTACATGTTTTTACATCCTCATGAGATATGACAATTAAGAGCGTGTTCGAAAAACATCACTCACGTGCCCAGGCGTATGCTATGTAGGATCACTAAGTGAAATATAAACAAATAACAGTAAGGTGTTTTCAGCATGAATTTATGCAAGTACAGTTCGAACTTTCAACCATCCCGCAATCAGTTTTAGAAATGAAACAAGTTGCATTAAAACTGTCGAAGATGTCGATAAATTATAAGCAAACTTAAATAAAACGAAGTGAAACTGGCCGGGTTGATAACTTTTCTGTTTTTTGAAGTTAAATTTCCTGTTAAATTTCACATTGTTTTGCCAGTGGATATTTTTTCCTAAGGCCTGGGAGGATTTCGTGGAAGACGACTTTAATCTCTTCGATCTGTTCCTTCTGGGGCCGTTCATCGGCGGTCACGCTTATACCCGGACGGTGTACCATAAACGCGTGGTTCAAAATTAAAAACTCGTAGTTGAGAGCGCAGAGCTCAAACGCCTAGAAAAAAAAAAAAAAAAAATTTCATATGTACCGCCAATTTCGAAGTTTCAATGATTGCCGTTCATCGGCGCTCGTAGTAGCTCATAACGTTTTCCCGACATATTTCAGTCTGTACCGTTCGAATATGAATGATCATACGCGGATAGTGCAGTTGATGAAAAACGGGGATACGCGAGCATATACATCTTTAAATATTTGCAGTCATGTCTCTCCCTCATGGGAGTACAACACTTAAGCCGGGGGAACACTTACTTGTAACCCTTTGTTGTACATGCCGTCCCAGCTGATTCGTTCCTCATATTTTGGGTCGTTCTTAGTGCCTATATATATTGGGTTCCAAAGTTTGAAATCTCCGGTCCGTTTTCCAGAACCAGACACGCGAAGAGCATCCGACTGTTGTGTTTTCATCCACATCCAGATTCCTGGTACTGCGTTTTGGCGATTATAAATTCTCTCATGAAAAGGGAAGGCTCTCTGTTCATTCAACAGTTTAAACTGGAATAAATTAATACTTCATATCAAGCACACATGCATTTTACATTTGAACCTTTGAATTAATGAGAAAAATACCTGGTTAACCACTGCCTCTAAATTTTGATTTCAATTTGGTTATTCTCATTGATAGATTCTTTTCAATTTCACTTTTTCGGTTTGAAATTCACATACTCATTTTTTTGATGATTCTAGATTTTTGATGACTTTAGAAATATTATTTCTAGAGTAATGAGGAAAAGAATGTCAGCTGGTAGTTTTCTAATATATAAAAAATGATAATTCGATAATTGGCGTTCTTTTTTTTAGCCAAACGAACCATCGTTTGAATAAAAAAAATCGTCATGGACTGACTGAACTGACAACGAAATATAACGTGCAATGGGCACCTTCAAATTAAATATCACAGTTCCATTCAGATTTTTCGTTCAATTCTCTATCCTTTCCATCTATCGACCCTAATCAAATACTGCTTAACAAGAAATAAATAAAGACTAAACTAACAAGTTCTCGTTTGTTGAGTGGCGGCATACAGTTTTCCTCAACCTCGAAAGGAGGTAGTACGAATCCAATCGGATTTTCAGTCCAGAGAAGTGGATGTTCATTTTTGCTTATCATTGCGAGAAATTCCGGGACCAAATTTTCACTCGGATACATCTCGATATCAGCCACGAGAATGTAATGAGTCGTTGCGCTTTCTTTCGCAATATTACGACCTACGTTTGAGGGGTAGGCAAGATTGTTTTTGTTTTTGTACGTCCCGGCGCTAGCGACTCCTTTCCACGGCGGATCTTTGCTGCAATCATAGGCGCTAGGAAGTATTTCGCTTCTTTCTGGTATCTAAATCGTTTAAAGAAAAATATTAATTCTCTTTGCAATATTTTGTCGATCGATTTCATTGATTACACGGATATTTAAATAGTTTTAACACAAAGTTTTGGCAAGTCGGTTTTTTTTCAGTTTCGCTACAACTGGGAAAACATCATGACAGATTTATTTTGGCAATGTTTGACTAAACGGACACACCACAAGAAAAGTAATAAACTAGACTTAGGAATGCTTAGGACTTTTGAAATGAGAGAAAAACAACACTTGCCTTCTCAGGGACGTGCTGATTGCTGTAATAAACGTGGAACGTTACAAACTGAATAACCAGGGGAGTGGAGCAGTGTCTCAAATATTTTATCGAATCCACCGTTGGCTTGAAATCTGTTCCCGGTGCGTATATGGCTATCGAAATTGGGGCTCGCCATCTTTCGATTATTGGTACGAGATTATCAAGAAAAGTGTAGTCCGGTGCATGCGTCACATACGTGACGCTTTCCCAACAGTTGAACGTCGTGTTCATTGGGACATAATTGTAATAAACATGATATTGCCCCCGTACACTTTCTTTTGGCTCGGCCACTTTATCCAAGCAGTATATGCGTGATGCATACGCTGGAATCACCGGGGGTTCCTGATGAAAATTAAAAAAACAAACAAAAAACAAAAACCATTCAAAACGATAACGTGAGCTTACGTATTGAGAGGATCTGTCAGTTGCAGGAGCCGTGGGGTCGATAACTGAAAAGTAGTTACACGTTGTTCTCGGACACGATTGATATTTAAAGAACAAAAAGAGTTATGCCATTCTCTCATTAAAAGAGAACAACGTGTAACTTTTCTTTTTCTTTGAATATCAAGCGTGTCCGAGAACAACCGTCCACTCCTGCAACTGATAAATCACCTTCTTCTAACAAAGGCAGTGATATTAAACTTTCCAAGAATAGAAATCCCTGCCCCACGACATTTTGCTTCAGTTTTAATTAAAAGAACTCGGCTTTCGATGGAACTGACAATGAACCAAAAATTTCCAGACTCTGGCCCTTTAGAACTTTATTCAAATTGGACCAAATTAGATTTACAGAAATGTAGAAGGCCAAAATTGTCGTCGAAATCTATCGTTCCATTTTTAACTCCTGACCGCCCACAAAGTAAAAAGGCGAGTGATATGCGTTTCTCGGCGGACAGCTGATGGGTTGAATTTTTTTCATCTTTGCTTTCATTTTTGTAACTTTATTTTTAGTTTTTTGCTGTTTTTTTATTTTGTCATTAAATTTTCTTTATTCGGAATTTTGTTTATTATTATGGATCGTTTTTTAACTTCGTACTTTTTAAGTTTACTAACATCTTCAATCGCAATTGTCAAGGTGTAAATGGAATGGGTCGATTATCATGAATTTCGACTTACTTGTGGTTTTTCTCGTGGTTGTAATATCACAGCAACAAAGAAAGCGTATGCGACCACATCTAAGCCCCCAAGTATCACCATTTTCAAATATTGGTTATTATTTTAAAAAAAGAATCTCTTGAGTACCTGATTCCGTAGACGAAATGCATTCATTTATGTTTGAAAACATTCGAAAAGGGACGTTATATTGGCGTTACTGTTGCTATACGATCAAGACTCAAACTCAAAAAAATCTGGGAACCGTGCTTTCTTAGAAGTTATCTTATCGTATTGAGAATTCTTTCCATTCAGTTTCAGCACGTTCCGAGATATGACAATTTTCTGCAGCTATTCCAATAATTCGCCGTAATCACTCTTTCGCTTGCCGGCACTTTTAGACCAAGCTTTGTGACTTTGCGCCTGACTCCAAAATTTACAAGTACATTACTACGTGAATTTTTCTTCTTTGCAGCAAAGTCTCTCCTACGAGCTTGTCTATTATTTTTCTATTTCGAATTATTATTGAATTTGGTTTATTGTACGCGTTCGCTATACAAGCGATAAAATACTATTTTATCCAGAAAAATGAAGGAAATTGAAAATGGTCGAAGTCACGGCCGCGTGAAATGGCGTGGAACGCCTTCATATCTATTTTGTTTTAACTTCTCGACGAGCAGCAAGCGTTATATATTCTGTGCCGGGTAAATCGTACATTGACAAGTTCCCCTGAGTTTCAACCTGAAAAGGGAGTTTTGAAAAACAAAATAAAGAGAATAGTAATGCCGACTGTATTTTCACTTTTGCCACACACGAATTATATTTATTGGTAAATTTTTTTTATGACAGATTACACTGATGGATCCGCATGTTTTTAATATAACTGTTGTCGGAGAATACGCTGAAATACACGTCAAAATAAAAATAATCCAGATCACACACTGCTCGTTAAAATTTCTTATCTTCTTTCGTTTGTTTCCACGTTTTGTTTTTTACTTTTCATCCCCAAATTCAGCGATGAGACAGATAACTATTAACTCGTTTTTATTTTATAACCGTTTTGTAATTCGATACGTCTTATGTGTAATTCATTAGAACAAAAGTGATCATTGCTAAGTCTCGACATTTTCGACCATCGAACGATCCATCAGGAGTATTGTTAATTGAATTGTTAACCTAGACACGCAATTACGGGCGAACAATTTAACGACAATAAACACCAGCGACAAAATTTTCACTTTTGTATGTCTATATTCAGGTCGAAAAATTGTTACGATCACGTGCACTATAGTTTCGTGGAATTTTTAGACAAAAGATCCTTTAGCCAAAACATACTTTCAAAAGTGAATTTTCGATGATGATGCTAATATCGTTCCCCAAAGTGGCCATCGAGTAATGTTGAGGTTTAAGTCAAAATAAATAAGCGTCATTGCGATAAAATTATACAGAACTGGATTTTAGATGATTCGAAGCTTTTCGAGTTTTTATCTGAGTTGCAATTCTCTGTGTTCTCCCTTTTCCGCCATTATCGTGCTACTTTAAAGTCTCCTGACGGCCAGTTTGGTTAACGCGAGCTTCAACCCCATGCACGAAATGTCGCGTGGGTGAACAAAAAATGAAAAATTAAAAATGAAAAAAAAAATGAAAAAAAAAACATCTAAATCCGATGAAGAACGCGACAATATTGTATACAGTAAAGAACACGCTTAATCCCTGTAGCCAGGACGTGACATATATCAACGTATAATATATCATGTATTTTGATATATACTATAATTTTGGTGTATATAATATATTTTGCTAGATCGTTTTTTTCTTTCATTCTTATTGGATGGTCGACGCTTTGAAATTTAGCGATTGTGCGGGCTTTAACCGCGGTCCGCCTGCAGATCGTGGCATTTTGTTTTTAATTTTTTCGTTTCTACACTTTTCGTCATCACACTATACAATTTTTTGTTAGTTTTTAATCGCGTTGCATTTCATTTCATAAATCAATGCGCAGCGAAACAAAATTATAAATTTTCGACAACGACATCGAGAATGTTTTGTCAAAAGTGTGGTGGAATGAACCTTCTGGACCGTGATTGTTATCTTTGCCACATATAGAAAAAAAATGAAAAAATAGATCATACTAGTAACATAGAAAGGTGTAAGAAAATGAGAATTCTCGTCGTCGCCGAATAATTTTTATAACCATACTGACGATCTTCCGTCTCGCGATTGACGATCGTTTCTCATTATCGTCATTTGAACAGTACTCGTGATAACCTTTCATTCGAACAACGGCTTTTCGTTATTATTATATTACATAAATTTTTTTTATTTCCCCCGTTTCTTAAACGAATAACGACAAAGAAGTAAATCTGATTATTTATATATACTATATTGTGAAGAGTTGTGCGACATTTTGAACGACGTGATCAATTTTTTCAATCATCGTCCCCGTTCGTCTTTCTCTCGATAAAACAATGTTTGACAATAACGATAATAATCATAGTAATAATAACAATAATGATAATAATAATAATAATAATAATAGTAATAATAATACGAATTAAAAATAAAATATGATATTGTGTATTTTGTGACTTTTCTTTTGAAATCGATCGCCATACGTCCTCTCGATTCATCAACTGGAATGACCTTGACGCTCATAGAGTAGCGTTAAAAATGTTCATTTGTTTCTTTTGTATCTTCTCTCCTTTTTGTTTGTTTTGTGTGTATACATTTTGGTACAATAATTGTGTTCCTTGCAGTTTTTACTTATCGCAATGTTTACTTCAATTTTTGTTTCTTTCTCATATACAACACACATACGCACTCACACGCAGAGCACAATTGGGTTTAAATTTGTGTGAAAAACGAAAAATCACTTTGTCATCTTACTCATAGGAACTTGTAATACTGTTCATGGTGTCGCTCTGTGGATTATTTTTCACGTGTTTGACAATAGCAAGGAAAGAAAATTCCGTCTCCTAATTGGTTTTTATTTTCTCATTGGTAATAAGGTAGATTTTCTTTTTATTCGAGTATTGTTTTCGATGATGGTGGCACTTCGATTCGATCATATGTTCAGGAAAAATGAAGATGAGATAAAACGGTAAAAAAATAAATGAAGAAGGTTTTCATTCCTCGAGGAAAATTTGGTTCTATTTTTTTTTCGCTCAATCGTTTAAATTACTCGGGCTTTACGGTGTGTTTTTTTTATTCCACGCGACTCTAGAGATACGGTCCGACTGTTCGATATCGAGTCTTTATTTATTGGAATGACGAGACTAGTGATCTGCGAAAAAGAAAGAAATAATAATAATGATTCAGCAGACTCAGCGAGATTGCTATTTAAACGTATATTCGGTCGGACCGGAAGTTCTCTGGGTTCCTTTCTTGGGATCGTTATTTGTCCTCTTACGATTGTGATTTTGTTTTTTTTTTTTTCAAATCACGCTCATATCACACATACAAATACACACGCGGACTGTTGGAAAGATAGATATTACAATTGTTAGCATGTACAGTACAATGACTTATGAACGAGGCGATCGCTAGAAGAGTTTTCAGGTAAAAGGTTTTTTCTTGTTCTCCTTCATTTGTTCATATTCTCATCGTATTCGCATCAATAAACCGTATCTTTAATTTTTAGTAAGTATTTTTAAGTTAACTTCTAACAATCTTGCATCTCGTTTGTTTTTTGTTCTTGTTTCTTTTGTTTTTATTTTGAATGGACTGGCTCAATGCACAGAAAACAGCCTTTTCTTCTCAGACACAAACGCGCGCTTGGTTTATTTTTTGTTTTTTCGTTTCACTAGTGTTATCGCTCATGGCTACAATTTTATTTTCTCCCTGCAAATCTCTCTTTATTCACGCGCATCCCTCTAAAGATTTTATTATTTTGGTATCACAGATGTTTCGTTCGCTTCGATCCCTTCCCTCATACGCTTTTCCGCACACACACACACTCTCGTTTATTTATTTATTTTTGTTACATTTTTAGCCCGGGTTCGCTAGCTCTCTTTCTCTCTCTCTCTCTCTTTCTCTCTTACACTCGATCGTACAGTACATATTATATGCGTATGGGGCACCAGATAATAACGGTACTTTTTGTTTTCTATGTTATAAATATGCCCTTCTCTGGATCCAACATTGATCCATTTTAATGGTTTTATTTATTTTTCTTATATCTTCGTCATCGTTGCTACAATCGATTCCTTCGCTTTTTTCAATCTTCAAGGCATTCGGTGCATGAATTGATTGCAACAGGAAAAATGAAGGCGTAGGTGTAAAAAATTCGAAGATGTCGATTTCATACTGAAGTGCGATGTCACGGTTTTTTTCTTTTCAATATGTTTTTATTCTAAATGACGAAACGATTTGTTTTTCGGAAATTGATGTTTCCCCAATTATAAAATCGACTCAAGCAACCCGAACACCTTGAAAATCTGCACTAACAACGACAGACACATCACAGTTTGTTTGTTTTTATTTCCGGGGCCCTTCTCTTGCTAGTTTCGATTAATAATACGCGGTTTGTGAGGGGGCTCTCTCGCTCGTCGTACACTAAGGTACCTGCCTTAGTACAAAAATATACGATCGCTTTATTTTTTTCGCCTCTTTTTTGTTTGTTATCGCTTCTTTACTTAAAAAATAGATCTTAGAGCTTTCCAGCAATCATCGATTTTTGTCTTTCTCTCTCTCTCTCTCGCTCTCTGCTTCGTGTTGTTTTTATATTATTCTCCTTGTTCCATCGCGCGTTGTTTTCGTTTTTTTTCTTCTATTTTTTAAATTCTTTGTTTGGTACTACGACGCTCGTTTGATATTATTTCGTTCTACACTTTAATATGTCATTTTGATTGTTGACAGGTTGACATTATCTTTTCTTACGTTGTCAACTTTTTTCTCATCGCAGGGGAACGTTCCGTGTGTTTGGTTTGAAACTTTTTTTTATTAGTCTTCGAAGGGCTCTGTCGATTCTATTCGCTATATTTGTTCTTCGTTGTTGTCACGCATTATCTCCTTTCTCGCCAAACTGTTTACAAGTGTTCTATTATTTATTTTGTAAACGGGGATACAAGGACGAATAAGCGCACACGATATTTTGACGAAATGATGAATCTGATAAACATGCTTCGATCAAATGTCAATAAATTTGTATGATATTAATTGGAATTGTAACATCGCACGTGAACCACTATTTATGGTGAAAATTAGGTGAAGCCCCTGAACACAGGCGTCAATCGTGTCGAAATATATTGGGTATCAAGAAAGAAAGTGGTGAATGCCTGAGTATGAAGCAATGTCGCGTGATTTTATATACCACAAAAACTATAATAATTAAATGCAAAAGTGCCTGTTGAACTTTTCAATGAAACTAAAATGAAGCAAAATAAACAATTTGATTGGGACGGATAAAGTCACTCTCAAAACACAAAGCTGTTTTTTGGTTTTTTTATCAAATTTGCCACGCTCAAACGGTAGAACCTTATTAAGTGCCAAATTAATTACAAATCCGAAAACATCTTTTTCTTTTAATAGTCATAATAATAATAATAATAATATTGCACAATACTAGTTCTACGATTGAAATAAACATTTACAACTAATAGTAAAAGTAGAGTTATCGATTATCAGAATCGGCAAAAATCTCTTAACGTCTGTATTCTGTGCAATTAGACACGAACGAATTTAGTGGTTTGCTTGGTAACTAAAGAACCACAAGGAAAAAAAAATACTTTGTAATAAATATTTTTTGTGAAAATCGCATATCTTGCACGCAGTTTCCATTAAAAAGCATGAACGTAAATGACCTAACGTTGGGTTTCTAGGGTTAACTTCATTATTAACATGAAAAACATATGGATGCTTTGTACAATGCTACCCTGTTATACCAAATCAGTACGACGAAAAAAAACTTTTTATTCGGTCATCAAATGTTCATCAAGTATTGTAACACGCTGCGACCATATCGACAGTTCAAATGTCCTCTTGGAAACTTTATTTGCACATGGAATGAGATCTTAGGAACAGTGTTTGTAGTCAATGTTTACATACTTGCTGTGCTTCTTCTTTTGTTCAGCTTCTCTGTATTCTATCACAACTTTTGCAACGCGCTCCAGCTAATAAATTTACATCGGTTTCTTGGGTTCTCCAGTTTTCATAACTTGCGTTAAAATTTTCTTCCGACAGGACCTTTGGTTATCATCCAAATGTTGGGAATCGTGTAAAGGTTGTTGGCATCTCGGAAATATACACGTAGCTCGTTAACGTTCACGGATTTTTCAAAAGCTGTAATTATCTTCGATCTCAAGAATAGATATTCTCATTTTTATTTTTAATACTTGGCGTCAAGACGGTGCCGCGTTTCTGGATAAATTTTTTCTACAAAGCTCAATTCAGAACGTCAATGGTTCTATTATCGTTTTTATAAAAAATGTAAGCTCGAAAACGTGACTCGACAAAAAAAAGTGTGAAGCGGAAGTTGGCATCATTGGATCACAACGAAATTTGTTTTGTTTTTCATTTTTCATTGTGCCTGAAATTTATTTGTAGTGTTACGAAAACTGGACAACTTTTCTTAGAACGCAAAATCTTGATCTTCAATACCACAAGAATTTACCAGGATCGGGCATAAATTAATGAGTTTTTTGACCGGTCGGATACTAATTTATAAATGTAAGCTCGAGAAACGTGATGAATGAATGAATGAAAGCTTTTGATTTAATTAACGAAGTTATTCAGCTGGATCATAATTAGTTTTCATGAACATTTTTCTCGTCACTTTCACATTCTATCGTGCTGAAGAATTGAATACTAATTTTTGATATTAAATATATTTTGAACACCTAGATTAATAGATATTATCGTCGTATCCTTTTTTTAATAATTCAAACGAAAAAGTTGGGTTTCCACCTAGAGTTGACCTACATTGCAATTACCCGTTTTGGTGAGCTCAGTCTTATTAATCTTCGTCATTTATTTTTCCCCCTAATTTTTTGCTTGAATTTGTTGGAGATGGTTATTTCAACGTCGTTATTTTCCTTTGCTTTGCTTTTTAGTTGTTGTGCTCGCTGTTCTTTTTATTTTCCTAGAAAGAGGCTCGCGTAAAACTCTATTCCAATCACTGGTTAATTTTATCAGAGAAAATGGCTAACAGAATTTTAATGCGTTTTTAGTTTCGACAATAAAGTGTTGATAAATATTAAGGAAAATGAGTAATTATTTGGAAAATAAGTTCGAAACGATGGGATTCATTTTGAATTTATTGTGAATTCAAACCATAAAATGTTCTGCAAGTAATAATGGCCAATTTTTAAACGAGCAACTTTATGATGTTTTTGTAGCTTTTATGAGCAACGATTAAGTTTGCTGGTGAGAGGTTTCGTAGGATTTTAAGACAGTAGGGTTTTTAATGAGGCTGTTTTAGATTAGTAAATGGTTGGTGGTAAAAATGCTAAAAAAACAAACGCTCTATCCCATCGAGTTCGGGGTCATTTTCCATATAATTACCGGTAAACTATCAGGCTATGGAACCAAAATCATGCAATGCTTATTTCAATAATAATATTCCTCACAGCTTTTAATATATTCATATCCATTGCTTTGCTAACTTTGTCACAAATATAAAATATTAATTTTAAGGGCAAGATAAGGGAAAAATAATGTTTTTGATTAATTGGCACAGAAAATGTGATCTTAGGAATGAACAAGAAAAAATCTGATGACGGTAATAGAAGTTCTAAGTATGTCAGGCTTATAAGGCCCGAGACATTGCAACGGTGCAACGAAAAACGAAAACTTTCGATTGTTAGTTTTTTGTCTTTTCGATCATCTTTCAAGGATGATTTTCATAATCTGCAAATTCAACAATCGTTCGAGAATTGCACGTTCACTTTATGATTCTTTCTTATTTAGAGGATCTTACATTTCCATGCTTTCTTCGTCACAATAAAAAACACTTAATAAATGAGAATGTAGGGATCCATTTTCTGTGCACTGACCATGAATTAAAATGAACGTTTTCATGAAAAGCTTGAATTCTCAGAATGATTTTATGATGAATTTTATGTACCGATTCAACACGATGAAGCTGGATTCGTGAATAAAAAATAATTTGTGGGCTACAAGATTGATTTGAATTATAATGTTTACGACCGAAAAAATAGAAAAACAACGATTTTTTTTCCGACGTTGTGCAAGTTACTGTTTTTCGACCACTTGTATCCTCGTACAAATAAAAATCTTTGAGAAAGCTTAGCATTCCTGTGCGTTGAGATATCGTGACAATGTAGTCGTCAGATTGTTTTGTTTGTTTTGTTTTTTAATACCTAACAGTCAACTAGCTCATCTAAATTTTTGTCTTTCTGTACAGATGGTCGACTGACTTGCAAATTTTTTTGTCAATTCGTCAATCAAGAAATAATTTCAATAACAGCGACGCAAGGTTTTTTCTTATTCAACTTGGGACGAGTTCTCAATTTTCTTTGTATCTTTTTTACACACGGCTCGTCGACTAATTCATAACATTACATCGATCAATTGGATTACTTTGAAAAATTTCAATTATTCTGCACGATTATTTAATTGCAAAAAAATTTCCACAAGATTTTATCTAATGTTCATATTTTCCCTCAAATTTATGTGTTTTTCGTTCCATCAAGAACATGAGGAACGTCGTTCATCGATAAAACAGTGCTTTTCAATCGGAGCTACCGCACACTCACGATTTTTTTTCTTTTTTTTTTACGAAAATTCGATTTACTTCTGTTTATTTCTTTGGTTGTCCATAAAAACAGGCTCAGTTTTGGATTTCACTATTGATTTCTTTTGATGTTAAAAGTTTCACGGAAAATAACTAATTTCGTTCTTTTTCTTTTTTTACTACCGAAAGTTCACCAATTCATCATCATTAATATTGTTAACCATTGATTTCCGAGAATCTCAATATTTTTGACGGAGTCATCGATATTCCCGAGAGTCAAAATTTTCAAGAGCTGCTCACTTATTTCTGATTTGGAATTTAGAAGAAACTTGGTGACGAAATTGTCAGCATAGATGCATTATTCCCGTTATTTATAATTTTGATCAGAGTTGAGCACGATATTTTTTGAATGGTTCTATTTTCTTCTTCGTTTTTTATTAGCTAAACAAAAAATATATAATTTTGATTAGCTATAAAAAAAAATCGAGAGAAAACATGCAAAGAAAAAAAAGGTTTGGTAACTCAATTTGAAAAGACACTGTTTTTCGCTACGAAGATTTTTTTGTTCAACATTAACTACGACTTTGGAAGATGTGGAGCAGCGTATAATTCGCGTTAATCTTGCCTCCGCTACAAACTCGATTTATTTAATACAGGGGGAGCAGAGAAAGGGAATCATATGTCGGAGAATTCGAATTTTTATTCGTAATATCCCCGGAGAGAAACTCTGAGCCCCTATCACACGGCGCGGTCTGGTTCTTACTGAACAGAGTCGCAATATTGGCTAAATACGTTTTTTCTCCAGTTAAAAAAAAAAAAAAAAAAAAAAAGTAATCATTAAAACGACGATGTGCGGCCCGATTGGTTCTCGTATTAAAAATAACCTCGGCTCGCTGAACAGCTATTTCTTCGCTTTTTTGTTCGCTTTCTCTACTGTTTCTCCTCTCGCGGTCTACGCGCTGTATATTACTTACGAGAACTGCAATGTTGTCGTCCTCTTCTTCCGCTTTCTCAGCTGATATTCGCTCTCCACTTTAGGCTTTGACTTAGCGTCTTGAGTCGCGATTGTATTTCTTCTTCCTTCGTCGTATATCTCACTAAACTAAACTTCGATTTTTCAATAGTTAAGGAGTTTTCTTTGTTTGTTTGTATGTATGTTTTTCTTTTTCTTTTTACAGCATCTACACGCTCGTCAATGTTCTACGATATTTTTTTCGGGAAAATCTCGATCGCTTCGGATGACTTATTTCACAATTTCTTCTCCTTAATTCCATTTCGTCATTACTTTTGAACGAAAAGTTCTCAACTCGCGGCGTATATATTCGTTTCAACAGTTTTCTTTCATCTTCTCGTACTTTTGCAAAGTCTGGAAGCGAGATCACATTCCTTTCGTTATTTATCCAGCGTCGTCGCTTAACGAGGCAAATATTTCGTCTCATCTTCGTTGACACTGGAATACTCTACCGCTTCATAATCGTATCTTTTTTTCTCTCTTTCTCCCTGCTTCTGTACATATATGTGCAGCTATATATATATATATGATTATATATATATTAATTCTGGAATCTCAATCATTTTTGTCCGCTATTCGACACGATGGAAGATCAATCCGAATTCATTGTCCCCGTATTTGATTCGAGTTTTTATCGATTTTCAATTATCTAAAAATATTCAATCAACGAAAATATTTTTGCGAATTTCAGTCCTTGGAGAATCTCGCTCGAAGATATCGCTCCCTTGTTAATGTACGTATCTTGTTCTCCATTGTGTTTTGAATGTCAAGCGAGAGGGGAATTCATCGCAATCTCATAAATTTTCAAGCCTCGATGAGCTTTCGATTGATATTTTTATCGTCAATTGTTTCTTTTTTTTTTTCTTTTTTTTATTTTGGCTCTTGTCGCACAATTGAGTCCGGCTACTGTGGACAAAGTGTTGCACACGGTGCTGCCATTTTCGTCATGGTAACCTGCGCTTAACGGGCTGGATTGCGGGACATTACAAATAAATGCATTTGATGCAACGCCCGTTCGACTAGCAAACTGGTTTGGCAGATGAGAGAATATTTTAGGGGGAAATATTTATCACGCGACAAACGACCAAGGAAAATCCGTAGAGAACGAAATTTCTTTGTCAGTCTTTCAATATCGTTGTCGTCGTCAACTTGTTTTTTCTTTCCCCTTTTCTTGCTATTTTCATCACTTTCTCTCTCTCTCTCTCTGTGGCTCTGCATGGAAATCTCAATGGTTACCCAAAAGTCGTACCCCTTTCACACGTTTTGTTTGACCTCTTCTTGTTACGTCCATTTTTCTTTCCATTTTCAATCTCTCTTGCTCTCTCTTTCTATCGCTTGGCGATTCACGTTTCGCGTTCTCTCGTAGAGCTCGCTCATTTTTTATTTTATTTTCTGCGCACCTGGATGGTTTGTCATGTCCGATATTACGATTTAAATGGCAGAACAAACGTTTGGAACGTTACTTCGCATCCGGCAGTACAAGTGGCATTATAACGTCTCTGCTATCCCCCTGTTCGGCATCGTTTATCACTGTTGCGAGGTCTTCGTCCGTTAATGTTCTCCATTGTTCACCAAATATTTCTCGTAGCTCCTGAAAACGATCAATTCATTCGATTTTTTTTTTCGTCATTTTAAAATCACATTCATTAGCATATATTAGCACTTTCGAAAATTCGAGCTGGGCTGGGCTCTAACAGATCCATAAGATAAAAAAAATAAAAAAATCAAATTTACTTACTTTTCGAATGGTTTTGCGGTCGTATGGCGAATCTCTGTCGCATGTTATATCGCTTTCGGCAAATTCGAACCTTTGCAGAGTTTTGCCTCGAAGCCGAGCTATCGCCAGCATATTTTCCTCGTAATATGTGTGTCCGATGTAGATGAGCTCACGAAAAAGTGTGCATTTCCACGCAATCAGCACGAGAGCATCCGGGCTGTTGTCAGAGATGATGATTTAATTAGCACACGAGCTAGTAATTTCTTAAATGTTATCACTATAGGCTTTTGTTCATCTTCACACGAAAGCTTGTGATTTTGTGAATTTCTCAAGTTTTCTACGTGAAAGTGGTATTGGAATATTTGAATGTACACTCGATAAAGTATCTCGTGTCCAATCTCTAAATAATTAGTCATGATTGTGAAAAAAGTGCCCAAAAATTAATAACTTTTTGAGGATTCACAGTAACGTTTCCCCACGAAATAGTGAAATATTGATTTTGTATCGTATTGTGAATTGAATATAACGTCTTCCAATTTTTATATATAAATTGTATTCCCACATAGTATTTTTTCTATGTAATGTTCTTTAAATAAAAACAATGATAAATACCTATCAGGAACCGACGAATCGTGGGTTGGCGGATCGTCACCATCCCAACTCATCGAGTCTATCCACACGATCGATTTCAGTGTGCGTGTGTACCAGATCGACATTCGTAGGAGCGCTTTGACGTTTACACTTTCACAAAAGAGTGCTTTGAAACGCGTCAGTGGCATGGCAGGGCGTAAAATTTCCGTATCCAGAACATCCACAGCCACGTACGCGTGAAGCAGGTTCAATCGGAGTGTGCACTGCGGACTGTCGAAATTCCTTGTTAGTCACATTTCAATCGAATTGTCTTATGAAGACAGCAAGAGAATGATGAAAATCGTTGAAATTTATAATTACACAAAGGACATTTATAATTAAGCAATTATGATGGCGAAAATATTTTTATTTTCTGTCTGTTCGCTTGAATTCACTTGGTTTTTCCGTAAATCATCTTGCAAATTTGCTTTTTAAATCGGTTCCAGTAATTTACGAATAATTACGTGCGGAATGTTTGTGAAAACGTCTAAAAATGACTTTACCGAATTCGGAATATATATTTTCCACTACCGATCAATATGGTTTTTTGCCATAATTTAACGCGACCGTGTAAACATTTATTGAAATATTCGCACAACAAAAAAAAAACAGTTTGATCATATGGAAAACACAATACACGATGCGACGATCCACGCCGATGCTGACACTCGTAACGATGACAAATTATAATGTACACATTTTTTGTTTTCTCATGGGAATTTGCCCTCAATGCAGTTTCATGAACGCTGGAATATTTTGAATTTAATTACCTTGAAAATCGGAATTATTTTTCTTTTCTGTACGGATATAAATCAATGTTAAGGTTTCGTTAATGTGTGCAGAAGAATAATTACTTTTTTTGGGTGAACGTTTGCCACGCTGCATTCGAAGTACCCGGTAAACTTTCGTTCCAGTGGTGTACGTGAACGACGAGTCTTCTTAGTACACCATAAGCAAGAGCTCCTAGCAAGGAATCACTGAGATTATCGTAGTCTATCGTGAGGACGGTGAGCCTGTCGAAGGAACGAAGTGTCGGTGGATCAATAATCGCACATTCGTAATTCTCAGGATCGTCCTTTACGGAAGCAAGACCCAGATGTGTTATATATCTTTCGTGATTATTGCTACACAATGCAGCTACGATTTCACCCGATCTTGCTGTTAGTTCTTCAAAGCAACCAAGTGTCAAGACTTCCAAATGTTTCGATGTATTGATTATTTTCATTAATGAATCCAGGATCGGATGAATCCAGCTGAAACAAAATAAATACAAATATTTCGTTAGTTACTTTTATTTTTTCGATCAAAGGTCATCGGTTACTTAAGCTTAGCATTTAAATTATTGCCCTTAAAAATGTTCTGCTCAGAAAAGAGTTGTCAGAAAATTAGGCTTCGAAGTTTAGATAAAAAAAAAACACTCTTGAATAAGTAAAATAATTGAATCAAATTTGATCTCGAATTTCGCTCTTGTCAGTTCAGAATCTTTACAGCGACGAAGGTCCTAAAAATGTATTGCAAATCCAAAGTAATTTAACTTTATGAAGAGAAAAGAAATTGTTGCCTTTTTTCACATAAACGTTTTATAAGTAATTAGGATAATTAGGATGTAATAATTAAAATGATCGATTAATAGCTACAGCTGTTAATGATTATTACCGTTCCGTTAGATCACCACCTTCAGGAACATTGGTCTGCCATTCAAGACTCGAGGAAGTCGGTTCCATTATTAACCTTCGCAGATTTCGATTTCCCCTAAAACGCTTGAGCAATCTGTCGATGTCTGAAGTTCTTAGTGGTGTCCAACATCGCACGGTTGCGTCCTGAACGCTCAGGGCGAAACACTCAGCAAGATATCGTGTCCATCTTACTCCTTCGCTGTGCTCAAACGCAAATGTGATTTCTTTCCAGAAACTTGGATGGAACAATGCTTGTCGCCAATTTTTGCATACCTGAAAGTTTAATGAAACAAGTGCGATTTAGAAAAATATTTTACATCACTAGAGTAAACGATGTTGCTTTCACATTTCGTTTTACAAAATTCGTTATCGAATTCGTTCATCAGATATTATTGACTTCAAAGCATCAGCCGATGCGGTGCTTTGATAAACAAAAATGGACGTGGCATGTGAGAAGGAATTATCTTATCGTCAATTAATCTTAATTAAAGTTATCCTTGGTGAATCGTTGTACATGAATTAATTTATCTATTTTACCTTTTTAATCAATGTTTTTTCAAAATAAATGGAAAAGTGACAATTTTAGACGAGTGTTTGTGGAAAAATTGAATATCACGTTTACAATATTCCTAAAGCATAGAATGAACAGTTTCGAGAAAAAAATTAAATAATTCTCGAAAGTTTCAGTGATCTAACGAATTCATACCTCGAGACGAAAAAAAATTGTCTGATTTTTGTTGAGCAAATATTCGGAAACAAAAAAAACTTCTTATTGCATAAACAGGTTCGTAATGTCTTAACGATGGCTACATTTTTTCAGATGTTTTCTGAACTTCCTGGTTCTCGAATTTTTAATTTTCCCGGAAAGAAGTTATTGACATGGAACGGATATTTGCTTGGCGATATTGTTTCTCATGGAAATCAGAATTTCGAAAACTATGCAGAAAAAACCGTTTCAACATTCTCCAGTCAACTATACAATAAATTAAGTTGTCTTCGAAGCTCTTTCTCATCCAAAGGGTAGAAAATTCAATTTTGTGTGACATTCTTTACATCTATGCACGGAGTGCAATTTCCTCGACTATTACATTACTGAAAATCGAAATTGCTTTCCCGCTCGACCGACTGCTCTACAAGCTCGATTTCGGACACACTTTTCATTTTTTAACCTTTTCTCTTCCCCCCTCCCTCAAGTTTCGACATATCTTTCACGCAGCTGCTCAATGATTGTACAATCGCAATGATTCTAATTGTATTTATAAATACATTACGGAGGCAGCCTATTTTGGAAGATAAAAAATCGATTATCCTTTAAACGAATGAGTGTTATACCAATTACTTTTTATTTGTGTCAAGAGGGAGTCTTGAGTCATGTGGAAATTTCGAACTGTAAAAACATTCTTTACATTAATCTTACAACGTGATTTTTTCACACTATTACCAGTCAAATTGAATCTTATCAAGAATTGACTCATTCGCGAAGCATTAAACTCTGCTTCAGGGTTATTTTTTTTAAAGAATGCAGTGCAGTTTATCAACTTCTTCGAAGAGGAAACATGACGCACAGCCAATGTTTATTTCAATGTTTTACAACTTCAGGAATGTTCTCAATTTATCATAATCATTCTTGACCATAAAGTTTCGAAAAAATCTACTTATGGACAATAGACATTTCCATGTATATGGAAATACGAGGTGAATAAAAGTTTGTCTTTAATACGTTTTACCATTGAAAATTTTTGCTGAACATCAAAATCAATTCAAAATTCGAGATTAAACTTTTAAAAGTCCACAATCACATAACGAAGTTTGTTTGAAAAAATAAATAATTTTGGACATTTAGTTCTAAAGGTCTAGCGATATAAAATGTAAGCTCTGTGTAGATTAGAAAATGGTATTAAAGTTTTCATTGTTGGAACGCAACGAAAAATAATGTTTTTCTCATCAGTGCTTTGAATTCGGAGGTCTGGGTTTTGTTGAAGAGAAAAAATAATAATTTCGTTGCAATTTAACGATGCAAACTTCAAAACCTCGAAAACTGTCTGCCGCTCAGAGTAGCGTCGGACTGGGATTAACCGGTCCCCTAACAAAGTATTGGCCTTGCTTGAGGTTAATTAAACTTGGGAGATTGTCAAAGCCGTATATCGACGGCATAGCATAGCTATCGGTATCACATTCGCATGAAAAAAAAAATTCCTTTCTGCGGGCACAGCTAAACACCGATAAGAATGGAGATTTCTCTTCGAAGATTTCAGTTTGACTTCCAAGAGACCTTGGAACGTAATCCAAGGTTAAATGTGTTTTGACAATTTTGTATTAACCGGAATAACAAACAGCTCTTACATAATCAATTATATTTCCTTGAGGCAACGTACAGCCTTCGAAAACTTATGAAACTTTTCCTGCTTTGATAAACTAACGCAAAATGTAAGAAAAATTGCCTAAGCGCGTTGTTTTTTTCTGTTTTCTTTGAAAAATTAATCGTTCAAATCGCGTGGGGCATTTTAATTGATATAATTTTAATCTGTGCTCTCGCTTCGACAATATTTAATTTTATATTTTAGAAGACTGTCTTTTCCGTGTTCAACAAACAAAAAATAAATTAATTCCAGGCCAAAGTCGTGTTTTGAAAATAGAAAGTCAGAGTTCAAACGTGCAAAAACATTTTTGCTGCTATGATCATTAAGAAGCGTCTCAATCGTCTTCAAAATTTGCTTGGAACAGTGTACCCGTTAGGGGTTGAAATAATATCGTAAATAAATTAAATGATTTTTCGCCATTTTTGAATCGATTTTAAAGTGACTGAAAACGGTATTGGTATAATTATTTTGTCTCATGACATACGATGAGTTTCTTCCAAACTTATTCAGTTCTTCCAGATTCACAATAATAATAATAATAACAATAATAATCTAACAATATTTTATTGATCGTCAAAGTTTTACGTATTTCTACTAAACCGGGAGAAGAATTTGAGGTTGGATCGTCTGGGGATTTCTGAAGACGGAAAATTATTATTCTCGAGGCACAAAACAATTCAACTCATTCTTTGTAAACAGCAGTGCAAACGACATTGATATGACATTAAAATGATCACCATGCAAATCGGAACTAACGTCCCCTCACTGAACGTATTCTAATTCCGTTTCTATTGTTTTCATTGTTTACGAAACGACGACTAACCAACTTTCTCGGAAATGTGTAAATAACGAAAAAAAATGACCAAACAATGAAATCAAGAAAGCCGCTTGACAGTTGAAAATATTTTGTCTTTCGATTTTCTTGAACGCAGAGTACACAGTGTTCGCATCGTCGAAGGCGGAACGAAATAAAAAATAAAAACATTTTATTTCTCTTTTTAATGAATTCTTTAAATATTCCTAATTTTTTCCGCAATCTTAATTTCTGTATCAGACAAAACATTCGTCTCATTATCGAAACTAAAGACTGCGAATAAATTCCGAACTCGGCTGAATACGGAAAACAAATTCTTTGCATTCCAACGACGTAAACTTGAATATCGTTTGAACACTCGCTATATTATTATTTTATTATTTACGAAGTGTATAGCTTCTCTATCGTACTAACGTGAAAAAATCTTTTTTTTTTCATTATGAAGTCTAAGTCATAAAAAACCGTTGAATTATTCTTTTTGTGTTGCTAGGAACACTTATAAAATCTGGGAAAAAAATGTAAACATTTCCTCAGTTCGTTATAAAATATCGACTGAATAACTTTCACTGCTTATTTCGACTTTAAAATAACGTTTCTTTTTTCCGAAATTGAAAAACATGTCGTTAGTTTTTTTCGTGTCAGAGGTGAACGTCATTCGGAAAAATAAATGGAAATTCTAACATTGAAAACCGAAAGTTTTGATGATAGGTTGAAAAATGGTTTCCTTGAAACACAGTAATCCGTTTTACCGACAGAATTGATAAATCTACATAGGGAGTGAACTTCAAGATCGAAATAAAGACGAAGACAGATATATATGAAAATTGATAAACGTGGATTGATTTTCTTCGGCATTTGGAAATGAATATTTCATTTTGTAATGATATTCTCATTCCAACATAAGTGAATATCTTCTCAACGTTGTTCAACAACGTGTTGTAAGTTGACACGAACACCCGATCGATTTTTGTATACATAAAAAAAAAATAACAACGAGAGACTTCGGTTTTGTTGTTAGTCGTGTCAGTTCGAAGAAAGATGAAATAATACACTTCGTATTCACGTTATAACGAGTCAACGAAAGGCTATCGGTAGCAGGGGGATAAGGGGAATTAAAAGAAAAATAAAGAGGCGAGTGAAGAGTAAAGAAGAGGAGGAGGGAGGAGCAGGAACGAGCATAGACATGTATACAAAAGTACAAAACTTACCACAGATGCTTTAAGTCTGTCTTGGTGTGGCAGATATGAAAAAATTTCGAGCATTATAACACTGGGTAGACTATCCCAGCAAGGGATATTATCCTGTTGCGCCATTTCTGTATCACACTCTTTTTATCCACAACGAAATAATATGCGTTCTTTGAAACTGACAGAACGATAACGAACAGCTGTTCACGATCGTATTTCACGTTCCCACCGACGATGTGAGGGAGTGTGCGTATAGGTGTGCATGAGAGAGAGAAAGAAACAGAGAGACATACACATATATATCTATATTTAAATATATATATTTATTATATATACATATATATGTGAGGTTAAACGTAATTTAAGCGATTGCGTTAGTTTCACGTTCTTTATAAACTTGACCGTTTTCACTTCGATCTGTTTCTCATAATGCACGTCATTCGATTTTTTATTTTTATTTTTATGTATAATCTACCTATTTATTTGCTTCTCCTATATTTGTAATCCTTTCCTTTTACACGAAGCCCGAAGACTTTCTCGACAGGGAGCAAGAGTATCTTGGTACCATGATTAAAACGCGAACGCAACTCGTACTGGGCAAAGGGATCCAAGGGACAAAGGACAACGCTGTTTTTGTATGTGTTAGAGAAAGATAGAAAGATGAAGGGAGGGAGGGAGAGAGAGAAAGACACTGAACAAGTGGAAGTAAGAGAAAGACTGAGAGACCAAATCCGCCGAACCAAACTTCGTTAGCTTAGCGACGACTGACAACCCCTCGCCCCTTTCGATCCAGTGTGACAGTTTCCTGCACGGATTCAGGTGGCGCCATCTGTGGGGTTTGAACAGAAAACTTCTCCGTTTTTCTATACCGACAGTTAGGATCAATCTTCACAAGTGGTAGAGATTGCACACTGTTTATCATCCCATCTGAAAAATTTCTACACCAAAAAATGCTATGAATATCGGTAGAACAAATTCAAATTATGACTGTTAAATATGCATTTTTATTTGTTCCTCAGAGCATAAGATTTTTTAATTTACTATCTAAAGTACTTCTCATGGGATTTTTACGTAGTCGTGACTGGCTTCCATTGATAAATTCTTGTCTGACAGAGCCCTAACTGTAAACACTGAACGATCGTATCGCCCTCCGTAGAACTCCCGCGATTTTATTACAATAACAATGCGGCCTTTTTTTTAACACAGTTTAAAACAGTTTCCATGCCGATTGAATCTCACTGTTGTACGAAAACGTAAAAATTGGCAACTTTTTCTATCGAAACCAATCGTTCTCGTTACTATTTACATGTATTTGGGGAAAAATGGAGAAACCGGCAAAAATAAAAAAACTCGATGAAGTGGTAGTCAACAGAATAGCGGCCGGTGAAATTATTCAAAGACCTGCAAACGCGTTAAAGGAACTTATTGAAAACAGGTGGGATTGATATGTAAAAATGATTATTTTTCCTCCGAAATGAGCAGCGTGTTTAACTAATATTTCATGCTTAATTGCCATCGATTTTTATCTTCATATAACATCATTTGAGGTTGTGTCGCGAATGATTTCATTGTTTTCTTGGAAGAGTGTGTTATATTTGAAACGTGTTTACTAGATTCAAACTGTGAAATCAACGTTCAAAGTAATAAACATGGTTCACTCTTATCAAAATAAAATTCGATCTTTTATAAACCTAAAAAAAATTATTAGTAACAATAAATTTACTAAAGCATCAACTATTAAATACAAATTTCCACAATGCATGTTTTTCATTGAGATTTTTCCAAGAATTTCTAAGAAAACGCTGAAAACAAATGATAAAATACAAATTATTATTAGAAATAATAGATATGATAGAAAAGTCGCAGAGAAAATATGACTGTGGCAAGTCCTGCATTTATCAGTGGAGAACTTTGTCAATCCATCGTTATTAATACTTTCCCAGGTGAATGGGACATGATGGAATAAACACCTTCAATTTTTGTTGCTGTTGCATTAAATTTTGCAAAAGTTAACTATTCATCTGTGTCTGGAAGCATATTAATTATTTTTGATTTATTCTCAAGATATATGCCAAAATTTGTAGCAAAACAGGTGCTCAATTATGAACAAATGTGTCCTATGAATTCACGAGTTTTTTCTTTGCCTTATAGTCTTGATGCAAAATCCACAAATATACAGATTACCGTCAAAGATGGTGGGCTTAAGTCATTGCAGGTCAGTATTTTTCATGCTTATTGCAAAATAGACAATATTTTTATGTTTAGAGTAAAAGTTGAAGTTTTTTTCAATAAATAATGTCAATATTTACATACTCTACTCTTTGTCGCATACAAATCCAATTATGATCTCAGAATGTACCAGTTTTTTAACTTTTTTTTTATAATACTTTTGCAGTCATGTAACTCAAATACAGTCATTTAACTTTGCATATTTCTTTTTAGCATTTTTCATTGTCCATGCAGTGGAAGAATAAAACAAATTGAATTTTCACCTGCTTTGGCAATAGCCAATATTGAAAAAGTTTCGAACATGGCAACAGTTCTGTGATGAAATTGTAACCAAATTTTTATTTCTCAAGATTCAAGACAATGGAACTGGCATCAGGAAAGAAGATATGGACATTGTGTGCGAACGATTCACGACTAGCAAACTCGAGAAATTCGACGACCTCAAGTCTATTGGTACTTTTGGCTTTCGTGGTGAAGCGCTGGCCAGCATAAGCCACGTAGCACTTTTGACCATCACGACAAAAACTGCTGATGAAAAATGTGCCTTCAAGTAAGTGCAGCTCAAGGGTTAAATGGAAATCAAACAATCTCGAAACAAATTCTTGTCATAAGAAAACTGCAAAAGATTGATTATTGCAATAAATAAATCAATTCAAAATAAAGAGTGGTATCTCTTCTAAAAATTAAAAATCTCTGTGCACACAACTTTTGGGGGAAAATTCAAGAAAACAATGATTATAATTGTCATCAATAATTTTTATTATATCATAATCCAAAAATTGTGAAAATGATCATATTTTTGTTTTCGTTTTTAGGGCTTCTTACATCGATAGCAAATTGAAAGGAACTCCTAAGCCTTGTGCTGGAAATCAAGGCACAACTATTCTTATAGAAAATTTATTTTACAATGTTGCAACCCGAAGAAAAGCTCTTTCCAGTGCAGCCGAGGAATTCGCAAAAATAGCTGACGTTGTAACTCGTTATTCAGTTCACAATCCCAAAGTTGGTTTCACTCTGAAGAAACAAGGTGAAGTTATTCCACAGGTAATATGCATTAATTGTTATTTTTATTGAAAACTTCTTCACTTGAATCAAAGAAAACATTTGTCGTTTACGAACAAAAAGAACGTAGCAAATCTGTTGGAAATTTAAATGAGAAAAAATTGAACCAACTTGCAAAAAGGAGGGAGAAGATTTTTATTTAACCACAAAATCGAATGTTCACAGAGAAAAAAGAATTTAGAAAATTTAGAAAACAAACAATCCTCGGCTCAAAGTCTTTAAAAAAATAAGTGTTGTGCTATTTAACGAAATTAATTTGTAATTCGAACAGGTGCGGACTCCTCATAACTCTACGAAAATGAATAACGTCAAGCTACTGTACGGAAATCCAGTCGCTCGTGAACTTTTAGAAGTCGAGGCGGAGAACGAATCGTATAAATTCAAGATTCATGCACTTATTACAAATCCAAATTACACGAGCAAACGCATGACGTTTCTCCTCTTCATCAATAATCGCCTTGTCGATTCGACTCGTGAGTTTTATCAGCATTAATAACAAATTTATAAATTACATTCACTTCGAAATTTAATGTGTGTCCTAAAAGTATTCCATAAAATGCTACTTTGCTCTTTGTCATCAACGCTTTTCTTATTTTCAGCAATACGAAAAATGATAGAGGAACTTTATTCGATATATTTGCCAAAAAAAACGCACCCTTGGTGTTACATATCATTGCAAATAAATCCAAATAACGTGGACGTCAATGTTCATCCAACGAAGCACGAGGTACGATTTCTTCACGAAGATGCGATAATCGAACAAGTGAAAATGATACTCGATGAAAAATTATCGGGTAACAACGCATCAAGAACATTTTACCTCCAAGCGAGAATGCCGCAGGTCAACATCACGAAAGTCACACTAAAAGAAGTTTTGCCCGAATACGACAAAGATAACGTCGAAAAAACGAAAAAAATTCACCCTCGCGAAATGATTCGCACGAGCTCGTCCGATCAGAAATTGGACAGATTTAATTTCACGGTTCAAAATCAAACACCAGACGACTCACGAAAAACATCCTGTGACTTAAGTCCTGATGAAAAATCTAATATATTAATTGACCCGTTAGATTTTGAGACAGAATTCAAGAGCGATAATTCCAAAATAACAGTAGCGTGCAGTATTAAAAAAAAATCTGCAAGAGACGATATTGTAGATGTTGAAAAAACGTTTGCTAACGAGAATATGGAAAAAAGTGGAAGTGGATGTGGTATGGAACAGACAAGCATGGAAAAAAACATTACTCAACGGCTCATCACCGAAGATAATCTGGAAAAAAGTAATATTTTATTTACGACGATCGAAGAAAGTTTAGAAAAAACAAATGAAAAGAAAAACAAGGCTACACATATTTTACTACCAAGAGAAACTCCAAAAAATGCTGATAGCTCAAAGAATCACGATAAATCGCACTGGAGTAACCTAGTGGATGAAATTACTTCCATCGACTCACTCGAAATGGATTTGAAAGCTTCAGATCAGATTGTTACGTCAACGCAAATGGAGAAACCATCAGAAAAAACTATTCCAACGAGTATATTCGATCCGCCAAGCACGGAGGATGAGTCTTCCTCCGAAGTACCGAGCACACCAGTTCCGATCTCCAAAGCTGCTGACCGAGCTCTCAAAACTGTTTACAAGTATTATGGAACCCAGGAAAATGTCCAAACAACAAATAAAGAAAACGAGAACTCTGAGGCGACTAGCGTTGGAATGGAAGTTGAACAGATAAAAAACAACATTGCAGCGGAAAACGATACAATTTCTTCCAGCGAGGAAGCGAAAACATCCACGTCGAAGGAATTCAAATCTTATTCCGTCAATAAATTTCGTATTCAAGTGAAATTACACAGTATTCTAACCCTCAGAAAAGAAATCGAAGACAATTACCACGAAGGACTGCGCGATATTATTTCGAGTATGATTTTCGTCGGTAGCGTCGATGAAAAGTCGGCTCTTATACAGAGTGGCCTTAATCTTTATATCTGCGATACAATCAAACTTGCGTAAGCATTAAAAAGTATTATTCACAAATTCGCCCGAATATTTTTCACCAATCGTTCCAAATTTGATTTTTTGTAATAATCGTATTCAGTGAGAGTTAAGCGAGATCATTTATGATTATTAATTATTGCATTGTTCCTGGAAAACTATCTTTCTTATCGGAACGATATGGTTGATTATCACTTCACTCATAGCATGGAGCTTGGTGCTGTTTTCTCAAGTCGAGAAAAATATTTTCATAAGAAAACATTGATTTTATTTTTCAGAGAAGAAGTATTCTACGAAATAATGCTGTACGACTTTGAAAATTATGGAGTATTCAAATTTTCCGTAAGTATGCATCGAGGAGATTTTCACAAAAGTATTCAGAATACGAGACAAAAATTTATTTTATTTTCAGGAACCATTACCTCTCGAAGAATTGGCCTTTCTGGGTTTGGAAACTGAAGAAGCAGGGTGGACCGAAGAGGATGGTCCAAAAGATGAATTGGCAGCCAGAGTGAAAGAATTGCTCCTCGAAAAAGCAGATTTACTCAATGACTATTTCTCGATTAACATCGACAAAAAAGGAAATTTAAAATCGTTACCAGTATTATTAGGTATGTGTCGACGAAATTGACAGTGCATTCTAGAGAGGGAATACACGCAAATTTATTTCTCCAAAATTAAAGCGATACTGATTCTTTGCGAGAAAAAAGAATTCCAGTTTTTATCGACACTCTCAACAGCCTGAAAAAGCGAGTAATTCCAAATTCCAGATAAATACATTCCTTACGAAGCTGAACTTCCGCTCTACATATTACGTCTTGCGACTGAAGTGGATTGGACGTCGGAAAAAATATGTTTCGATGGTATCTGTCGAGAGACTGCGAAGTTTTACAGTCACGTGAACACAAGTAACGGAACGCAGGATTGGAAGCACGTGGTCGAGCACGTTTTATATCCAGCCATAAAAGAGAGTCTTTTACCACCGAAATGCTTTGCTCACGATTCGACGATACTCCAAATCGCGAGTTTGCCTGATTTGTACAAAGTTTTCGAGAGATGTTGAACAGTTACCACTTCCGTGACTACATTTCGCCGAATTTTTATTTTCTTTTATATCTTTTTAATGAATTAACTTTGTTGATTCGTAATAAATGCTTATTTATATTTTAGCTAATGTGAGCTTGCTACTTATTTTTTTTATATTCAATATTTATTTTTCATGACTTCATTGAGTTTTGACAATATGTACATCAATTTTTTCTACAATGAAAACGAACGGTAAGTTTTATACTCTGCACGAGTAAACTGGTAACTACAAAATTTAACTGATATTCAAATAATTTTGTATGTCAATCAACTGAAAAGACGTAACAAAGGCAAATTTTTTTTTTACGTTTTTTTTTCTTTTATTCAACACATTAAACATTAATCTCATGTATGATTTTTTCAAAACCCCATTGTCTATGTTTTACCCATTGTTTAACTCCTATTATCCTTTGGTTACACCAACCAGAGCCGGTCGAACCACTCTTTCGTGCAATTTGTAGCCGACTTTCGAAACCACTACGACGGTGCCAGGCTGTTTCCCTTCTACTTCCTAAAAATTAATAATTCAAAGTCGTTTGTGTGAATCGAATGGGCACCAATTTTTGAGGATAATTAGTAATTACAAGAGGAAATTTACCTGTTGGAAAAGTGCCTCGTGTTGGTTTGGATCAAATTTCTCCTCGAGAGGGTTGAACGACACTAAACCATGTTTTTTGAAGACCTGAAACAGGCACGAATTTTCAGTCTCAAGACAAGTATCACTTTTCATAGCTGAGCAAAAACATTACAAAAACTCGAATTTTTTTCCCTCCAATAAGTTAAAGTTCCCTGTTAGAGTAGAACAAAGATTGCGACAGATCCACAATATGAGGAAACTCGATAATACCTTGTGCAATTGTGCTTCCGTCATCGTCAGACCTTCGTAGAGGCTTTTCAAATGTGGATTTCTCTCGGTGAGTTGATCTTTGGGTACGCTCTCTGTGGCTTTACCCAAAATATCAGCAACATCTAAGAGATCTTTACAAAAGCCTTGGATACCAAAGAGCTTGGCATCATCAATTTGTTTGCAAAGTCTGACCCTAAGATTTTCGCTGTCTGCGAGTGCTCTCTTGTACTTGTCATTGAGTTCGTTATTCCGCTCTTTCAGATCAGTAAGATCTTTGTTTAACAATTCTATTTCAGATTTGAGCTTTTTTTCATTTTCCGTTATTTCTGGCGTCTCCGGATTGTCAGTTTTTTTCTCTTCGGGAACAGTGCCGTACTTCTGTTTGCGCTGTATACAGAAGGGCTGCGAAGTTCTGAAAAATCCACGATTTGCTGAGCTACAAGGTGTTGAATTTTGTTTTTTCTCTTTCAATTACGCACCAACAATGCATTTTGGGGAAAATAAATGAAGAAAAACTACGTCGTAAAAAAGGGTGAATAAATTCCTCGGAAGGATACCGTCAACAATATGAAAAATTTGTTTTTGAAGCATAACATTTTCAAAATACGAAATTGATGATTTTTATTATCTAATCATTGAACCACTGGGTTGTTATCGGTTTTTTGAGAATATGATGTACCACCGAAAAATCACGTTTTTATGTACCACTAGAATATCCAAAGTAATTTCAATATATCACTCACCTCACAATATTGTTTCGGGTAATTTGACAGATCGTGTCTATTGTGAGTTTGTTAAATCTTGCTATGACCGGGAAGCCGATTGATGCCATTTCTGCACGTTACAAATTTTAACTACAATTCACAAAAAGAGAGAAACAAAAAATATGCCGAGACGAATGACGAAATGCGGCAAGGCGCATGAAACCGCGTGCTGCTCCAGAGGTTCTCAATTTCCGAATTTGGACAAAAAGCTTTCAGTTCTATCCGCTACTTACACTCGCGCTGGCATCAGATTCCTCGTAATTCTTGTGAAGTAGAAACAGCTGAATACATTTCCGCTTCGTAAAAGCTTAAAAACCCCATGCGTCGATCATTTTATTAAAACGAAACGTAATCATACAGTGGATAGTTAATAATAAACAAAAACACCATTGTTCTCTCGCAATGGTATTAACGCTCTCCGTTTTTTTCCCCGTCTTCCATTTTCGATTCACGTCTATTTACACGAAAGCATAATTTCTTTTCTATCGCGCTTAAACAAACGAATTGTTGTCCATTTTTTTCCTCAACAAAATATTAAACCATTTTTGCGATTTGTATTACAATTCACAGCTATTGTTATATTCCTATAGGTACGTTGATTACCCTTTGTAGAGGTGCGTTAGTATATGAAGCAGCAAATTTTCTTCTTTTTGTTTCATGCAGCTTCTAATACTTAATGTATGGAAAAAGTCTTGATGCAAGAGTTAGGCGTTTCTGGCAGCAGAACCAACTTTCAAACACATTTATTCGTTTGGATGAAATTATCAATAAATTCGAGATACTGTGAAAGTGCTTTGATTGTTTCTCCCATGATTGCCCATTAATATTCTCAAAGAAAGCTTCAGTTTTATACAATTACTAAATCTCGTAATTACCGGAAAAAGTTGGAATTTCTTAAATCTAATGGGTTGAAAACAAAAAGAGTTCTACTAAGGCTACTTCATAGCTGTATAAATAAAGGACACGACGTTCCAAATTCGTGATGGATATTTTGCGGGTCATTACAAAAAAAGAGGGCAGTCAAAATTTTGTCCGAATTCTGAATATAAATATTTATACCGTCGTACAAGAAAAACAATAATTTTTTGTACAAATGAGTTATTATTTTTTTGTCGAAATGTTGTCAACACTAAAAGCACGAAAATCAGCAAGATTCTAAAAAAGTACGTAACATATTCTTTCAATCTGCTAACAAAATGGTGGTTATGGATTGATAATATTTCTGTTGTACTTGTTGGTTAGTCTATGAATTATGCAAAATTTAAGAAGCGTCAAGAAATCACTTTAATCTTAAGACAAAAAAAGACATGTTTAATGCAAGTTCTATTTTCTTTTGTTTACTTTTGTTCTCTCTTTGACACGTTTCTTCAACAGTGGATACAAAAATTAATCTATTTCGCCTAGCGGGTGTGATCTCCGAATCTGTCGAATATTTCAAGCAGTTTTTTTCTGTCTGTTTGTCGTCCTTTTTTTTTGTTTACTGATAAATTGTACATTTTGTTCTTCACCCGGTCGCCATACTCTCAATTTTATACTTCGGTCAATTAGCCGACGTTTACACTGATTTTCAAATGGATTTCGCACTTTTAGTAGAAAAACAAACGTAAGAGATGTTACGACAAATTAGTCCATCGCTGTATGTATGGGTTACTTTGTTGTGTTAATTTGCGCACGATCATTCCAACACGTTTCGCAACATCTTCTCGAAACGCTTCAAACACGATTATCAATCGTATCTATAAAACTTCGTGGTTAGAATCCCTCCTGATACTGTTTCGAGTCTAATCGCGTTTGTATTAATTCCAGCTGTGCCTTGGCCTCGCACTGCGGGAAATTTCGCAAATCGTAGTACTGTGGTGCAATGGTCAATAACCAGTCAGCTGAAAAAAACCAATAGTTCAATTGAGATCCAGGATAAACGAATAATCGTTGAATTGGAAAAAAAAAAATTATCGTAAAAAAAAGGCCTTGCTAGAAAGCGATGATTATTTTTAAACTTACGTTTTATGTCGGTTACCGTTCTAATATAATTTTTCGTCGTTAGAACGAACTCATTATATATAACCCATTCAGGTTTGTGATCCAAACAGCTACTCGGATGTAATTGTACGGCTTGGTTATCTTTGATCGTTTGGTAATGACCGGTTCTCTCTAAATGTGCAACCTGAAGACGATAACGTTGGAAAACGAAATTAGTTATAAATTGAACAAATGTTTCATTTTTTCTGTGCTTCTGTGGACAAAGCAATAAAAATGTCTCGCTCACCTGCATGAAGAAACCATTGACAAGGGCTTTTCTAATATTGATGTAGTAATCCTTCGAAGTGAAATCGGTGGAGGTGCGCTTGAGCGAAAATCTGTCCATTATTCGGCACAATTGTTCCCTGACGTTGTCACCGCTCTTCAAGGATCGATAATTCACAAAATGGTCGTAACACCATGTGGGATCTTCCAGATCTAAATGGTTTCATGGAGTTGTTACAAATGAATCTTCGTATACACGAAAAAACAATGAATAGGAACCAAAACATGTAAAATATTCAACTTACTCTGTTTGAAAGCGTGATAAACGTTCAACAACGTCAAATGATCACCATCGATATGGGCAAATTTCATTTTTGCATCATCGGCTGCTTTCTTGGCCTCGTTCGGTCTCACAAAGCACTGTGGGACTAATAGCATGTCAATCGTCAATATACTACAACGTTACCTCATCCCGCTCATCCTGATATTCTCAAATGTTAATATTTCTCAACTTCTTTTTCTCTTTCCATAATAATTGAAATTTTCCTTGATAATATATTTTATAACTGGATGACCGCGACAATATGACTTTTGAATGTTTGAATATTGAACAGGACCGTTTCCAGTTAAAGATTTAACTTCGACATAATGAAATTAGTCATCAAAAACGATTTAATTCGTCAAGCACCGAAATACTGACTGAACAAAATTTTGTGGCAAAAACAACACTTCTTTGAAGGTAAAAATACTATCAACAGAAGATACTGATTAAGCAAGCGATGCTTTCCGCTTCTACGATTCAGAAGATTTTAATGATTATTGGCCTATTCTAAACGAGGTTTTTCCTTCATAGCCGCAAGATAATTTTTACACACAAAAATAACGCTGTAACGAGATCCCTAGTTCCATTTACCTGACAGCATCGCCGTTATGCTGAGAATTTCGTTGCTACAATTGTGATTGCAAGATGCTATAAGCATTTTTGCAAGTTGTGGATCAAGGGGAAATTCTGCCATGATCGCTCCTAAATCCGTCAAATTTCCATCGTCGTCAAGAGCAGCGAGATAATTCAATAGTTCTAGAGCTCTCATCAAAGTTTCGGGAGCCGGTGGATCCATGAAATCAAAGTGAACCTGAGAGCAACAAACACAAATTATTTTTCCAGCGAGGGATTGTCATGTGACTTGACCGTTTGGACCGAAAATTAATCAAACTTTTCGCTGTGCCAATTCAATTTGTAAGATCTCATTTCTACCGTTTCTTTTTTTTTTTTTTTTTTTTTTTTTGATAAGTGAAATCTTGAAAAATGTTCACGAAAACGACGAATGTTCGATATATTGGTGCTTTCACTTACCAGATCGTCAATGCCGAGTTTTTTAAGTTGTAAAACGACGCTTCCCAAATTAGATCGTAAAATTTCAGGATAAGTATTGTCCTGCATCTCGTTTTTGAATGCTTTTTCGGTATACAACCTGAAGCATTTACCAGGTCGCGTACGACCCGCCCGTCCGGCTCTCTGTTGAGCCGAAGCTTTGCTAATTGGCGATACTAAAAGTGATTCGACACGAATCCGCGGGTTGTAAACCTGAAAACACAATTCAAGTGATCTTTACCGTCCCGTACTTAGAAATATTATATATCTTCTGATAATAATAAAACAGAACAGGGAATTTCGATCTTTTTTCAATATTTCGATGTCAAGACTTCGTTATGAAAAATTAATCCGAAGTAATAAATCATAATTTCTTGACCCAGTGTATATTAAAGATCTTCAACTAAAAGGATTATTCATGTAACGTGTCTGTTATTATGCAATCATTTTAGATGACATAAAATGATGTTTATGCAATGAAATTGAATATCTAGATAATATATAGATATATTCAGATACATCTTCATAGATAATATTGTGTTAAGAGGAAAAAAATATTTTCAAAATAAAGTTAAAAACTTCATTTTTTTTTCTATGGATTCAGTCACAGAGTCGTTTGAATAGCTAAGAATGTAATCAAGTTTTGATAGTTTCGAACGACAAACAACACTCATTGAAAGCTAAGTGAAAAAATCGCTTGGAACATTTAATAATTATGAAAGTATTTACCTTTTGTTTAGCAAAACCAGGGTCGATGACAAAAACTACGCCGTCAATGGTCAACGACGTTTCGGCGATATTAGTGGAAACAACAACTTTTCGTCCAACAGCACCGTTCGGTTTGTTGGGTGGGGCTGCTTCGAATATTCGTTGCTGCAAATTCGGTGGTAGGGTGGAATAGAGAGGAATGCATTTGAGCTCTCCGACGTCAGGTCCCAAGTTGTCCATTTCGCGTTTAATTCTTTTGCACGCCTCCTCAATTTCTTCCTGACCGGTAAGGAATAACAAAAGATCACCGCTACCCTCTTCACACATGTGTATTTGCACAACTGTTCTTATAGCAGCTTCGAGATAATCTCGCTCTGGCTCAGGTGTGTAGAATATTTCGACCGGATGTGTTCGACCAGGAACATTCATTAAAGGCGCATTGTCAAAGTATTGTTGAAACTTGCCAGCATCAAGGGTCGCGCTCATTATCACAAGTTTCAAGTCGGACCTTTGTTTTATCACTTCTTTGAGGACTCCCATTAGTAGATCAGTTGCAAGCGTTCTCTCGTGAGCTTCGTCCAATAATATTACTTGATAAGCTTCAAGCATCGGATCGGACATACCCTCCCTCAGCAACATACCGTCCGTCATGTATTTTAGCACGGTATGAACCGAACTACAATCCTCAAAACGAATGCTGTATCCAACTTGCATTCCCAAAACTACATCCATTTCTTCGGATACTCGCTGTGCCACGGACATCGCCGCTACTCTCCTCGGCTGCGTACATGCTACTCCCTTTTTTCCTACAGAGGTTGAATATTCTACGCACCATTGTGGTATCTGAGTGGTTTTTCCAGAACCTGTCTCACCCACCAATACGATACACTGATGTTGTGCCAAAAGTCTCATAAATTCACTTCTGTACTCAAAGACTGGCAATGTTATTCTCTTCTTTAAGAAATCGTGATATCTACGCGTGTAAGGCAGGCCTGTGTAGGGATTCAGCTGCGCCGATGTGCTGTTTCCCACTTGGACCGGCGATGGTGCATTTTCTTGACCCTCCCTATACGGAACAAAAAATTCTTGAATTGCGAAACTTTGTGGTCTTTCATTCTACCTTAATAGGTTTTCCAGTTTAATCAAAAGTTTTGTACAAATCGAGTGTCCTACCAAGACCAGTTTTGAAACACATGGTTTATTCAAATTGCTTTCTTCATTACGGACAGATGTAGTTTAGTGTTTATAAAAACAATGCAAACAAAAACTTGTTACACACTGCAGTTCATTTTTTCTCGAGCATCCATAATTTCATTAATATCAAATTTTGTCTTGATTGGTCGATGCAAAAATCAAAACATAGCTTATCAAGTATAACATAAGCGCACAAGTTTTTTTCTCTATGCTCTTCTGACTATCCCAAAAATGATTAGAACCAAGAACAATGTTTGTTGAAAAGAAATAGATTTTGAAACTTGTACAAAAGAATAGACTTCTATCTGCATTTTGTGAACTCTTATCGAATTTCTTTTAGAAATGTGGATATTGTTGGCAAATCCACACGTGGAATTTTTACCGGCATATGATTTTTTGCGTTAGATTCATTCTAGATTCGAAAACAGCTGTGAAATTTTCAAGAATGTTTTATAGTGAGATGAACTGTGGACAAATACAAATTATTTTCAATCCACTAGTTCTATTTACTTTTCATTAGTTTGATAGGAGAAACAGTTCCATGATAATTTTATGGTTGGTGGATGCAGCATGGAGTACCGTAGCTTTTTTTTAGGTTGTAACACAGTGATTTGAAAAATGACAACAGATAAAAAATTCACTATGATATTCGAGAGTCGTCAGATTAAATGCTGACATAGCAAAGGAGCGTCAATTCAAAGTGACAATATCGTAACGTTAATTCATGAAGAGTGAAACCCTCATGCGTGAAGTTGATTTTTTGCTCGCCCGCGAACAACATTTAGTGCACAAAATGATGAAAAACCTTGTGGCAATGTTTCGACCATTTGTCAAAAAAAACTGTCAAATTTGTCAAAACCTCTGTTAGTAGGTTTGCAAGTGATTGAAAAAAATACGGCAACAGGATAAATCCCATAGCGTGTGCTCTGAGCGCGAAATGTCGAGTTCCGGAGGAAAATCAATTTTTCTCCCGATTGTTGATTCATTGTTTTTTATTTGTTATACTTACGCTCGTCTCTTGACGTAAGGGTCCACAACTTCGATTCTCCGTTTGGACATTGTCCCAGCTTAAAACTTGACTATTAAAACGTATTACAGATGTAATTTTGTTTACGAATATTTATAACGAGAAGCGTCACAAAATGGCAAGCCAGCGCGAGGCGAGCGAGCGAGGCCAAAGCTGCCAAGGCCTTCACGATCGAAGAAAAAACTTTACCACGAGAGCGTGCGAGCGTGCTCTCTCTCTTTCCTGTTCATATGCGATACCTTACATTCTGTTTTCACGGATATCATGGATCTAGAAAGCTGTGGCTTGACGAACGGAGCTGCTATCGTTTGGCGCCAATATTTGAAACTGTATTTGTACAAGTTTTAAGCATCGGTTCATACGAATGGAAACATGGAATTACTTGAAAAATCATTTTTATTCCAATTATTTATTGTACAAAAAGCCTGATTTCGATGTTTAAAAAAAATTCAAACAAGTTGATTTTTAGCGACTAAAAAAGTGTTGAAAAAAAAATTAACGTGAATGCGATGAAACAAATGCATGAAACCATTTATTTAATCTAGCAGTAGTTCTCTTCAAATAAATAAACAAATTGGTTTTCAGCGGCAATTCTCAGATTCGGAATAGGTTTGAAACTGATCTTAAGGTAGTAGTCTTGCACAGTCATGTTCAAAAGTTAACTATCTTGTTAATTTTCGAGAATGTGGATATACCTTGCAGAATGATCTAATAATGTTGGTTTTTATGTCTCGTAGGAATGTAGAAACATATAAACCTCGGGAAATATGTCTAATATGAAGGGTAAAGTTTAAAAAATAACAAGCTATCCATATCTAATACGCGGAGCTTATAATTAATATCACCGTATCTCCGTAACTCGACGGTCAAAATTCTTGATTTTTTTAAAACACACCTCGTTACATTTGGAAAATTCGTTTCGTTTGTAAAAAAATGGAAAATATTATTAGAGAATTTTCGCAGTTGTCCCATGCGACGTGAGTTTTTCTACCGCTTTCCGTAAGAACGTTTGTAAAACTGAGCAATCTTCAATGCCAATATCTCGAATACGAGATAGTGCATCCTTTTTAAATTTTACCGATATTTTTATAATAGTGCCCTGAATGTGTCTTCTTATTATCGTAGAATTTTATAACACTGCCTAAGACGATGATAAAAAAACCTTAGACCTTAAATGTCCTCAGGAGTTAATTTTACTCTTGTAGCGTTCAGACGCATCGTTAACGAAAAAAACGTTGGCGATTACTTTACGAATTTTCAGATACATAAAATACAATAACGTTTCTTCAATAATCAGCACTTATGTGCAGTGTACAAATAAGAATAAATAGCCACCACATTTTTCTTATGAAAATTTTATTGAATTTATCGAGTTTAACAAATATTTCGGTATTAAATGCAAATGTTTTGGATAATGTACATTGCCTCGTTGTCGCAGCCAAACAATAATGTTGATCGGTCAATGTCAATGCTGTTTATCGGTTTGTGCAAGGAACCACACAATGCTGATACGTTGACTTTACCGTTATTTCCGACCGTGTTCAGCCAGTGAGTGTCTGTATTATCTGAAAAACAAACTTGAACGTATAAAAAACCATTCCTTATTTTGTGTTTCACGAAATTCATATTTCTCAATAAAACTTGCCTAATTTTAGTTTTGAGTTTTGGCTGCTATTCCAATGCCACAATTCACCGCTTATTGAACAGGTAAATAAATTTTCCGGTCGATCAGGATGGAAAAGTATTTCGCTCACAGATTGACTATGAGCGTTCAATTGTGATATTGGATAAGTATTATGACGCAAATCCCAGACTGTTAAACTTCCATCTCCGCCACCCGCGACCACAATGTGACGTTGAGTAGGATGATGAGCGAGACTCGTAGCTTCTGTCTGAATTACACACATAATTTCATTTTATTTATCTACATTACGACTTTTATGAATATTTTGAATATACTTTGAATTTATTTTTCGAGTTTACTTGAAAAATAAATTCCGGAAAGACTTATATCGCGTGAAAACGATCCAAAAATGGAACGAAGTAAGGGCTCTATTTTATGTGATATAAAAACATCTTGAATTTGTAAGATTCATTAGTTTATACATCCGTAAATAAATAAAATTTACCTTCAACTGATCAGAGAGCATGAAAGTTGTGGCTGGTTCATCGTTCTCGTTTCTCAAATCCCAAAGTTTCATGTGACCTCTTAAATTACCAGTGAGTATTTCATTGTGTCTTAAAAAATCGACGCAGTGCAACGAACAGCTGTCTGCTTGTTCTACGTAATATAAAATAACAAACATTTACATAATTGTATTCACACTGAAAAAGTCGTAAGATGAGGTACTAAAATTTCGTGACACAAGCGATGTCGTATCTTAGCATTAATTCATTAAAATCATTTTAGAAGATCCCGGCAGAAATAATACTTTCAATCGAAGTTATAATCGTTTGTCTTATATTGCAGCAGGAAACTTTGTATAAAAAAAGAAATATGCTTGTCATTCCACTCGTACCTATAGTTCGGACTGGTTTCTTCTGGTTTACCGTCAGTAAATTAATTCTACCATCTTCGCCGATACTGACAATGTCTTGTTTGAAAGTGGCCAAGCCCGTACAAGATGCAGTCTCCAAAGTTCTGAAATCGTCGAAAAATCTTCATTAATATTTATTCTAATTTCCTTTAAATTCTAAATTTCTGAGATTCTTTTTGTTTTCAGCCATTTTAATCAACGAAAACCAGTTGGTTTTGTGAATGAGGGCTCGCATGCTGCAGACACCGAACTAAAGAAAATTCGAAAACTTTTTCGAGTGTTTCAAATTTTTGTCTTAATACGACAACTCAAAGTGTTGATTCAATAAAAATGTTTGCTAAGAAACATGTATCATTGATCGATCAGAGCTTGAATAAAAACGTTAAAAATTTTGCGATAATTGTGATCTAAATTCATGTCTTGGTAGAACAAATTGTTACCTAAGAATGTTTGAAACAATTCAACATTCTTACTACAAAAAGCTAATTGTTTATAGTACCAAAATCTTCAATATTGTCAAAATTTGTACAGGCAAGCTTTGGAAGATTTATTCTGATGAAGCAAAAAATAACAAAATTCAACTTTGTCTGTGGTTTTTTTGGTTTTGTATCAGTCGAACGCAACAAAATATATTTTTTTGGTAATTATTTCGACGATTTTTGAAATTGTCCTTATTTCATCAATTATCATAGTTAAACCCTACATATAAAATTTGTGCTCTGCCGAGAATAAAAAAAACATACCCAAATTTGTGTATCGAATCCCACGAAGCATGTTCTTTAAATTCGAAGTAAGGATTCTCCGGAATTTGTAAAAGCTTTACCGAACCAATGGACGACGATGCCACAAAACAGTCTTTGCTGACGAACTGTGAATTTTTGGAATGTCAAAAATATTTTGTGAAATTGGAACGTTTGTTTTGTTCTTTTTTTTTTAAATGTTATCATACCTGAAGTTCTGTGACATCACCTACGAAAGGATGCGATGTTATGACAACAGGATAACTTTCCTCCTCGTCATTCTTCTCAAACGTCCAATGGGTTATCTTGTTTACCTTGTGAAGACAAAACCAAAACAAAACTTTAATGTGAGCATGAAAAATCCTACATTTTTGATAATTCATCAAATGGTATTGTGAATAAAATTTTGAGGTTAAGTACTGGATTGTCCCAACTCCCGGAAAGGAACGTCTTAGCTTCAGTGAAATCTTCTCGCTTCCATCGGATCTTCGAAATTTTTTCCGACGTAAAAGTGCCTTGAAAGTTCTCGCCCATTTTACAAGCTTTTACTTTTTGTTGATGAAGGAATAACAGAAAGGAACCGGGTGCCGTTTACAATTCAAAAACCGCACCGACTTGATGACAAGCTTTTACCGATTCGCGCGCCAAGACGTCATTGACTAAAAACTAGGATGGGCGGGAAACCACATGGCAATTTGTGTGTGCGTGTGTGTGTGTGCTGTGGAAAACGATGGATTGGAAGATCGAAAGTTCTGTTGTCGACATTGTTTACAATATTTTCAGCCCGCTGTTTTGAAAAATTTCTAAATAAGCTGGACGTGTATTTTTGTTTACATTTGGAAATGACTGTTAACATTTGGTACAATCAAGGTTATTGCGTGTATTTTTCATATACTATACAGAAGCGCTGGAATGGAAACAGTTTTGCTTTGTCTTCAACAGTGTTCAATATAGTTTTGAGACCTCCCTTGAGTCAGCCCCGTCAAGTCAAACAGATTGATTTTGTTAAATATCTTCTTGGTGGTCATACAGTGTGGTTCGCGGTAGGGCACTTAGCCCGTTCGGTGGTAATACAATTTTTTCGTATAATAGATTTCGTGTAAACAGTGGTATATCAACTCGTGTTGATACTGTAAACACCACTGTATCGTGTTTACAACTCGTGGAGTCACTTCTGATCACCGTTGAAATTCGCCTCATAGTTGGCATCGAAAATTTCAATCCTAGTGCTAGCAAGGATTACCATCGCTTGTCGTGCTGGCTTGGCCATTTTGGAATGAAGGCTACTTGTTTAAAGTATATTTTTCCTGCAAGCGGTTGCAACATTGAAACGACGCAGTTCAAGAAAGTCTACACAGTGGATTTGTCGAGAATTTCGCGAGGAACACAATAAAGGTTTGTGCATTGGAATCACTCGATTAATATACGGAGCATTCTTCGTTAAAAGTCGATTAAAATGTGAATTCGTAGATTTTGCATTCATCAAATTGTGGTCAAGCATAAATCTATAGTTAGTGATCGATTGTTTTAAATTGTGTCATAACATAATTGGAAATTAGAAAAGTGGAAGTTGAGTGAACTACGGAAGACAAAAAAGTGCCGTTTGAGTGTTTTTCGCATAAGATTTTTTACTGTACCTAATTCGTCCTATGGGCCGTTCCTCCAATCGTCCAACGTGTTTACGTGCTATGCAGCAATTGCAATTTTTATACGACATTTCCTGAATATAAATCTTTTTTTGCCAGGAATGAAAATACTTCATAGCAGATGTCGCTTTTGTTAGATTCGTTCGAACCGCTCGTTTTTATTACATGTCATGTGAATCATGCCAATCAATATGTAAATACTTCACATACATGTGTTCCATAAAAACATCCATGCGCGTCCGAACTCTAAGATATTATCGTAAGATTATGTGAAATCATGGAAATGCATCTCACGCGTCTACGGATTATTTCTTAAAACAAACGAATCATGGTCTCGTGACACCCACGGCATATCAAAAACACGTTGAATAAATTATCACGCGGATGATGATTCGGGAAATTGCATTTCGTACGTGACTTGTACGAAACAAAGGATTTGACTCTTAACTCAAAATTGAATGCGAGGAAAATAAATTCAAGGTCTTGAAGATCCCGAGGAAAAAAGAATGATTGCTAAAATAATGCCTTCATTTCTTCATACAGAATTTAATTGCATTTGTCACATTCTCTAATAATTACCTGAAAAATGATGCTGTCATAAGCTCATATAACTATTTCGCGACATTGCCAACGCTTTTAAAATAAATTTACGTTATAATTTTATTTAAAATGAAGTTGCTGTTCCGGTTGAAATGAGACACCATGTTCCGTCTTCGGAACTTATTAGGAAAATCAGACGATAATTTCATTCGGCAGAAAAGTTCATTTCAGTTATGGACAAAAGTGTTAAAACGGTTGCATGAACAACTTCGCTCGAGATATCGTTTCAAGCAAATATAATGCTATAAAAATTTCTTCTAAACAATTTTTTGGTCCCAGATGGCAATATATTGCAATATCAAGCATTTCAATAAATGGCTTTGCTTCAGTGAACTTCAAGGTAATGAAACTTATTTTTGGGCATTAGGGAAAATAGTAAAAATTATTTGATCGTAACGCGTGTTACTGTTCTTGTTGGAGCCTCGGGTGGGAAAAAAATGTTAACAAACGCATGAAATGAATTTTAGAAATTCTAAGAATTCGAAAATTCATGAAATCCGTATAATGGCCGAAGTATTCAGTGACAATCGAACCCAAACCGTTAACATTAAGACAATTTCAAGGACGGAATACAGTTTGGATTTAAAAAATGTGAAAAAAACTTCCAAATGCCACAGGATAATCGTCTTCTCGTCGAGGATCCATTGTCCTTGAACGTCTATGCAAAATAATAATAAACTCTCCAATGCAAAAGTACATGGAAGCATTTTTCTTGCAACCGATACTGTTTTTTGGCTTTCAAACCTTCTCATTGGACACTGATCAATTATTTGAACCCCACTACTTCGCTATCTATAGGAGGGCCCATGTGGCTCACGATCAACGTTACTAAGATTTTTTTTTCAAGGTTATTGTTTAAGTTTTACTTATTCCTGTTTGCTCATGGCAACAATGCATTTTGTACGATGTTCTCGCCTCAGTTTTACGCGAATCCTCGAACGATCTGAAACCTTAAAATTTTCCATTCAATTTTTCTAGTTGGACTACTCTTTATTTATCGCGAGTTTTTCCTTCAACAGTTTTTTTTTTCCTAACTTAACCCAGGTCGAAACATCGATAAATGATTCTTCATGATGAATTTCATTACGTTCATTTGCACTCTTACATTTCTTTCTTCAGCTCTCGTTATCGGACAAAAAACATTTTTGGACAGTGCGAATAACATAAGAATATATCGAGCGGTGAAAGAAATAGCATTTCGTGTATTTGGTGCGTCGAATTTGTCGAATTAATGAATAAGTTCAAATTAATGGATAAACTATTTTCTTTTTTTTCAATTGAATAACAGAGCATTTTACTAACTACCGTCAATTTAATTTGAAAAAATATTTGACCGATTGGTACCGATGAATTTTTCATCACAGATTGGCTTCATGGAATCTCTTATGTTTATGATTGCATTTATCTAATTATTTCTTCTACACTGAAAAAATAAAGTTGTCAAAAACAGAACAAAAACTTTTCATTTGTCTTCTAATCCTGCAGTCAGGTCGGCGAACAAAACTTTTTGTCAACTACGAACGAAAATATCATTGTTGAATTTATTAATTTTGTTTTGTCCACCACATTTAGTTGCCTGAACGAATTTATTTTCTCAGTGTACGATTCACTTCCTGTTCTTTTATTTCATAATTCATGCTACATTCTGCTCGATTAATTTTCTAAAAATTGTGGAAAAAAATGGGTGTTGAAGAATTAACGTGGTCATTCAAATAATCGTGAAACCAAAATCGTTTATACGTGGTGTCTATTGTCAGGTAGGACCGGGGACGATCGTCAATATCATCAAAGAGGAAGATATGAACAAAGAGTTCAACCAAGACTTGCTTATGATGTGCCATTCCCATGTAACGTTTCGGGTTCGTTGTCAAAATTTTATTAATAAAAAGGTTACGTTTAAACGGTTGACAAAAATTAGTCAATCGTACGAATGGAAATTGGTCACAGTCTCTGACTAAAAAATATATTTGGTTATTAATTTACGAAGGTCATCGTAAATACCGATCTCTTGACTCAACAATATTTCTTGACTATATCAAAATCTTGAAATTCTGTATAAAAGAAAAATGGTAACAAAAAGCACAAGTTAAAAGTACGATCGAATTTAGCTTTTTTTTTGGCTCTGCATTATCAATGACGTTATAAAAAATTGATCATAGCGTCTCAGAATATGAATTTTCATAAAAAATAATTACACTATATATTTATTGCATGAATTTTCCTCGGAAAAAAAACTTTCTCACTGTTTTTACTTTTTTTCGTGTAACTGGGGGTTAATTTCTTATGAAGTGCGGTGAAGGCGTAGATTTTTGACCGCTTTTTTTTAACTAGTCGGTCGATCGAAAAATGTGCCAGTATCGGTGCACAAATTACGACCTGGTGACATTGACATTATCGGGGCAATGGGCGATTCATTAACAGCGGGTACAGGTATTTTTGCGTCAAATATATTTCATTTGTTGATCGAGAATCGAGGTGTCACAGCACTCGGAGGTGGTCAAGGGACGTGGCGAGATTATCTCACTATTCCAAATATCATCAAAGTAAGTGAAAGGAAAATGTCTTCGGAGATTATATTCGCTTAATTCTAAATTCTCACGATCAATCGAATCTCGAAATCCAAGTAAAATATGACAAAAGCTAAATAAAGCACAATAACAAATTTCATACATTAATTTTTTCCTCAATATTCCAACCATTCAGGAATTCAATCCGAATTTGATCGGATATTCCCCATACGATTCATTAACACATCAGGAAGCCTCGGGTTTCAATGTCGCGGAGATTGCCGCAATGTCGCGAGATCTTCCGTACATGGCTGAAAACTTAGTTCGTCGAATCCACTATCATCCTGATGTCGATTTGAAAAAAAGTTGGAAGGTATTCCGAAACATTCTAAAAATTATTCAACAGTTTTTCAATACCGTCATATCTATTTCAGAAAGAAAATAAAATCTTAATGTTTCCACGTTTTCCTTGATATTTTCAACATTTAAATGTCCTACTGATTTTTTTTTGTCACACTTTTTTTACATTGTAATTATAATGATTTATTTCCATTTGAAATTACGGTCCCATTCAATTTTTTACCATGTTTAGCTCATTGGCATTCTGATCGGAGCCAACGACTTTTGTTCCGACATGTGTTGGACAACCTCAGGCCCATGGAGTGTACTGAAGAATCATAAAAACGATTTAATCGAGACACTACGAATTCTGAGAGAAAATTTACCGAGAACGTTGGTTTCGATAGTTCCACCACCAAATTTAATTCTTTTAGCTGAGTTGCAGGGAAAATCATTCCAGTGTAAAATCACTACAGATTTTGAGTGCTCTTGTCTGTTAGGCTTGCATTGGAAATCACAGAGAGAAGAATTTTCCGAAATAATGAACGCGTGAGTAATAGTTGAATAAAAAACACTTACGACTATCATTACAATGGAATACGAGCTGGAAGAATTGTTTTCGCAAAATGTGTACTTCAAGGACGTTGAATGGCGACGGTCAAGTCTAAAATTTTGTTTCCAGTTTTTCCCACATACAAGTGGTTTGCGAGTATAAGTTCATTGGAAAAAAGTTGTTACCATTGACTAAAGAACAACATACTCTAAATTCAAAATTGTCCGTGGTAATCTGTATTTGTTATAAAATAACGAAAATTTCGAAAAAATTTTACGACCGATTTTTTTTGAAACTAAATAAAGCTCCTTCGATGTTACATAAAAGCGTATGCAAAGCTTTAAGAGGCTTCACCATTGAGACATCGAAATATTTAATGTTGAAAATTGGAACTTTTAACACGCGCTCTTATGAGGACCAAACTACTGAAAATGGTGATTTTTAGAAATAAAGATCGCGACTTCTACATCGTGACACCTCTTAAAATTGAACGAGCTATTACATATCACTATTCTTTTTGCGTGGTGCAAATTCGAAGGAATTTTATCGCTAGAAAAACTTGCCTACAACGTCCTTGAATCGAGTTGTTCAAAAAATGAATATTTTTGAGTAAAGTTCCATTTTTGTTCCAACTTTTTTCCAAAGTTCCAAAATCAATTTCATTTTTTTACCCAAAACTGATGAATTGTGATACAAAAAAAATGAAAGTCGTGATATCGAATCCCATTTTGGCTTTGAAATCACTATGAAAGTAATTTTTCACAATAATCTAATTAGTTAATAATACTAATTTTCAAATTTATCGAGGCGATTAAATAGTTGGCAGCGAATCGACGAGGAAGTTGCAAATTATCCGGAATTTCAAACGGAAGAATTTGCAGTGGTCGTTCAACCGTTTGCCACAAATCTTACCTTTCCGAAGAAACCTGACGGTACTGCTGACTGGCGTTATCTGTCAAGCGATTGCTTTCATCTTAGTCAGATTGCAAATGCCCGAGGTAAGTTCGTTCTATCGAAAACAAATTAAATTTACGAATTCCTTAGTTTGTCAATAAGTATACTATTTGATAAATAAATCAAAACAAATATTGATTTGATTAGAGCATAAAGATCTTTCATTGCGTTAAACATTGAGCGTGACAACATTCAAGGTCGTTCATTGACCAGTCATAAGCAATTATTGAAGTCCAGAATCTTATTTCGTCAGAATTTTCATTGTATTGTCAGATCAATTTGAACGCGGCCATGTTACGTATGAAAATCTTGTGAAATGCTCTGCTCGTTTCTCGAAGAAATGTGCAAATCCGAACGAACTTAAAAAATATTCACGTCGATATGTTTTTGAGTAAATATCGGCATGGAAAGTGTTTAAAAAAGTGAGGAAACTGAATTTATTTTAAAATCGATAAAGTTTATTTCTCGAAGAATTATAAAAGGAAAAAAACATTTTTTTTCCTTTGGAACTTTAATCATCATTTTATCGCTTGAAAATGATATAAACTTCACGATTCAAACGTTTCGAGCAGTACACTTGATATTTTTGAGCTCGTTATTTCTCTATGATGGCATAAAAAAAGAGATCTAAATATTGAAGATATATCGTTGCCGATCTCCATTTATGTGAGAAGAACGAAAAAAAAAAATTTGTTCGCTACGGATCGTTAAGGAGTCAAGGATATATAATCGAGCTTATTTTTTTCTCACGTTACGTTTTACCGTTGAATAACGAATTTTGTATCGAGCTCGTTGCGCAAACCGGTTTTCAATGTCTATATGAGTTTTCCTCTCGTACGAAGTGCAAGTGCATGGAAGCATTTCCTGAATTCGAGTCGCCGGGTTTCGTAAGACGTTCTTCCGGTGACTCGATAATCAATGTTTCATTTACAAATGAAGAAAAAAAAACCAAACATCGCCAGACAGGTTACAGTCTTCTTACTTATTTAAGTTTTCTTCGAGACTTGTGAAAGAGAAATTTAAATTATGGGGTTTCGTCGTGAAGCAAAGTTTACACGAAGACATTTTTTATGAAATGGGTGAAATGAATTTTGCATTTTTAGCAATCGAGAATGGAAATTAAAAAATTAGCCTCATTTGATCGGAATGTGTACGAGGAAAATATAATTATTATCAAAACCTATTGGTTTTAATTTAAACAACATTAATTTCTACATCCGATCGCACGAATTTAGGCACTTGAGGTTTTTCCATTTACGAACTCGAACAAAAAACCCAGTGACCGAAATCACCTGTCTCGTTTTGCAGACGTCGTGAAGTCTGACTGCCACTTTTTTTAAAATCGCGCAAGCATACGACGTTCCACTTATTCGTGATGCACCAACAACAAGGTTCCTTTCTCTCGTGGATCTTAAGGATTTCGCGTGTTCTAATAGCCGATCGTCGCACGACGTTCTTTTTTCTTTTTATGTAGTCTTTTTTTTCTCCTTTTCGATCGCAGCTTCGACCGCCATATGGAAAAATATGCTGGAACCGGTGGGCCAAAAATCACGCGATTGGAGCGACGACGACAATCTCGCGTGTCCAACTGAATCACAACCCTATATAACCACGTCGATCAATAGTCGAGAAAATTCTAATTCGTAAATATGTTATTTAACAAATTATTCGGATGGCCAGTGAAGAGTAAGGCTTCGGTTGTTATGCCGAAACTGATTTTTTTTAATCAGGAAACCAACGTTATCATTTTTATCTACAAGTTCAATTAATTGACACTACGGACCATATTTTTTTCCGGAAAGTAAAACTATGTTAATTGGAATTATTGTTTCAATTGTTTATTATTTTTTGTTATTGGACGAGTATGTGTGGGAGTGACATTTCCGGAAGCTAGAACTGCATCGAAGGGTTGACAATTCAGATATTCGAAAAATTTGTTATTTCATTAATCTTAATGTTGTTTTTATTATAAATTTTTACGTAAATGAATATTTTTTTTTCATCTGTTTACCTATAACTTTTGTTTATTATCGATCTGTGGAAAGAGAAACTCTGTGAATATATGATTCGCTGCGAGATCGATACAAAGTTGCGTTACTTTTTCGTTAAATTTTTGGTCAATTCTAAACTGAAATCCTTGAATGATTATACATTTTTTATATTCTTCACATTTTTTTACCACATTTTTTTGTAAATTAAGTTAAAAAAATACTTTGACAACTCTTAGTTCCTTTGCATATTATTCCATGCAAAAGATATACTTTTTGTGAAGATTTGTTAAACAATTGAGCAAAAAATCAAGCATACTTATAAAATTTTGGTTCCACTTCAATGGAAAACAACTTTTTGACATTTTTAAAAACGTTCGTCGCATTACCGAGCAACCCAAATTTAAATACACTTTAATTTTTTGCTATGACTGTACCTACGAAACATTCCTAACTTTCGTATTGTAGACATTTTTTATGCAACGAAAAATGAGGTTCTTGTGAATCTATAAAAATTAGAAACACGATTCCACAGTATTGAACTTTGTTCCTCAAAGTTGAACGGTGTCAAGAAACCATACTTTATGTTTATTTGAATTTGCCAGTAGAAATTTTATGACGGCAAATTTATTTGAATTTGCATTCTATCATTAATTTTTGGTATTTTAATGGCTTAATTTTAAATGATAAAGAAGAACATATTTTTGAGCCGATACATCGTCACCAAGTGCACGCTTATACCAGGAATTTTTTGGAGGTTCAGCTCGGTCGTATACTTTCCTTTTTTTTTATTTCTACAATCAATACTTTCGCTCCTTTAGGACTCGTTGTCTGACTGACCAGTGCCTAAACTGTCACCAGTGCCACTGAATCAAGTGCCAATTTGTGACGGTATAAATGATCAAGGTGATGCATAACCGAAAGTGGCGATAGCCCTAGAATTAAGGCCTAAAATTTATTCTAAACAATATTCCCATGCGTTTTTTTGCCATTAATAAAATGACAGATTATTTGATTTATTGTTAGACTATTTGTGGTACCAATAATTTTGTACGACACAGAAAAAAATTGAAAAGCGTATCCTGATTAAATTGCTTCAATAAATTAAGTAAAAATTTGGAAAGACGAAATATATTTTGTAAGCGAGGGAAGCAAAAAAAGAGACGCACTTTTAAAAAAAATGGGCAACTAAATATAGCAATTAAAGGAGAGTGTTGCAATTGGTTTTTGCCAGATTTCTCTTAGTTGCAAAAAAAACTCAAATATATTTAAAAACTGAGAGATAGTTTACATGTCATTAAGGCACTGTGGAGATGTCATCACAAAATCACGATTCTACTACATAACTTATTGTGTAATTTACTTTTATAAATGTAAAATCATCTCGTGCAGTGCGATGTGGGACACTAACGACCGCAGATTGCGGTCATTCTTTTTCCATTATTATTATTATTATTATTATTTGCGATTAAAATAAACAATACCTGTGTAAATAGGATTTTTTTAACTTTGCAGTGGCTCCCTTCGCACAAATCTCGTTCTTTCTATTTTACAAAACGGTGCTTTGGGATTCTCTAAATCGTTAGATTTTCCCACGGATTTTTCTTCCAGTTTTACAATAATCGCTGTATCAACAGCTCCAAGCAAAGACCAATCATTGAGTTTTCGTTTCCTTTTCGGGAAGTAGCCCCGTCACAGTCACGTTCAAAATTTAATTCTCCGGTCATTTTTTGAAAACTCGAACATAAATTGCGGAACAATCTAATAATGTTAGTTCTTGTATCTCATAGGAATGTAAAAACATGTAAAGTTGGGGAAAAATGTCTGACTGTTTTGCGTTTTGAGTTTGAGCAATAACCACTTTTTCATTAAAAGGGTCGTATGTTTCTTTGTAGTTGATGAAAAAAAAAAATGTTCGTCAAAAAGTTTCGGATTTATTCCGTGAAATGTGAAATTTTCTACTGCTCCCTGTAAGAACGCGTGTAAAACTGTGCAATCTTTGAATGGAAATATCTCGAAGATGGGAAATTCTTTTGAAATATTGCTCGTAGTTTCATGAAAGTGCCCGAAATGCATTCACGAAATTAATAAAAAATCCGTAGAAATTTTTTTATGGCGGGACTACTACCTTAAAAAAAAATCTTCAATGAACACTATACTCACCGGGTCACTGTGCTACGATATGAGTGAATGAAACCAAAAATACTTGTAGCGAGTGTTCGAAAGTGATGACACACTTTTAAATACCTTTTTACACATTAATGTATTTATTGTTCCATTGAACGTCTAAGAAAAAAGGGCTCCCTATCTCAAACGGATATAACGGCATACCATACGAAGTAGAAGACTTCACAAAAATGCGCGCTTTAATTTTTCCTTCTCCCGAACATTTTTTTTTTTTTTTTCGTTACACTGGAGAGTTTCACCACAGAATATTTCTATGATCATTGAATTAATTGAATAACATATTTCCGGTGAGAAAATTCAAAATGTTTGTGCATGACTATTTCATGGTTCGTCGAAAATCATTTAAAAAATACAAAATGGGAAAACGTTGATGAGAAAAAGGCAGGAGTGAAGATTCGTTTCGTGTGAAAAATGTGATGTCGAATTTTAGGTCAAGAGACACAACGTTTTTTTACTCCATTATTTTAAAGAGTTCCAGCTTCCATATTTGCTCATCAATTAATTCCAAACAATATTAATATCGTTCAACGAATATTATTATAAGTAAAATTCATTGATTATAATTATAATTCTGAATGTGATTTCACAATCTATTGGGAACAATTTTGTCATGAAAAGCGATATTAACAATTTCGAAAAAATATTCGATTTTGAAGAAACAAATAATATGTTACGTTCAAATATTTGTTTGTCCACTAACGAGATAATTTTGAAATTTTTATCATTATCTGGATTTTTATTTTTATTCATAACCGTGCACCTGTAACACAATATTTATAACTATATATATCTATCGGGACACGGATTTCCGGCACTCTTACTCACGTATCGGTGTGAGAAGGTGGAAATCGAGCATACGTACGAAGAAACGAGAGCCCCACGTGCTCAGTTACCTGGTGAACAACGTTCCCGATGAGGTTGACCCCATATACCGGTCAGGTTGGTATTAAAGACAAAAAGGTGGGGATCTTCGACAAGGCCTCGATGCACGAGGCCTCGTCGTACAAGACTCCTTCATTCATGTACGGTGAACCTCACGGATAACAGTGAATATTATATATCGCGAAACGTTCGGGCACATGAGCTGTCGTAAGTCGTTAAACTGATCCCGGTCGATTGCCGCGAGTACAAATTCGTTTGTTTCGACAAATTTTCAATTTCGAGTCGAATGAAATATCAGCGGAATTAGAGAAAATCGACAATTCGCAAACCAGTTCGTCCAATCTTACACGTAACGACGTCTGTGCTTTTTTTTTTGGAGTAAGTTCTATTATCACGAATGATTTATTATTATATATTTTGTGTAGTTATAAATGTGCGATTGAAAAACAATTGATGACGGAATTGATTTTAACGACAATGGCCCTTGAACTTATAACATTTGCAAGCAGCATTTTTCATTTTAAGGCGCTTACACAAGGAGAATCAAACATTACTATGGCATTGCAGATTCGTAGTATATCGTCCCTCTGGAATTTTCAACGAAAACATTGTCATTCGTCATACGGTGTGGGGTTATTTTTAGTAGAATATGAATGAAAAATAACGATGTTTTTGGTAAAAACCCACAGAGGGACGATGCGTGGTACCAAGCAATTGTGATTCCACAGGAAATTTTCATACTTTTTATGTGTCTCTTTCTAAGCGTGATTTAACGCTCAACCGTTGTGAAAACTGTACGCTTTCATCATTTTTTTTTCAAATTTTCAACAAATAAATCTATGTGAGCAATGGTTTCAACTGATTGTGTAGACGGAAGTGACGAAATGTTGAGATTGGAATTCAAAATAGTGCGAGTGCAGTGCTATGCTTTTTGTTTTGCAAACGAGGAATCGTTGTTCACAATTTAAAAAAAATCTATTTTGCAAAATTTAATTAAGATGTTCGTTGGAATTTTTGAAGATTGAACGCACTTTGGCGTTTAATATTTATTATTATTTTTGTCATTTCTTTATTGCAATAATATATGAGCAATAAAAATAACTTCAGGCGCCGAGTTGTTTAAAACGACTCGAGAATTAAAGTTTTCTTATATTCTGTGTAATTTATGTTCAATCGAAAAATTAAATATTCGAATAGCATTGCAGAGGCAAATTAAATACATTCATAAATCAGACGTGATCAAATACAACTGTTTATATTTAAAACGCGGTCCGGTGTGAAACTAAACGTGCTTTGTTCTTTCTTCGAACCTTACTTTAAAATTCTGTTTCACAACCAATTACCGAAAGAAAATTAAATCGAAAAAAAACCGCGTAGGGAATTTTTTTCATCACTATGCACAGTTAATTGAATAGCACAACTCGAGCCTGTTATACTCAGTGTAGATTTCACGTGCCATTCAGAAGTCACAATCACTGGATCCATTTAACCATTTACGAAATCATGTTATCGAGTAAATACTAAAAGTTCGATGGTAATGTAAAATAAACATCGACGCATATGAATTTTATTATCAATCTTATTTATGGTCCTTCTATGGCTATCAGTGACTATAAATTACTTGTTCGAACATTAAAAGTAAAAAATTCAAAACTATTTTGCGCAATGACTTTTCCTTCGTAGCCGATAATTAATAAACAATATTTCTCGTAAAAAAGACAGATTCATACGCGAGGCTCGTGTTCAGCGTACGTCGTGAGATTGTGAAACTTTTACAAAGGGTTGGTATTTGTCGTATTCTCACGTCTCCGTGATTTTTTAAAATTCTTTCCTTTTCGCTACATCGTGAATCTCTCTTCTAATGATGACAATCGTTGGGGAAAGAGATTGAACAAATCTAACGCCGGTTTGGATGGTTTTACATGAACGTATATGTATAATGTATATCTACAAATATATTAACAAGCGGAGTATGCGAAAGAGTCGTACGTCAAGACTTCGAGTACGTGCGGACCTCGCGGGGAAAGTAATTGATGCGTACGGTCTTTAAACCCGGAAGGCGAATTTGTCTGAGCATGAAAAAGGTTCATAAGCCGGAGGGCTTTTTTATTTTTCTCCTTCTGGAGGGCTCCGGACCATCAATTTTCGAACATGTATAATATATCTTCAAATATCTGACAAACACTATTTATAAGCTGCGAAAAATAATGAGACGCTGTAACTCATTGAGAAGTTCTTGGACAATGTTTTGTTTGTTTGTTAAAAAGGGAATTTATGTGTATAGTTTTGATGGAGTTGGTAAATACAAGGGATTGGGAACATTGAGTGGCTCAAGACTCGAAAAATATTACGAAATAAGCAAACGTTAGATCACTATTTACGATCACTTTGGAAAATAATTTGATCCTTTGCTTTTATTGATTCCATTGGTACAAAGTCACAGTTTTTACGCATACAGTACAGTTCTTTCGATTCAATTTATATTTTTTTTATTTAATTCGATTTCATTGCTTGATTTTATACTGAAAGATGATATTTTTGCTGTCAGAATAAAAATTTGCCTTGGAAATTGAACAACGTGAGAATAAAATGACACGATAATAAATTACTTTAGATTTTACGCTAAAATGATTGTATGATGGACTGTAGAATTTTTTTTTTTTTTAGCAATATTCGTTAACAAGAAATTAATCGATGACTGGTTATTCCAAACTCGCGATTCTCTGACATTTCTTTTTTTTTCAAGTGTTAATCTCGATAACCAAGACTTTGAATATAAATAAATCCAAATATTGATTACATGGGAATTCGATGTGACGATTTTGACTTAACAAGCGCACTTATCACAATTTTCCATTAGTACGTCGAACAATAAAATCAGCTTTTTTCACGCAATCAATGTTTCCTCGCTCAAAAAATTAGCGTGTTGTTCTCACAGTTCTTAATATGACTTTTGAGAAAAAAGTTCATATGGGCGTGAGTCGTGTATACAATCGACCTGAAAGTGAAGTAAAAATTAGAAAGTTGCCGAAAATATGAAACAAATACGACATTCCGTGATTAAACTTTAGCGGAAGTGCCCCGTTCGTTTGAGTGAACAATAGAAAGAATTTCAAATATTATGAAATTGGAATTTTTCGTCTCGATGAATTCCGATAAGTCCGAAAACCTTCAAAATCACCTAATCATCCCCACGGCATGTTGTTTATTCCATTTCTCATGCAGTTCCATTCCAATTTTCTAAAGATCGATACAGAAGAAAACTGTGGAAACATTTTCAATTTTTTTTCAAGCACAACGAAAAATATATCCTCCGGACAGAAAAAAAACCACTTTTATTAATAACTACTGACTTTTTGATGGAAAATTTACAAACAGCATAGATTTGTCTAAACCCGTTTAGAACGACGATGGACAGTGAAATTAAAGTTGAATCGTATTTTCCATACTGACTGTAATATTCACCTGAGCATATTACTCCGAGCGATGAAACGGAAGTGGATTCCACTTCCCGTGAGATAACCCATCTATATGTATGTAAATATTGACGCGGTACATTTACGACTTGTCAACGTCTCGCGCTTGCTTTGAACACTTTCCGTTTGGCAAACACTCGCATGTGTATTTGCTTACATGTATATATACATTTATAGAATTGCGATGGCTCTAAGACAGAAGGACGTAATATTTATGACGACGGATGGCCAATACCTCCGTGTTAATTGTAGCCATGGAAATAAACGTGTGTCCAGTTTGTATCGCAACTCTCGCCTCAAATTGCACGCGAGCCAATCACACACACCGAATATTTATAACTTCGTTGTTTTGTTCGAATGTATGTTTCAAGCTTATTGTAACGAAAAGTAGCTTGAATGAGAAAGTTTCTTGCGAAATTGTGTGTCTTCCTTTTCTTTGAATCGGGCTCAGCCTTTTGGAACGCCAAAAAATTGATCTTTATGACTGTTTTTTCTAACGTGGACTGTTCCTTTGAAGGATAATGTTTACGATATTTTTTTCGTGTTCCTTAAAGTATCCGCCGATTTATCTATTATAAAATATTCTAATGTGATAGAAATACCAAAATGGCGTTTTATTCGAAAGGCAATGAAGTCACGGTTGCCAAATGAAATATGGAATCAACTTTTATTTTCAACTACAAGCTCATCACTTACTTTTGTTTTGTTACCGAAGATAGCAGACCGGAAGGGACAAGGGTTCATGCAATAATCCAAGCAAGGTTTGGACGTCGCAGCGAAAACAAAATGAACAAGCTTCGAGCGTGAAAAAAAAAATACTGGAGAATCGGAGGCCATAAAATGGAGGAGCCATCGATGTTTTCCGGGGGATCGTAAACCCAAATGAATGTAATTGTTGTGTTACTTACGGTGCCCATCGACTAGAACCAACTCAAACATGAGGTTCACAATAGCTGGATTCGTCGTAATCATTGGAATTTTATTACCACCTGTGCGAATGGCATTCATGGATTCTTTGCGAAGCATTTTCCAATCAAGTAGAGTAAGTTTTTGCCATCATCAGAATAATTCGTAGCAATAAACAAAAATATGCTTTTTATTAATACATTTAATTCAATTACTTACGATTTAACTTCAATTAAATTTACGATTGCATGTCACAGCATTTTAAATATGAATGGAACATAAAAAAAAATATATAATATTCAAAAAAATGTTTATTATTATTATTATTATTATTATTATTATTATTATTATTATTATTATTATTATTATTATTATTAACGATTCTAAATTACCATTTTCGTCGATCGAGTCGTTAAATAAAAATTCTTCATAAAACAACATCGAAGTTGGTGTAAGACACGTATTTATGAAGTTGTCATTGAATTTCGACAGGATGCAGCTGTTATATGCCATCGATCCACGGAAATATCTTAAATTCTTAACTTTCTCTTGAATTTCAAGATGACGACGATTCATTCTTCAATATTTGTTTATACTAAAATGTTTTATTTTTTTCTTTTTTTTCCACTGATATCATTTTGATGAAAACACTTCTCATTGCTATAAATTTAAAATGATTTGGCAAACTCAATGGTTATCCGACTTTCGACGACAGATAAATTGCCATCGATTTATTCGAATTTCACCCCCTACTGACGATCGAACTTTATTGCATTGGATAATTTGTTCAAGACATTTTCTATTAATCAATATTAAATAAATTTAAAATATATACAAGTCATAAAATATTTCGAGAAAAATTGATCGTTAAATGCATTGGGTGGATAAAATATATAAATATCGAATGTCGCGTAAATAATTTCCATGGATGCTAAAGTGAAAAGAAAAGTAATGGCACAATTTCAAGGTGTGTATGTGTTTATATATTTATATGCATGTGCATATATATTTGACGCATATGCATCTTGCGTAATGAAACACAAAGTCGTGATCCTGATGATCTTTTGAATGTCTGCATTGCATTCGAAGCTCGCGGTTCAAGAGAAAGCTCATATACATTATAATCTTTCAGCTCACGAATCACTAACGATCCTTTTCTTAAGATATGCTTCCTCACTTTTTATTTCTCTTCCACAACTCTTCTTCTCTTTTTTCAAAAGATAATATTTTTAATAAAGTATCATCGATTGCAAGAACGCATCCTTACGTATCATTGATTTACAAAATATTCGTGTTCTCACATCCTTAAAAAAGAACATTCCATCAGCACAATTGATTGATTGGAAGCAGACTAAATCTTGCGGTTCGAGAAAAAAAATAAAAATAAAAAATTTCTTGTTGCTAATTTTCGCATCATTACGATTCATTGGAAGCTTATCTTGTGACATTTATTACGCAGCAAATGTGACAAGATGAACCACCGAATGCCATGTAATTGATAATAAAAAAAGTGACAAGAGGATATCAAATTTCACTAATTGAAGCAAATCGTGATGTTCTTTTGAATACTCGTTTTTTTATTGTATAATTTTTAAGGAAATTTGAATATTTTCTGATTTTTTTTCTCCCAACAGTTACGTGCCAAATTCGAAAAATTTCACTTGAGAAACTTACATGTCTCATAGCTCACACAAAACACGTGTTAAAAGCTTGCGCGTTGATTGCATCAACGTAGAGCAGGATTTATTCATTCGTGGTTAAATGTGCCGGAACAAGACGGTGTATTGATGGCGCGTCCACGATGCAAATTTAAGAAAGCAAAAGTGCCGACGTGCCATGCATTCAAAATTCACAGTTAGACCGCATGTTGGAAATCTGTCAATAAATTTTCATTCGCGGTTCTGAATAGTACTTTTACATAATTTTTTTATCACCTATAGACATTTTTTTAATGTTTAGTATTTCGCAAATATTATTTTGATGCAGGGCACTTTGTACAAGATTTATTTGTTCAAATCTGAATCAATACATCGAAAATTATAAACTTAAAAAAACATAAATTAATTTTTGAATGAAATAATTTGTCCGGGTAAAAAAATAATTTTCAAAGTTTATTTTGCTCTTTCTCTGCCCCTAGATGTATGTGGCCCCTTGAAATGACCAGAAAAAATACGTATATTCGTCTATACGATTAGGCTGATGATATAGGTAGTGACGTTTTTTTTTCTTTCTCTGTTTCCGAAGAATGAGTTGGACGACAACGGCATTTTTTATCCGACCATGGTAGACGGGGTTCGTAGACAGCAAACGATTTCTTCACAAGTCCCGTTTCCCTGCGACAGGAAATTAGGCAGGTATAGAGTATTAAAGTATTATTTATGTTTATTTATTTCTTTTTTATATATGATTGGAGGTTAATTGATGGTTTCTAGTCAAAGATTTCCCAATCGTTTGCTTGCCTTCGTCTCAATGATGATAATCTTTTTTCCTCAATGGGCAGATCAGCATCACCACCGGATGATGTTAATCGTCTGAGGCCCGGAGACATCGACATTGTCGGAGGTCTTGGTGATTCTTTAGTAGCCGGAAGCGGGGCCCTCGAGGAGTTTGCCATTGGCACTTTCATCGAAGCTCGTGGAGTTAGTTGGTGCGCAGGTGGCCAAGGCAATTGGAGAAGGTTTCTAACACTCCCAAATTTAATCAAGGTATACATCTTTAAATCTTGAAATATGTCGAACAGTCGACGATCATCGATCATTTGAAATTCTTTTTCTCTCTTCCATTAATTTTGATTTTTTGACATCACCATTATTGTTCCCGTCACGTTCTCTGCTTCGTTTTTATTTCAGCATCAATTTCGTACCATTCTAATGGCAAAATTTATTGTAACGAAAGTGAAAGTAGTGGGTTCAAACTTTTAACATATTGCAGATGGCGTTACGGTTATTTTTTCGTGTGACCCGTACTTTTAATGTTGCATGATAAAATTCACTTTATATCGAACCTAAAATAATGCAGTGTGTAATTAATGGGCAATTGAAACGGGTCCGCGAGAACCCGTGAAAAAATGATTTAATTCTGAAATGTTATTACTGTTCCAGACGTAATTTAAACTTTCCAATCAACTCAGATAACTTTGATTACTTCTGGTTACAGGAATACAATGGAAATCTCATGGGTTATGCTACAGGAACTGGTGAATTCATATCCCCCCAAGCAGGATTGAATGTTGCATTCCCAGTTGCTGCAACTGAGGATGCATTGCATCAGGCTCAAATTCTCGTTAGAAGGATAAAGAATAATCCACGAATGAATTCGAAAAAACATTGGAAGGTTAGTTTCTATTTTAATAAAAAAATTAACAGACTTTTGATAAAAAGATGGAGGTAATAAAAACCAAGAAACCGTGTCGAAGACATAAATAATTTTTCGTTGTATTTTAAACAATATATAAACATATATATTCTCTTCAAAATGATATTTTGAAATTTGCAGCTTATTACTATATTTTTCGGTGCCAATGACATCTGCTCAGCCCAGTGCTACAACCCCAAGGCTTTTTCTCCAGTACGTTACGCTCTTCATCTCCGACGAGCTTTGGATTATCTACGAGCAACGCTGCCACGAACTTTGGTGAACCTGGTCCCAGCTATAGGTTGATTGGTTAAAAAGCAATTATAGGTTTCTCAGAGAAACTACATTCTCATTGAATTTTTTCCATAACCAGTTTTCGTTTTTGTGTTTTACAGATGTAACCGTTTCCGTAAGAGTCACTAGAAGCATGATGTGTGATATTTTACATCCCCTTTATTGTGCTTGTATGCATCAGGGTAAACGACCTGATATTCACGTATCAAAGATGGCACGACTGTATCAAGACGCTGCTGAATCTCTTGTGGCTTCTGGAAGGTAAACAAAAATCATGTGTTTTCATTGGAGCTAGTAGTCTCCCCACAATCCCTTTAAAAATTTACAGCTTGTAATTTTTGAATATTTCAATATAACTTTCAAAATAATCTAATAATGTTGGTTGTTATATTCAATAGAAATGTAATAACGTATAAATTTTGGGGATAAATGTCTAATATGAAGCTTAAATTTTGAGAGATAACCACTTCTCTCGCATCTAAATACACAGAATTTATACTTTGTGACGCTGCGTCTCCGGAACTAAATGGTCAAATTTGAATTGCTTCCCTATTACAGTCTCCTCGATTTTATATAATTGTAATCAGAACTGCTCGAATTTCTCTAATGCAATTTAAGTTGCAGGAAAATTAATAACGATTTTTTTTTGTGAATAAATAGTCGAGAAATAGTAAAGCTGATTTAGGCTTTGATACTTTTCTATTCATATAAATTGACACGTTTTAACCACTTTGGTAATTATAGTTCTAAAAAATGTCGAAAGCTGTTATTGAGATGATTTTTTAATAAATAAGAATCTTATTATCTTTCGTAATATATTGATTCACTTATGAATGAACTTTCGACGATTTACAGATACGACACAACGAAGGACTTTACAGTTGTGTACCAGCCATTTACGAAACTCTTCAATGCCCCAAATTCGGATCCTCGACGAGCGCCACCGATGGACTCCAACCTAGTAACTTACGACTGCTTTCACTTCAGCCAAAGAGGGCATGCGCTTGGTAACATTTTGAATTTATAAATATTAATTGCTAAGTCATTCGGGGCGAAAAAAATTGGCGTAATGGCCTACAAATTTTTTGAAACCCCTTGAATACTATTCATAAATACGAAGGTATGTGACTGGTTGCCTAGTCATTGGGGCTCTGTGGTTGGGAACTCAGTCGGTAAAATCTGAATGTATGGCTCAAGCAATTTGGATGAATCGAAAACCAGCAATTTCTTCAAAAAAAAGAAAAAAAAAAGAAAGAAACCACGTAACCTCAAAACTGTAACCAAATTTTTCAAAGTTCTAAAGAATGAATCGATATTTGAATAAATAAAATCGAATATCGATGTAATAACGAATTCTTAGTTCAAACGCGAGAACGTTTTATCATAAATGATGAAAAAAAAAGAAATTACACAGTCGTGAAGCAACAGGAAAATGAAATAAAGGCAGAGCTGTGGATTTATGAGATGAAAAAATGATCATGAATGAATGCGAAAGAGTTTCAATGTGCGCCAAAATTAGATGGTCGACTATTTGCATCGAAGTGCAAACTTTATTATGCAACGAATTGTGAATTAACGACATAAGAGCGGATGATTAAAAAGTAAAATTCACGGCAATAAATTTCGTATTAGCAATTGAAATTCACATTGGTGGATAGATTCCCAGATTCAACGATCTATTTACGTTTTTACCAATAACGCGAATGGAAAAGAAAAAAAATGTCCAGGATACTGAGAATCATTGGTTATTCACGAGTGCACTGAGATCCGTTGCGAGACTTTTTTCAATAAGAATAAGAACATGCGACGAGCACTAAGTGCGCGAAACTTAAGACTAATCGAATTGATTTATCGATTGCGGCTGGCGAATTAAACGTTTTTTTCTTCTTCATATCGCAGCACCGACACGTGGAGACTTTTTCGAGAAACATTGCAAGAAGTTCATTGCCAATGATTAAACGAAGCTTCTACGACACATACATTAATAAAAACTAATTACGTAATCAAAAAGTTTCGTCGATAATGAGAAGCGAAAGGTCAATGTCTTTTAATGTAAAAATTTAAAAAATTAATGCTATAATTAACGATAAATATTTTGTCATACTCTCAGATATCTGTGGATACAGATATCAACGAAAATGGACTGTTCGCTTCATTGATACAGTTTCTTAAATTTTTAAATATATTTTCTGCAATTTGATGAGTTCAATGAGAGCTAGTCTCGATAATTTCTTTTTTTATGGATTCCATATATTTTTTCCATTATATTTTCATATGTCGTAAAAGAAAAATATAATTTGAATAGTTTTTAACGGGATTTCGAAAAATATAAATATTTAACATTATTAGGAGATAAAAATTCATTTTTTGTTGTTTTTTGACATTAAAGGTGCCAATCTTCTCTGGAACAATATGTTGGAACCTGTTGGAAACAAAACGGACACGGGCCTGCCGGAAATAATGGAGAGAGTGCTTTGCCCAAGTGATAATTCTCCGTACATCTTTACGAATATAAATTCACGGAATTTCCGTGAGACGGGAAGTCAAGAAGGGATTGTTCCGAGATAGCGATAAGTAGAAATTCTAAAGATTGAAGTAATAGTTTTTTTCGTATTTTTAAATAAAAAATGTGAATCATATCATGTAAGAAAAGATTTTGTTGCTTTACCGAGCGAAAACGAATTGTCGTTAAAACTTCGATGTTGCTAACACGTGATTCAATTGTGTTCAGTTAAACAATCTCAGGGCTAGAACATATCAGTACAATGTAATATATTCATACATATTAGAAATATATGAATATACATTAATATATGAAAGTGTACGATTGATTTTACAATACGTCGTATACATCGAGTCATAAAGTACATTTTATTGCATTTGAATTTTTATTAGTCGCCTATTAATGCATTTTTCATGTGTATTGCAAGAAGCCAATAAATTGCATCGAACAAATTCACATGAGCTTTTCAATTCTGTTAAATGACGCACTCAAGAAGCTTCCAGTACCATTCGACGAAGAACTCGATTTTTCAATTGACCAATATTCTAACAATAATAATAAATCTACTAATCGACACATTCTTGACATCTTTGCATTATAGGTGCTTGTTTAATTACTCATTATTTATGCATGTGGTATCGATTGTTCTCAAAGTATACTAGAAAATGAGGAAAAATGTCATCGTCGTTTGAGAACATCAGAAACTTCGCATAGGATGTTTAACGTTTATTTCAAATTTTCATCGAATGCATTAAAACAAACGAAATATGGCAATCGTGATATTTCAGCGAACTGTTGCTTTAAAGCGGTCTCGACGAAGTGTTTTTCTACAGAATTTGAAAAAATTTGTTAATCATCGACGAGTAATTTCATCATTTGGAAGTGTCAATGATTTATCGTCCAGTAATTTATAAGCAAAACAAACTTCGTAAAATTCTCTGTGAAGAGGAAAGAAAAGCTGGATACTTTTTTGACAGAACGAAAATAATTGTTAGTTGAACTTTTGTTTTAAAGCTCAAAAAGCCAAGTCATTCCAGTGGCACTTGGAGCAAAAAGGTTTGTCCGCGTTTTCATAAAATAAATGATGTAAATTAAACTCGTTTCACCACAAAATGCATTAATGCTGCTTTACCGTCATATGAATGAGTTTATTTTGAGCACAAAACCTCGCTAATTGGAAAACTCATCTTGCCTTTCATCATTTTATCTCGCTCGTAAAAATTCCGCTATAAAAAAACGATTTCACTTTTTGTTTATTTATTATTATTTAGACTCGTCGTAGAGGAACCTGTTAGCATGAGATAGAATGCCAACAAAATTGTAAATACCACCCCATTTACGAGATTTTTCGTTGTTCACCAAATATTTACAGTTTGAAAGTTTCATATAAACTCGAACCCTGTCATAATTTCATTTCATCGATATAATCCTGTTTATCACAGTTTTATGCAACCTAAACGTCAAACGAGCAGCAATATATTGCTGCAAGAATCAAGGGAAATACTATTTTCTCTAAAATGGTAAAAATGAAAGAAAATATTTACACGTCTACAGCTTGTAATCGATGAAAAAAAGGAAACTAATTGTGAGACAATGTTTAAATAATGAAATCGGCGAACAATCATTTGAATCAGGTTTTTTTTTAACAATTGTCTAAAATGCTTTACCTAGAAACACACAAATTTGAGTTGCTATCAGTCATCGCAAAAGCATCAATAAATGGATGGCTGTTGAAAGACGAATTTCGAGATTGTTCGATATTAAGTTTTTTTTTTTTGGTAATGTTGCAGATTAGCAATCAACGGTAATGTACAATTACTGTTTAATAATGTTCTTCATCGAGGTCTAAGGTCATTTTGAGATTATTGCATAACCGACATGGACACTTTTGCACATATCTTGAAAGTCCACGTAACTACACTGATATTTTAACATGTATATTTGTTGTACGCTCGAGTTCTCACGGTTAATTACTAAATACGAAGAATTATTCAACGAGGCTTGATGATGTTAAAACGGTCGATGCAGTCTCGTCGAGACGTCGATTATTATAGTTATGATGATTTTTTATACTTCCAAGTAGTCAATTGGTCCAAATGTCGGTTGATTTGTGGATGAATTTTGTCCATCAAGCTCAGACTTGGCTAACTCATCCTTAAAAAAAAACACACTCGCACACACACACACAACTTCGTCGGCGATTAATTTCTTCGTTTTTTGTTTCCTTCAATCTTTCAATTCAAGGTTACAAACGTTGAACAAGCAATGAAGCCGTTCGGAGAAATCATTCGACGCACGAGCAATTTTATCTGGGACGAATGACGAAATTTTTTTAAGTTATTTTACGAATTCTTTAAAAAAATATGTACGTTTGGCAAATATGAATCTAAGAGGTACTCAAAGTTTGTAGAAACAGCGATTGGAATCGAATGTAATGTTTTCTTTTCTCTCATGTATCGCAGTGGATGAGTGGCGAACAATGAGCTCTATGAAAAATCACTACAAGTTTTTAACCTCGATTTCTCGTTCTGCTAAACATGATAGGTATTTATTGATTATGAAACTCCGTTGTATATATTTACACTCATGAAATTTTGCTCTCACATAAGGTTGTATACTTTTATCGATCATGTTATTTATTGATCTGGACGATTAATCTCGTAACCTATCAAAAGATTTGAATAATCCAATATATTTTGTAAGTGTCAATAATCGTGAAAATCTAAAATCCTTTGAGTTGTAGTGGGACTTACATTGTCCCACCTATTTTTTTCGTAGTTTTTAAAATTCATAAACTACTAATTTGAGTGTCGACAGTGATCTTGGCTGCATTTGTGAAAATTTCACTTTGCCAACGTAGAAGTCTCGGGATTTTTTAAAATAAAATCACAGCACAGCAGTAAATAACGATCTTCTTAACACAGTCTTTGATGAAATGAAAGAAGATCGTGACCTTAAAGATAAGGAAATGATTTTTATGTAATTGTAGTCGCGCCAAAATACTTCAGCAGTGAAATAAATCATTGCATAATTTTGCATTTTCAATAAGCCACCAGTGAATATTGATTCTTGTTTTATAAATAGTACGAATATTGGTGATGATATTTCTCGATCAACGCATATCTGTGATTGGAAAATGCTGATTTTTCAATTAATTTATAACCATAAATGTGCGTATATCGTCATTAGATATTGAATGGCAAAAAAAAATTTGAAACTCGTCAGTTAGAACGATTTATAACCTTATGCTTAATAGTGAACAATCAATATGGATTTTCACCGATCATGCACGAATAATTATCACAATATATTCCGTTCGCACGAGCTGCATGACATTCTTGTCGTTCTTCGATTTGCACGTGGTCGGTTCAATGTTTATCAATCCACGTAATGGCAGAATGTTTAAGCAGCTACGATTCTCAGTGAAAAACGAAAAACTTATAATTTAACCATCATCTATACGAAAAAATATTGGGTTGGAAACGGTCACTTGCAATTAAAAAAAAAACGAAAAAAATGTCGAGTTTAAAGAAACTCTGAGGTAAGTACTGACCTTTCGCTTTCGAAAGAAAAATAATTTTCTCATTTTACATAATATTTTTTTTCCTGCAAGAAAAGTCCATGTTCGAGTTAATATCGACATTTCTTTAAGGATTCATTCAAATGGTTAAAAAAAAGAAATATATATATATTTTAACGATAAAGATGGAATGAAATAATATCCACGACTTGAGTATTGACGTTAACCAAATCCCAAAAGGAAATTTTTGTTCTATCATATCAGGCACTTTTTTCGTCCTTATCAAACCATCTCAAATATTTTTGTTTTGTCATCCATACAACTTTTTTAAATCGCTTATAACTAATGTGCATTGCAAACGAGGAAAATGCATACAGAGAAAGAGCTTCTGATTATTATTCTCTACATACCTCACGTGCTATACAAGTCTCGATTCTGTTTGTCACCGCGTGATTCAGCTAAAAATAAAACAGGCATTTATTCAACTTGCCAATTGTGACATCGAGCTTTAGATTCAAGAGTAGCCGAAAGGCAACAAAGAGCTTTTTTGGAAAGAGATTCTGGAAAACGAATACCGGTTTTTTTTTAAATCAACACGGTTCTTTAAATAATCGTGAAGGTGAAAAGATGAAAATTTATCATTTGTTAATTGCACAAATGCCACAAATGAATAAATGATCGATGTGGTATTTTTTCAAGAGAAAATAAATTTTCTATTAAACTATTACGAACACTGGAATGAGAACTTTCTGACAAATTCAATCGTTTTTCAATTTGTTTTCTAAAACGAAAAAATGATATTTCGCCAGTACATAGTTTTGTAATTCATGCAATGTAATTGATTTTACGACGATTTTTTTAAATCTCAAGCATGATCGCGGGCATGTTTTCAAGGTTGTATATTTTTGAATTAGACTTTCGTACATGTCTGTATATAAGTGGGCCATTAACGATCGTATGATTGCTCATACCCGAGACGAATTTAAATCGTGATGGTTTGATTTATAACGACTTCATAAATTAAATCTAATTTAGTAGCTGTCTATTAATAGAGCGTGTGATGCATCGTAATTCGTAGGCCCATATAATTTCATGGTTTACTTTTTTTTTATGACGATTTTGGCGCCACAATGACTGTGGCAAAATAAATAAGGAAAAATAATGCCTTGAAAATTAAAAAGCAATCTATATTTACTCGATCTATCTACTGACACCGATAACGCCAAGTCAAACATATTTGATAAGCCAGCAAAAACTACCGCGAGGAAAAAAATTTACATCATAAGGTGAGACATGAGGAAAAATAGGTTGGAGAAATTAAAAATAAAAGTTTGATTTGGTTTGACACTTTTCATTTTATGAACCTCTTGAGGGAATCGGAAAAGTGAGGAAGAAAAAAGATTTTACGTACATCAAATGTAACAAGTGACGAATTATTTGGTACTTTTGTTAATGAAGTAAAGAATTTAGCATTAACGTTAAACGACTTTCCAAGCCTGAATTTTGCAGTTATATATAAAAAAAAGGTCAACGACGGTGAGTAAAATTACGAGCGAATACGTCGTTATGAAAAAATACATTGGACAATTCATTCAAAAAATTAATCAAAAAAAGACTGCATCACTTATTCGCTCACGCGACGATGAAAAATCTGTGCTGTTTCTAGATGATCACTGTTTGATATTTTGAAATTCCAATTGGTTTTCAGGCAAAAACTCTGGAAATCCCATCTTTCTTTGAAAATATTCAGTATAATTTGAATACACGATTGACGCATAAAAATTCTTCGCACTAGGGGAATTCTGCATCGGTGGTAAATGTCAGAAATCTTTCAGGGTCAGACATGAGAGAGGCTTCTTGGTACCGGTCAAAGTCACTGAGCAAATGTTTATGTGTGAAAGAAATGAAAGTAAAAATACACTGTAATACAATAATTGGCTACACAGATTTTTAATAATTACTTTACGAATAGTAAAAGAAAAAAGCTCCCCTTGGGCCAATCACTTTTTGAGTCGTTTCCAAAATTAAAAAGTCAAAAAACATTGTAGATTGTAGTAAAAAAATCGCACATAAGGTTTATTTGAGAAAACGTACACTCAAATCTAATAAATAATTTCATTTTTTATTGTTCATCATTCCAGCATGGAATCTTTCGGGAAAGAAAAAGGATTGAATCGAAAATCTGTAATAGATTTATCGGAAGTGTCAGACTCTGTCTCTTTTCATTCTGCCTTACTTGTTCATCGTTAATGAATGTGTCTGAGAATGAACGTATAGTAAAAATGCAAGGAATTTGATGTCAAGGCCTTCAATCATACAGTTCCGCAGGACAGAATTCACAGTTGCAAATAGAAAAAAAAGTAGCAACTCTGACATTGAAAAACGATGAATATATGGAGATCCGAAGGAGAGGTCAGGCAATCGGTCATCGGTTATCGCACCACGATATATACTAATGCATTTTTTATACAACGTAGAATTAACTTTAATTAGAGCAATTGGAATCCTCGTCCGGTCACACCCATGCACGTATAGCAATGAGACCAAATCCTCAACGTTGTTGCTATATGATTGCTGTGCAGACTCGTTCAAACCTTGAACCTCAATAAGTACATAAGATGAAGTTACAGTGCAAAATTTTGCGAAAAAAATGTCCTAATAATGTTTTTCTGTGACGATTTCATCGAAGATACAACTTTCGAGCCATTTTATACATAATTTGAAACACCTGTTTCACTCAAACGTCGCTACGTAATTCATATCTATATTGTCGTCAGCGCCACAATTCTTTTGTTGTATATTGACACGAATGTCGCCTTGTTATCTTCGAAACACGTGTACTGTTCAATTAATCAAATAATTGACGTAAAAGTAACAAAACGAGACGAAAAGATCAAACAAAAACATCGAATTAAAAAAAAAAAAATTAAATAAAAAAAAGTGTCCTTTATCGATGAAAATAATCTTTGATGGTACACTTTGAAAATTAGTAGTCACCAACCGGAAGACCGGTTGTATTCTTCTTCCCTGGCTTTTTATAGATCGACAATCCTTCATTTTTTCCATGACGCATGTACCAAAAAAGATACGGATTTCTATTTATGGAACAAGGTGAATGTTAATTCGAGTATTTATACCGATTGTATGCTATCACAAATCGTAACACACGTTTAGTACATTGGCGTGTATATAAGATACTCATATATCGCATGTCCACACGCTAACTTGATGGACGAGTCATTGTCGTTTGATTTTAGAAACATTTTATAGAATCAAATGTGTAATCTGTATCTTCAGTAAGTTTTGATGACTCTAAAAAAACTCCAATTTATCGGTTCCTTCAGAAATTACGTGGCTTTTATTATTTGTTTCGATACAAATTTTATTTGTTTTGTAAATATTGGTGAGTTCCTGCACAATTTCAAAAAATTTCATCTTCAACTATTATTACAAGAACATCATTTTGGAAATTTATAATTGTGGGTTTCTCTGAAAACGGGCATCAAAATTCGGTTTTACTGCCCTTAGACTATTCCTGAAAAACTTTTGATTGAACCTTGTTGGAACATCAACAATAACAAACTTCTTTTGATACCAAGTTTTAAAATTGAAGTCAGTCTATTTACTAAAACTGATTTGAATCGCTTTGAAAATAATATTATGGTTCAATGGTACGTTTCCGTAATATCTAACTAATATCATAGGATAATGTATAATCAAATCGATGTATTAATAGATCGTTTGTACGAAAGTCTTAATTTATTATTAACGGAATCATAATGAACTCTAGACAGACCTTGATATTTTCGTTTCCTTCCTACGCAAACTTGAGTATCAACCGACATTATTAATCGTTTACTCAGTGAGATAATTGAACTTTTGCACGTGTTCGTGCTCAATTATCTCAGCTCTCTCATGAATTATAGGCTCAATAAGTCGACGTCGTGGTTAATGGCCGTTGTAGCACTTCTAAACTATTGAATTCAGGCTTAACAGGCAACGAAACTAGACGTTAGCAAAATATGAGAAGAATCGCTTTCACCAGCTGAGAATCGTCGTTCAAATTTTTGTATTATCATTATTGATTGATCGCAAAGCAATTTTCGAGGCCAATGAGAAGCAAAAGCGTGGTACGTTCGAAAAAAATGGATTACAGTGAAAAAAAGTTGGAAGAATTGTCAAAATTCCCCTTCAACTTCGTCGTGAACCTTTTGAAACGAGAACTTATAATTTGGCATATCGTCCAATTCAGTTATAAATTTTTCGAGCCATAATTGATAACAGGGAAAAGGCAGGATAGAAACGAAAATTCATTAACAGAAAACAGCTGTTTTTGTAATAAATACTTTTTATTTGTTCTTTTATTATTTTTCAAGAATTCACACATTAGATGATTGAATGAGCGAATTTGATGAAACAATAAATAGATGAGAATGAACGAAATACAAAAATGTCGTTAGCCTCAACAGTGTCAGAGCGCTGATTGAATTTTAATTAGAAATCTAATACTGGCTTGTTTGACTAGTATATCAAATCTAAAAGTTTCTCGCCATTACAAACATGACAAGGAGACGATATAATTGTGATAATGAATGAAAGATTGCAACTCATGATTGTATGCATATGATAAAATATTTGTTCCCAACGAAATAAATATTATCGATTGAACTCATTTCAATAAAATAAGAACAGTCTTCATTAAAAATGTGATCGATTGAGTTGAATTACAATTTATTCGATTTTATGTCGTGGGAAGTTTCGAAAAACGTTCAGTGTTGACATCCACGTGGGTTGATTTCGGTCAGGACCCGCGCATCTCTCACGTGGCGTCGCGATGTGTTGCAATCAGTGATTTTTAAGGCTCGAATCCGTTAATGCCTCGTTCTTTTTTTTTATTGGGTGCAGCCTCCGGGTGAGTTCGACAAGCTTTCCAATTTTTCGTTCATTCTCGTTCTCAGGAGAATCCTCGAATGGATTTGCAGGCTCGTGACGATCTTTTGAAACGATGCTTTCCTCGTGAAAGTTCGTTGTCTCTTCAGATCAAGAATCTATTCTCAGGTCCATCGTCGTTATCTTCGACTCAAATGCCGGCGAACGCCGATGATGTACGGTAGTCCGGCTACGATTTTTTTCTTCTCATTGTACAACTCGCACTTCATTACAGTGTACGAGAAAAAAAAACAACAGTTCGTTGACAAAAACGTAACGAAAGAAAAACAATAAGTCAATCATCTTTTGTCCATCAAAAGATTATAATATATCGATTTCGTTTCTTTCATCAGTTGCTTTGGTCATTTTCTACCCCATTGAAGTATTCCACGGTGTCCATGACTCGAAGTCGATGATGATCCGAAGGAACCGTTGCTGCTCTTGGAACTGTTGCTACCCGAGCTTGAAACGCTTTCCGATCGTCTTATGGGTTTTCTGGTTGGATCGAGAAGACGATCCAACACCTGACGGATCGTGCTGTGCTTGCGGTTGAACGGATTGGTGTACATCTTTGATACGGTTACTTTATCTCCTCAGGAAAAGAGTAACTTTTTATTTATATTCTCAAAATACTTGAGAATCGAAGAACTTTTGATCGACGATGTAATTCACAGGAGAAACGAAATGAATTATTTCGTTTTCAACACTCGACACAATTTCACAATGTTCCGTTGAAGTATTCAACACAATATCGTACTTTTTATTTGAACGAAATATCAAATTTTCAAATCACGTTCAATTTTTATTCGGTATTTCTGACAATGCTGAATTCTTTGAATTATAACAAAGTGTCAGCGTGCTTCGGTTTTTATTTCGAGGTTCGCTTGTTGCGATGAGCACTTTGCGAGCTTTCAGTCTCGAATGACCGGTTGGCTGCGAGATGCCGCGGTTTTAAAGGCCTGCCGAAGCACTTCGCGGCCTTCGTACGTCGTCGGTCAGTCTCGTGCACCATCGTGATCCCTCCGGTTTGATGTTCGTGCGTGTGCGTTACACGATAAGGGGGATTCACCTGCTGCACGCGAGAAACGCGCACCTACACACACTGTTAAGTCAAATTGGATTTTGCTGACGTAAAAGTTTTAGTCTGACTCTGTACTTACTCCGTATTCACGACGTATGTACAATATATTTGATGAAGAAGATAGAAAAGAGTATGTAATTGGTTGATATAGTCGAAAGAGAGATTCAACACACATCCGATCATTTATTTACATCAGATGTTCCCATTGGCTGATAAGAGGTCATGCTTTTCTTGTGGTTTCGTCCTGGTCGTCCGAATTAGACTGAGAATTTCTCGATCTAACTGGTATTAATGTGCGCACATCGTTTTTCATCCCATGATGAGAAAATTTATACAACGAATCAATGAAATGTCCTGATTTTTTATTCATTTGATAAACTATCTCTACTTCGATTTGTTGTGATTTAAACCCCCATTGCGAGGAGAAGAGTAACTCACTCATTTGCTCGAAACAATCAAATAATTTTTCCAATGTGTTATTTTTTTTTTTTTTCGTTTTTTTTCACAGCTTCAACTAAAGCAACGTTTATACTTTTCACAAGTTTCACAGCTAATGAAAATAAGGTTTGACGATTTTTTTTTGTTCCAATTCGTACTGTGGGCACGAAGAGTTGAAACATTTTTTTTTTGAATTTTATTCGGATTGAATGTATGAAAAATCGACACATGATCGAAATAAGATCATAATAAAATTCCGATAAATTCATGGTGCAATATATGAGGATATTGTAATATGTGCCAAACTTCGAACACGTTTTCTATCACACCTTTCACGTCAAATAAGTGTTAAATCTCAACGTTATCAAATACATTACGTATACATCCCGATAAACGACGATAGTTCGTTTTCACAAAAACGACCATTCCAATGTTAGTAATGAGTACGTTAACAAACAATCAATCAAGAGATTTGTGGCTAATAACATTTCTCCGTACTCCGAAGTTGCATTCTTCGAAACCCTGCCACATAAACTCATAACTCGTGTCATAACAACTTATGAACTAATTTGTTATTCTGTTTTGTTTCTCGATCTGTGACGTACAACAAGAGTGCAATCTTCCCATTAAAAACACTCATCTTCGGCGAGCCAGGCTATTGCAAACATGCCATTCGCTCGTTAAATAACAATACCGAATTGCGTTTGATTTGTTGATAGCAAAAATTCGATGGAACTATTTATCACTTGAATATTATTCGTTGTTGTGTATGATTTACGTAAATTATTTTGATGATAGCCTCGTCGAAGATCAAAAAGTGCTCGTTATGTGCTCCAGTTGTTGTAAAGCGACGTATGTGACGTGCGAAGGTACATTATAACAATTCCAACACCCAGAACATATATGACGAGACGATCATGCATACGTATGTAGTTAAAAAAAGAGGATATTCGTCTCTCGCGTCAAATGACTTGCTCGTAGTCGAGACTGGATAAACATATTAGCTCAGACATTGAAGTTCACAGTCGGGAAGCAGCATGGATGCTGCGTAATAGGTGTGTACGTCTGACGGAATGTTTATATATCTGTAGACACACATATCTGCAAACAAGATTTGAAAGGCGTTGTCTTTACATATGTATAAAAATGCTAACCGTTCAGTTCAAAATTTACCAGGCTGTCGCAGAACTTTTACACTATACACGTCTTTTCCTTTTTTTAGAAACATAAAAACTCTGGGAATTCCCGATACTGAATGAAACTGCAGAATTTTATCAGATAAATCTCGTAGTCTTTTATAAAACTGAGCACAGCTCGAGAAAGAACAAATTTGTGGGGACGTAAAAAACAAGCGTTGTAAATGAAACCGGAAGACACTGTATGATTCGAATCGATTAACTTAAACATGGTGTCATTCCATTGCTAAGACGAAATATATAGTCAAGCTGTACCCGGAATAAGATTCCAAAAAATTGACGTATCAATAATCGATAAGCAATCATTTTTCTAGTTTGCCTCTTTATACGAAATTAGTTTGACTTCATTTCCAAGATATTTGGAACCATATCAAAAAGTTACTTGTTTTCATATTCGAACGGAAAAAAAAATTTGCGATCTCAAATATCGAAATATCAAATTAATAACAATAATAATATTTAGAGAGCATACTCAATCAGATTAAGGAAAAGGCTCCATTTGACGTCATAGTGTGGCTTTCGCATTATTCACAATTTGATAGGTAGTGGAAGGAAACATTTGGTGTTAGTCGAAATTGCGTAGATCGTTGCTATTTGAATCAGACTCCGCAAATATGCCGATTAATGGTACGATAAAATTTTTAAAATCCACTCCTCTGACGCACGTGGAGTGTTTTGATTTTTTGCTCTCCATTCCAAACACGTATGAGAGCGTCAGGCGGTATCCTTTCTTTTCCTAAGGATATCTTTTTTTTACCTCAGCGGCTTGACCCACCATGGCTTTGTATCGAAGAATCCTCTCGAAAAAGATTTTAGAGAATTTCTTTGTGAGTTCGTAAAACTTTATCGCATGATCAATTTCCGACGTGAATGCGACCTGCGATTACTAATGCATTCGTCGTGTAAAAAAAAGCTCACAAGGAATATAAAAAGATCAAAGGACGTGAAGAGTAAAAATATGTGATTTTATAAAAATACATTTCTTCAAATCATCGGTGTGAATGGATTTGTTTTCATGCCATTTCTAGCCATTCTTCTTGATAGAAAAAATCGAAATGACAGTCAATAACTTTTTTCGTATTTATTACACATTTCAAGATCCAAAAAATCACAAAACGACCTTTTCAAGGACATCACAGATTTTTCTAATTGTAAAATCCAATATTTATAGCACTGCCAATGTTTTTCTTCAACCAAACATCTTTTTATTCGAGGTCAACATCAAGATGAGGTTTACAAGTGTTGTATCATGACTTTGTGTTTTACTACCTGCGCAGATATTTTAGCAAACCATTGTTATATGGACGCTCTTGAAAACCCTTTGAGATTTCAGTATCTTTGTCTGAGACGATGACCCTTATCAATCTTAATGCCGCTATTATAATTGATGTCTTTTTTCCTCCGTAAACGCAAATATTTTAATTAACATATCACGCTACGACGTTAAGAAATCTTACAGTTTCGAAGGATTTTCACATATTCAATGGGAGGAATGAGAAATTTTTTACAATTACTATTCAGCGGATATTTAATCTAAATCATTAATTAATCGAAGGTAAATATCTTTTGGGCACTAATACTGATTGAAAAAAAGTGCCTGTGTTTATAAAAAAATCCAGTTTTGATCTCCTCAAAAATGCATTAATTGTTGAAAAAAACATCGTTACTGGTAAAAATAATTGGGATAAATGATAAAATTAAATACTCTGGTAGTTTTGCTGAAATCAACTGAATTGATGCTTCAAGTTTTGGAATCCTTGAAGTTTATGCACGTAAACTTATTCTCGGTTAAGTTCATTGCCAATGGCGAAAGGTGCGCAAGGTAACAATAAGAAGCACGTCAATGATCTAGAGAAATGATAGGTTCATCGTAAAACGTGACGTACCTTTGATGTGAAAAAAAACGTAAGTCTACGCGCATTAACGTGTTATGAGTCTCTTACGTGCGTCTACACGTCAGTCATGACCCCACACTTTTTTTATTCAACATGACACGATAAACCGAGAGATGAGAATCTGCGTGGACAAATATTGGGTGTGTTTAGAACATGCATAGAGATTTATTTCCTCTGCTTTGTCGTCATCACATGAATATTCAATAAGTTAAATTCGAAATCGAGGATTTTCGGTTGATCTTTGATTCATTCAAGCGTCGAGCTAGAAACTATTTCGGGAATTTTTTTCGAACTCATCTACAGGAATAGATCGTTTTTTTGTTTTTTCGTCTTGAAGTTTATTACAATGGACAAAATTTTCAATTTAATTTTTCATCAATCTTTATATAAGTGTAATATAAACATCCTTGAAGCTGTAAGTTTATAAATATAAATAATCCGTGGATGCACCTATCATTTTCACAATTCAGGTAGAAACGTCATATTCCACGACGTATTTAAAGCTTTCTTTAAAATTCTGATGCATCGTTTTTTAGAAAAATGTGATAGGAATGAAATGAACATTTTTCTTGAATGAACGACTTTAAAAGTTCGGGAAAGATTTGATAAATTCGTTTCTTTTTTCTTTTCGTGGATACGCACTTTTGGAATTTTAGGTTTATTTCTTAATTGGAATTATTTCGTTTGTTTTTCTTTGAAAAATGAGGAATCCACTAAATGTTTGAGGCCAAAACATTGTGGATCATGAACAGTCGCCCTATGGAAGATTCGTTGTAAGCAGTTGGAAAGTTCTCGAGTCTCGAATAATCAGACGTACAAATAGACAAACTTCAAGATCCAATGTTTTATACAGCAGACACAAGAGAAAATAATCCACAGTCAATATAAATGGTAATAGAAGAATAAAATCGTGCAATGAAATATTACCATAGCCTTGCCTCGCTATTAAATTGGAGCAAAAACGATACAAATGAGTTAGCCTCACGTGACATAAGGATAATTGTTTTTTCATGAATTCTTAGCCAGTCCTACACGTATCCAGTTTCTATGTACGTCCAGATCGATGTAAATGACGTTCATCACGCGATACAAAGGTTTCTTGGCTCAAAAAATTCTTCAACGCGTTGTCCTTCGATTGGGAAAACGAGAGAGAGAATATTGATACTTGTGATTACCGGTAAAAGTACTGCATGCACGATTTTTATTGTATAGAAAAGCGTGGTCCATAATAAGGGTATTATTAGATTTTTTTTCCCCCAGAAAAATCGTCCGTAATGATTTTTTTCTTCATTTGTAAAGTCATTTATAAAGAACAACGCGATTTTTTCATAACGCGAATGCCACCGATGTTTTAATATATTTTCACTGCTTAAAACTTTACAAAAATTCATGTGAACCTTTAAGAAAAAAAAGTATGCATACAAAAAATTGAGAAGCATCGCATTTCAACTTTAAAAGGTTTTTATCGAATGACATAGTAATTTAAGAGCACGGAAAATGTTCTGACATTTTATGGAGTAGAAATAAATAACGAAGAATGATTTAAAAAATGTAAAAAGCTGTGTTGCGATCGTCGTTTCAAATCGGTATGAAGTACCGACACTTTAATGTGCGTACAAAAGATAGATATACACAAATGCTTGTATAGTCAATTTATATGGGATGATAACTGCAGCGTAAGATCGGTGTAAAACTCGAAGACCTTGAGAGAGAATATAACGCCGTCGGTGATTCGCCTGTAATCGACGTGTTTGTTTTTTTTCGATTCCGGAGGTTCAAGGACCAAGAACAGGGATTTATTATGAAGGAGAGACGTGGGTTTTCCCTGAGGAGGCTCCACAACATCGTACCTTGTGAGCATCAACATCTTCGAACATTGTTTTCTAATCTGTTCGTATTATCATTATTATTATATTATTTTGTTTGATTGATTTTAATCCTTATACGTATCATTTTTTACCTCAAACAATAATGAACAATTGGTGTCAACGTCAAATAAAAATAGGCAAAGTTTGTGATCGATGATCAAACGAAACCTCTAGATAGATTACACAGGAAGTAAAATGCTTCTTCAGATCATTATTTCAGTGCACTTCATTAATTTATTTTTATTTATTATTCCACGCCTGCCATCAGTGATTTTTATCGTACAAAGAGCACTTCGATTCGAATGAGGAAACGAAAAAAGCTATAGTCGCCTTACGGTCTGCCATACGGAGACCGTAAATAGGATCTCCAATCCAGAAGAATGTTCTCGAAGAAACGATCACAAGAGTTTGAATCTCGTGGCTGTTGACTCCTGACATTTCGAGGGCAACATGCGGAAAACGATTGGTTAAAAGATTAAGGATCCTGACAAGAGCAAAGTCCTTATATTCTACTAGTCTGTAACGTGTATATATATAAATGATTACGAGTCCGGAAATACCTAGTTCAAAGTTTTCGCGAGCCTGCCACAAATTAATAAGACATTAATTTCAGGGTCAGACGAACCACGTGTTTTAATATTAATCGTTCACAAAACCTGTTCGCAGAAATTCCAGAGTATGACAATTTTATACATAAATCTACATATGTATGAAAGTACTACGAATATTTTCATTGTGCCGAGTACATTAACATTTTTAAAGGGGTAGGATACCCTTGAAAAGCTAAAGAAGGACTTTGTTTTCAAAATAAATTTACAAACCGATGGATAATGGTAGAGCAACCATACTTCCTAGTTGTCATTAATTTTTTTATCAGCCTTACTTTGGAAGAAAAACTTGGAGATGACTCTATTATCGCATCAAACGTTCACTTCAGTTTCTCAGAACGTTGTGCATGCATGCAGTCTTGAAAAGAAAATTGCTCGGAAGATTTTTGTAAAAATTGGTTGCGGAACATAGTCAAGAACCTTATAAAAAAAATATAGTCTATAGTAGATTTTCCATATTCTTCATCAAGAAAGAGGGGAAATTGGACTTTGCATTCTATTTAGTTAAATTTTTTGTACAGATTAATATAAAAAATTGACTCGTTTTTCATGATCGTTTTTGACCGTATCTCACCTCGAATTTTCATCGAAATCGATCGAACGGTTTTGGAAATTTCATGTACATCGTTTCAAAGACCGCAAAGATCGCATTACATTACAGTTATTTAGTCCTTCGCCAACAGATTTTTAAGGAAATGTCTTTTCCACACATCAATTAACTAAATTTTAATCGGAAATCTTGAAATTTTTGTCCATTAAAATAAATCTGTAACGTTTTTGTTTCTAGAGTTCGTTTGAATATGAAATTAGATATTGAAAAATGTTGCAGTATAAAATTTCCATCCAAGAAACGTGACTATTCCCGTCATCACACATATAACCTTTCATAAAGAGATTAGCTTAAGGAATAACTGTACTGAATAGTGATTTGTAAATCAAATTTCTTTTGCATTTATTATCATTCAATAAAACGAATAGAAAAGATACGGAAAACGTGCAGAAGAAATACGGCAACTGTCATGTGTTCACGAGTCTTGCCACGTGCGAACGATCATTTCCACGGGGTTATCTAATCAATAAAATGAAAAAAAACCTCCGTCTCGGATAGATAAAAAAAACGCAAAGAATTTGAAATACAATTCTGCCATTTCTATTTTAATTACACGAGAGAAAAAGCTCGATATTTATGAATGAAGACTAAAATTCTCGTCACAGCACGGTGGACTCCTCCAGTTGAATGTCAAGTAAAAAAAAAAAAATGAAAACTGTGCTTATAACTATATAAACCTGGACAATGATTACAATTTTTTTTTCTGTAAAACTAGTTTTCGAATGGGACTGTACCAAGCTAAAGATTATTGCACCCAATCCAAGCCAAGTAATTTGTATGAACCCGACGTATCAAGGTCAAGAGTGCTTTCGAAAGAAGATGGGCAAGAAATAAATAAAATTGGATAAGTATTAGAGAGTTTGCGAATTGTGGTTTCCAAACTATGACAGAAAAGATCGATAGCCAAATGCCGAACGTACAACTATAGCCCAAAGCTATATTAAATATATACCAGGTGTCTTAATTCTCACAAACAAATAACGAAAATCTATTTTAGTACTTTGCTGTCATGTATTAACTACTAAAATAATTAAAATTTAAACAATTGTCCATTTTGAGAAAATAAACGTTCACAATTCATAATAAATGCGAAAAATTAAGAGCGATTATAATTTGAGCTCATGAAAATGTATAGAATGCACTTTTAACATAAAATTACATATTTTCATAGAAATTCGAAAATCGAAAAATCCTAAAATCGTAGAAATAACAACTAGACAATTGTTTATATGGTATTCTATCAGAAACTTGTGACATCTATATTGTATGGTCACCCTGTATATCTGCAGATAGAAATTCAATGAATTATGGTGGAGTGAGGGTCTCATATACCGTTGAACGAGAATCTATACACCAAAATTTCGTTTCCGCATACTTTTTAGCTTGATGCGAAAAAATACTAAAGGAAAGTAGTTGAAAAATTCTGATGAATTAACCAGTGAAATATAAAAAACATACGCGTTCGTTTTGTGTTTGTCTATATTCAAGGAGTTTTGTTCTTGAGAATACGAAACGTGAGCACAAACAAATAAAAATTATTTGAAAATTTAACAATACATAGCAATGAAAAATGATAAAATATTGAAAATTCATATAAAATTATTGTTTGTCATGAATTTGTATACAAATGAATGTTTCAGTCTTGATAACAGTCGTTGGTTGCATTCAAAAACGAAAAATGCACGACTTTTTGGGTAAATTGTCGATGAAAAATAATATGAAAGGAAAACATGTGTTTGGTAAAGGAACATATTTCGTTTTATCGATGTCTTGCTCGAACCCGCAAAATCAACAATTGGCAGAAAGTATGGACGTCAGACGACTCCAGCCAATTAAAATCAATAAACGTTGTTTTACGAGGGTCAATGAGAATGTAACGTGTCGCAGTGTGGCATCATTTTATTTAAATGATTCGCACGTGGCTCCTCGAACACGTCACATCGATATATATATACATTTAAAGTCTCAAACAATAACAATTAAAGCAATGGAATATTTGTTTTGAATATTGTTCTACATTAATCGTTATTGTTTTTTGTTCAATGTTTACTCTTTTGTTTCCTTTGTAAACTAAATCTCTGACGTAGGCTTTTTGTTTATGATCAATAATAATAAATCATAGCTAATGCACAAATTCATGCAAATATTTAAAATACACACTTATAATGAAAAAAATGAACAACAATCAAACTAATGAGACTATCAAATCAACATGATTTATATTTATTATCATTGTAATTATAAAAAGACATTTTTTATCGAGTTGTACGAGCAACGAAAATCAAATGAATTAAAAAATTGATGAATGGGTTTTTTTTTATACAACTTCATAACGTTTGTTCTTCCAGACGGCGAAGAATGTGTCCTGAAATATCGTATTCTTTGTCACTGAGGTCAAGGTTCGTGCAAGATTAGATCCCTAGTTGCTGAATCTGTTTATCACATACATATATGTATGTATCTTTGTACATAAAACTTTGTGAGCGATAAAAATGTTGTCTGTCTGTCTGCATGTTCAACTGTTTATAACTCAAGAAGTTTACTACCCAACAGATTTGTATACGAATCTTCCACGCAAAAAAACGATCCATGGTATTTTTAACACTGAATGAATTTCTTATGTAATGCTTGTCACAGAAGTGTAACGAAACGAAATTCATTATATTTAGACAATTTTTTACATTAAATAATAATAAACAAAATATAATGTTGAAGATTTCGTCATTCCCAATATTTTATTGCAAGGCTTTTTGGAGTATTTTAGTTTTTAAAAACCCAAAGAATCGGGTTCAAAAGGGCATGGAATGACAAAATCGAATTCTGGAGCTTTACCATGGCAATTAAGCTCAATATATTATCAGTGAAAATCAAATAAAATTCTCAACGCGTCACCAGTGACATGTGGATTCCATTCGGTCTATTAAGCAAGATTTTACACACGATGTAAACAATAAAAGTTAAATATCTCCCACGTATTTGTATCTTTACGAGACAAAGTAACAATTCTGTCATTCGAAACTTGCTCTGTGATATATTTCCTTATATCTCGCAAAGGTGGGCCAAAAAGTTGATAGGAAAGGCGATTTCCCCGAAAAATAGAATAGACTTTCTCTTAAAATCCAAGCAAAAAGAGAGATTTAAAGAAATTATGACTTTTTTTCAATTTCACTAAACACTAAGGATGAAAACAAACATCCGGGAGTGACACATCGTATTAAGCGTAAGATTTTGACATTGAAATCTAAGCCGAGTTCATTGAAATGCATATAATTATACAGGCGAGCCTTCGTTTGTCATTGGTTCCTACGGTGGGTGGTGTTTTCTGTAATCTGTACGGAATGTTAATTTCAACATTCAAACTAGCAAAAAGCATTGAAGTTGAACAAAGTCATTTTTCGAAAACTAGAACCGATAAGAAACGTCACAAGATAATAAATGTTCATTGATTTTTTAGAAATTCAGCGCTACATTTTCAACGAAAGTAGAAGTAGGTGTAGGTGGGCTTTGAACAATAGGTGTCCGTACCACCACATCGGTAAGCATTCAGGAGAATTGATAAAAATCGTCTTTCGATAAATATAAAGCCAGAAAATTGTTTATTCATATTGCGTTTACGTCAGAGAGATAGCTCTTGTTCCAAATGTTTACGGATGAATATATTTCACATTGTCGATATGACGTATTCGTGGGTTACATATTTTTAGGGATATTTTGTGACAAATAGTCTGTGAATATCACGGATTTATCGATACAAGTGAGATAGAAATTTTTCCTCTCGTCATATGCAAGTTGAATGTTGAGAGAAATCATGAAAGAACTGTTTACGGTTGAGGTGATTGTGCATAATCATGAGAAATATTCACGGTAACTCGAATTTTAATCTTTGGATTTTTGTAGTACGTCACCTGCACGAAGTTTCTAAAATATGTTATCCTTCTTGACAGCATCGCTTCATAACGTATGAAGATAAAAAATATTGACATTTACAATTTCTTTCTTATATACATTATTTCTTTCTTATATGCATTATTATAGCTTACAACCGAATGAATTTTCATGAACGAATGAATTTTTATTTATTTGTCTAAATTTCATACCTCCGTTTATATCGAAAAACATGCTTTTTCAATATTTCTTAATTTTCAAATTCTATCACTTTTGTATTTCATCGATGGTGTACCTTAATCTACTATATCTTTTGATTATTTCTTTCACTTATATTGAGATAAAATAGCTGCTCCACACGAGTCTAACGACTGTTCAATTTTTGCTGAAGTTGTATACGAAATAAAATTTAATGAAATACAACTATTACCACATTTAACTGAACGAAGTACCACGTCGATGAAAAATTTCGTACTTTTTATCGTTTTGGGTCCCTATTTTTGTAAGAAAAAAAAAATCAGAATAAAATATGACGTTCTATTAGATTTTATGACAATCAGAAACATAAACTATTAGCTCATCGTATATTATAACTTTATGAAATACTGTTTGTTCCCGCTTCTTCGTAGAATAGTATTAGCATAAGGTCAATTTTTCCTGAAACATCGAAGCTTACAATTTTATTGTATCGTCAAAAGCAAGCATAGAATCATTATGTAAACAATTGTGTCATCGCTTTCAGATTTGCCTTGAGGATTTTTCAACATTACGGGAAAAACGTCGCACTCGCTAGACTAATTTGACTTTGAACCTCGTAAATACACTATTTGTTGTTCGAACAGTCACACGATGTTCTGGATTCAGATCTATGTAAATGAAATAATAGATCGATATGCGCAGACATAAATTGTTTACATATTTAACAATAGACTACGAAGTTCAGATCTAACTGGATAATTTATTGGACTTCGGTATCTCTCTTCCATAAAAGAGAAATGTTTGTCTGGATAAAAAAATTTTAACTTCATCCGGTTTTACGGTAAAAGCAACCGGAACAGTAGCCGAAAAAATGACAAGAGATGTTAACTTTGAGTGCAATAAAAATTTATTTATCCAGGAGGTTCAGTTACCATTCAAAGTAGCCTTGAAGGGAAAATGCAGATGAATTTTCGAAACGTATATGGAAATTTTTTATCGAGCCATCGAAAATATCGATTCAACAAGTGCAAATGTATTCACTCTATTTAATGAGTTATTGCAACTCTTATTTCACGTAATTTTTTGGACAGAAATGAGTTGTTGATAACAAAGTCAAGTGATTGTATCCATCAATATAAAAAATTCCTTCTTCAAAAAGAATCACTTCTATTACAAGATTTACTTTCATTGTTTGAACCGCTCGTCAAAGTTCTTTTCGAAATCACAATATCAATCGCTGCAACTGCATGTACGTGGGATAACAATTTGGTCGTTTTTCGATCAAATTTCTCGGAGACGTATAGAAACAAAAAAATTCGAATGATCATTGAAATGATTGCGACAAGGTATACGAAAATTCATTCCGTGCACTAGAATTCGTGTTGTGAATTAGGTTTTTACTATATTTTTATAAGAATAATTATTCTTATTATTATTGAACATAAAAAAGATGGACAAATATTATAAAATGACAACGTCATTGGTTTGGGCTTTCCGTACAAGTGATTATATCGATTTGCTTAACAAATGAACGAATTAGTACAAGTTTTAACAACAATTATCATTCGGAATACCATGCTAAATGTAAATACGCGGCGATATTGAAACTGAATATCAATGGCATCGAGATCATGCATCAATAGCATGGAAAATGTTTTTTGTAACAAAAACTGCCCGCATTCATGACGCAAGTTTCCTAGTAAAAGTGGTTTTGTGTGAGATTTGAGAAAAAAACGCGCACGTTGGCACGTCCGGTGAAGAAAGAACGAAGGAGACGAGAAAATGATTAACAATTGAGGTGTAATTGCACAGAAATGTGTAAGAGACCGTTTGGAAATAAAAAATCGTTCGTAAAAAAATGTCGCATGAAGAGGGAAAGAGGATATCAATGATATTCTTGGGCAAGATTTATGAGAAACTATAAGACACGATAATCATGCGATGAATATTACAATCGATATACCTTCTCAGAACAAGGAAAGACTGTACCTAATCATTTTTTTTCATGTTATGTTTGCATACTTCGATTTGTTCATTGATTTTTTGAACATTGATTGTTGATCGCACCAGAAATTGTACAAAAATTACCCGAAAGTGAATCTCAATTAGTTTCACTTCCAAATAATTTGAGCCCAGTCAAAAATTTAATCTTTTCGATCTTCTTGATAGAATCAGATTTTAATAATCAATTACATAGCGATAATTATCGCTTTAATATTTTGAAACAATGTTAACATTTAAAAAGGAAAATGTTTGAAAGCGAAAAAACTAAGTGGAAGCAGCGAATAGCAATAAAAAAAAAGTACTGCTTTCAATAGACATATCAAACTTGTTGTTGTATGTGAATCATCGAACAGTTGAAGGAGGATAACTTTTAGAAATCCTTGTTTCAAAGATCCTTCCCCCAAAGGCCGGACGTCCGCTAAGTTCAAAACAATCTATAAATTATCCATAACGTAACTTCACGTGGAAACAGAGAAAAAAAAGGCAGAAAAACAGTGTATCATCACGAGTATTGGACCAGGAAAAATTCAATGAATATACCTGTCTGTCTATCTTGATTTTTTTTATTTATTCACTCCGCACCGTTCTTCGTTCAATGCACGAAGGTGATTATTATCACGACGTTATGTTATCGATTTGCCATTGAGAACTTTCAATTGAATGGCTACAAGGCAAACGTATTGTAACTTTTCAGGGCCACGACAATTAGAAACCTTGTGAAATCATCTCATTCGAACGACAATAGAAAATTAAAAATTATAATTCCGAGTCGTTAATTATTTATTATTTATTATCGTTTATCGTGTATTTGACGATCATTATACAATTAATTAATATTCAATTGAGGGCAAATGTTTTCAGCTCTCATATAAATTTCAATCAACAGTAAAAAAAACACTAAACATTATTATTAATAACACTATGAAACTCTATTAATATTTTTGTTTTGTGACAAGGAATTGATTAGATTTTTTAATAGATTCCTTCGTCAAAACTCGTTTTTTAACACTTTCAAATCAAAATTCGCGAAAACTTGACGTAAAACACGATTCCAACGACTTCTAAATAAGTGTTAAGTGCAAAATGAAAAAATGATTGAAAATTTTTAGTTGCTTCCCAATTACTGGATTGTGAGTTCAGTAATTATGATATTAATTGGTGCTGTTTTCACTACACACATTAACCATTCAAAATCACAATTATTTATTGCTCTATTTTATATTTTACTCTCGTACTCTTAAAAAATAAATGTTTTTCATCGAATTTATCGCTTGACGACATCTCGGCTGATCGGGATCATGTATTACGCTGTTTTTCTTTACCACTGTAGAAAACATAATACAATACGATAGTGTGTATCACGGCAGGGTTTTTGTTGATTATTGATTTAAATTTTCACAGAAACGACAGACGTACTGCCGGTGAACGTTTTACGTCAGATTTGACCCACGTGTTACGTCTCACGGCTCTCAAACGGCTAGACGTCTAAGAAAAGCAATCGTAAAAACTATAAAAAAATACACACGTGTGTAATGATATCTTTGATTGAAGAATTCAAATGATGTACAGGACGTTCAACTATAGCCAGATGAAACAATAAGGCCACGTGATTCTTATCTATTTCCTTGTTGTTTTTATCAGCATATCGTCAAAATTTGATAATTTATACAATTTTATTATAAACAATAATATTCTCTCGAAATAATTATCTCGATAAACTGAACACTATTATTATCATGACAGTTAATAACATTTCATCCCAATTTATTTCATCACATATACTCTAAGGTCAAATGATGTAATTTTAATCTTGATACAAGTGTCAATTTCTTCTCCTGATTCGAAGAAATCATCACTGTGCATTAATTCGTTTCAGCAACAACATTTTGCTCAATGACAACTTCATAAAATATCGTATTTGAGAATTTTTTTACATTTATGTATTTGACTTATCATCGTTTTTACTATATTTAGAAACGATATTTTGCTTCTCGTGCTTCGCTTTCAACAAAAATTTATTGCGCAATATTTTTGTGGAAGACGCTTTATTTGTTATTTTACAATATGGAAACGAGCCACTAGACGATTTGCCATAAACGATATGTCAATTTTTGAGCCATAAGACAAGATAACGTTGTTTTTTCAACAATCCCCAATTTTATTTCTGGGATAAATTGATATTTGCATCCGAGAAATTTTAACCATCAAAGTGATGAAAATGTTTCAACTTTATTGAAGCATCTGATGCAAGTCCGTCATTGCAACACATTTGATGTTGAAAAAATCATCGAATACTCGTCTCCGAATACTTTCTCAAATACGTCATCATTTGTTAATTAGAAAACAATCGTTTACTAATCGAAAATTTATCGAAAAAATATTTTCGGAAGTTTGGTTATGACTGTTAAATAATTTTTTGCAATTGCGATGAATTATTCAATAATTAAAATTGACTTATCTGATCAAATACTTGTACACGAAAATAACGTATGTAACGTATGAAAGACATTATTCCAATGATACCAAATTTTTTTGTTGCACTCGTCATAATAAATGCATAAGTAAAGGGATAAGAAACAATTGTGTACAAATATCTGAATAATCTGAGAATAAATACAAAAGTCAAATTATAATGAAAGGATATTGGATGAGAACAAAAAGACAGGGATTTCGAATCTTATCAACAATGGACATTGACCCTGAATCCTTTTTTGCTCGAATTCTTTTAACTTTATTTTGCCAGCCGGTAATTCCCGGTGTAGAAAGCACCGCGAGTGAAGAGTGGATCAATTTGATGAGCAACCACATACTAATAATAAGTGTATGTTTATATATATATGCACACTTAAAAGATCCTGAGAAATCCAGTCGCAGTGATTCAAATAAAAAATCAACACTGACCGAGCCTAGGAAGGCTAATGAACTTTCGCATTGAACAACATAATGCCTCAACATTCAACTATACATTATGAGTCAAGGTTTTAGCACAGTCTGCTTTTCCATTCCAAAGATAAGAAATATTTCAGTGCTATTCCCAATTAATTGAAGCCAACGTAATTTATCATGCGATACATGTATATTCATTTAGAACAAATTTATTGTATACGAAGTTATAACGAAGTGGACCTAATTTACGATAAAAAATATCGAGAAATGAGAAAAATTGTTATGGTGATAAAAAATCTAAGTGAAAGTCTCAACGAGGATTAATTCAAAAAATTACGAGATGTTTGAATTTCAAGCAATAAAGTCAATGTTATTTACAGTTCTTATTGATGCGGGGAATACCGTTGAAACCTTCAAAAACTAGAAAAAATTTCATCTCCATGAAATAATAATAGGACATATAAAAAATATGGCTGCAGTGTTTTAAAGCGAAATTTGAAATGCTCCTGACGTCATATGTGATGCTCTCGAATATGACCTTACGTGCCCTTGGCAAAAACTATATTTCAATCTGTACAGATCTACATTTAAAAAAACTGACGTATCGAATATCTTCGAGAATATTTCATTGATCATCTCAAATTGAGTCCACATTAGTACAACAATATTTCATCATAAATGAACCCACGAGTTTAGAAAAATGACAGCCGAAATTTTTTTGTTGTAGATTCGAGTACCACTTGAGAACAAAGGGTCAATAGCACCAAGAAACATTAATTTTTTTGCTTCATTCACTGCGAACTCGCGTCATCGCGAAAAATAAATTTCTCGGAGCTGCGCTTGACCTCGTGCGAATTTCTTCGCTAATCATTTACGGCCGATGACCTTCACGGGTAAGTTCCAAATAAACTTTTTATTTCGACAAAAACACACCCAAAAGGAACATAATTGCATAGCAATAGTTGTCTATCGGGCACTCGGAATATTAAAGTCTCACGGTTTCATATTATAAAGCCTTTCGATGTTTTAATTGTGATGGGAACCTATGCTATTTGTTTATATTGTATTTTTGTTTATATGTTTTGTTCTTCTCGACATACCAAGAATTTACGAAAATAATTGGGCATCTACTTTCTAGCGATCTTTTTTCGACTCATGCAACTGGTAAAGCCTCTTAGTAATGAATAGTCACAATTAAAACGAAGGGTCTGAATTATCTCAAAGGAAGTAGTGAAAATATGAGAATGCTCGACAATTCACCGTTTTCAATCTCTTCAAAAAGAATTGTCACAATAAAGATAATTCAATTTCTACCTTTTCGAAGACTTCTTCCATTTGTTATTCCAACGATCCATTTGTCAATGGAGTCAACGATCCATTTGTTATTTCCTCACGTGTGGCAAAGCCGCCCGAGAACTGCATAGTTGAGATCCACCACCGTCGAGAGACACTCACTAATCGATTTACGATATTATTTTTCAGTCGTTCAAATCTGCTCTGACGAGCAGAATGAGTTTAGATTTTCGCTATCGAGAAAAATAAAGGAGATATTCTCGAAAGGATTCGAATCGGAAGTGTCCAAACTGTTCCAATCATATTTTGTTTTGTTTTTCTTCGTCGAAATATTCACGAGAGATACTTGCAAAAAAACTACGGTTGACGGAAGCAAAGTTTGGTTTAATAAATACGGGTGCTGAACGCGTTCGTCCATAAAACGAGAGATTTACGGATTTCCTACGGACCTCTTAATTTAAGTTACCTCTAAATTAGTCCAAATATGCACACCGAACATTTGTTTTCATTATCACACAAACAATTCCCGACACAATAAAAACAGTAGTTTATTTGTGTGTCTAAATCTGATTATTAGCCAAATTTATCAAACATCAATAGTTCGTCCTGCTTATATTCTATTAAAATGTCTGTGATAAGACAACTTCTACGCATTTGAATATAAAAGACATGAATTTCGACACGAAAAAAGTCAGAGACGAACGTTACGATGTTGGTGTTACTGAAAAAACGACGCCTGTTACACATCTTCGCGGAGTATCAAACATGGTCGCACGGTCAAGTCAGTGGACGCGCGTGTTTTGTTTAGCACACCGTACGTGCGTTTGCGTGTGTGCGTAAACGACCGTTGCAGCAGTCACGTTTTTGGCGCAACTCAATTGTTGTGTACGGGAACGTGGTTTACTGGGCGTCGATAAAATCATTGCGGTAAGTCAGTTAGCGTTCCTTTTGTAAAAATCAATAGTAACGACATCTATCGTAGAATGAGATGATTGTTTCCAGAAATAGTGTGAAAATACGAGTCGGTGCTGCCCCTCTCGGAAAATTTAGAACAAAATTTCTAATGGTGGAACCCGCATGACCTAACACTCCTAAAAAGCGAGCCAAATTTCACATGTAGTCGTAAGTGGATAGAAACGCGGCTAATCGCGGAAGTAGTATTCGTGTGTGAAGCTGTACCGGGGTGAACGTGGATGACATGGATCTATAAATAATGTTTGTTAACAAAAAAAAAAGCGGCAATTTTCGTACGAGTTCTCGTACAGCTAGCCGAAACGTCGTAATGAATATAACACCTTTTAACCCCATTTCTCTATTGAAACTCATTGTTTTCACGAGCAATTGGAAACATTTGAAATAATAAAGCACATCTACTTCTGTTTTTATAACTTCAAAAATCACTGGAATTCAATGGTTTTACGTGAATTATCGATACGCCCTGAATTTTGCGATCATTGACGTACTGTGGTACTGATCTTCAAGATGGTTTATCGCATGATTAAGCACACCTTCTGCTCGAATATTGCTAATTGTGGATCTAAATTCGTCGGGATTCTTGCACCTCTTACTGTGCCACCTTTACACATATTGTTTCTTTTTCATTTCTGGCAAGATTATGCTCGCGATGTTGATCGACAATATTGTTCTTGTTCATGTTGGGACACAGTTTTTAAAGGTGAGAATTTCCTTATCTCCTCTTACTTCAACTTTTCTAAAAATCTTTATTCTTTTCATTTATTGTTTGATTCGTGGAAGTAACATATTCAGTTCCGTTTTCGGTAGTAACATATTCAGTTTATCACTAGCATTTGAACAAAAATTCTGTGCGTAACACAAAAATTGTATAAGAAAAACACAAAAAACACAAATCGTTTTCTGTCTTCGAAAGACAATAATATCATTCCTTAACTCAATATTAACTTATAAGTAGCAATCATTTTGAAGAATTTTGAGACTCAAATTCAAACAATCACTGCCTATTTTTTGGTTTTGATCGAATTTTTTTTGTATATAAGCAATTTTTAATGTTGATTAATTTCTCACAAAAATATTATTAAATTGAATAAAGGTTTTTTAGTTCTCATAGTTATTTGAAAAACAAAGAGCTCAATAAATAAATATTATTGAAATAATTTCAGGTACAAAACTCTGTAATGTCCAGTCAAGCAAAAGTGCATGTCAGATTTTTGAAATTGCTTCTATTTTCCAAAAGAAAGAATGACACAGATTCATTATTATTTGCATTACTAAATATGCATTGATTTTACAGGGTCCTATGAGTCGGGCATAGCATCTTACAAGCATATGTACTTCAATGCGACAACGAATACTCTGAAAATATGGGTGACCATAGTGATTGGGACAATAGCGTTTTATGAAACTTCAAAGTATTTGACATGGTTGGCTTTTCATGCAAGACTGAGATTTGGAATGTTCATACTTTTTGTCAGTGCTATTTTTTCGCACTATTATTCTTGGTGGGTCTACATTAATTATTGGAACGATGATTTTTACTCCCAATGGTATCATCAGATGTTCTTTTCCGTCACTGAATTGATATCAACCATTTTCGTTATTCAACTTGCTGACAAAAAGACCTCCGTCACGCATAGAAAAGCATTTGGCATCAGCACTATCGGCCTCATTCACATATTTGCCGGTAGTTGGGATCAGTTTATCAAAAATGTTTTGAGAGGCGAAGGATATGCTCATCAGGTAAAAAATCTTTTTATGTAGACTTTTTAAAAATATCCTGATTCATCGACTTTTTTGTAATATTCAATTTATCATTGATGGAATGTTGAGATTTCCTTCTCTTGCTCAACAGTCTTTTTCAGATTTACTAAACAAGCATCTGTTGGAGTGAACCAAGTGTTTTTCGTAAAGTTCAACTTCAAAAGATTTGAGCCTAAAATTCTTGCCTAGTTTTAGTTCAGTAAATTTTTATCAGTTACCTATTGAGCTCTAAATTAGTAGAATCTCGTAAGAAAAAGTCCTAAATAAAGAGAAGCATGACTACTATAAGGCGCAGACTGCTCTCCAATATTTTTTCTGAAATAAACACATTGATATGACAAAAGATGTGAAACAAATTGTTTTATGTTCAACAGGTCGTGCGAGATTTAGGTTTCATGATACCGGACATTCTTCACGTTCTAATACCACTACTGTCAGTGAGATGGCGAACGTGCTGTAATCTTCCTGGCTCGGAACGAGCAGCGAAACATACGAGTCTCAAGCGAGATCTTACGTGCATGTTCGGCATAGTACTCATGGGATTGGTAATGTGCACGATACTTTGAGCTGCGCCATGGCGAGAAAGTGTATCTTGAAGTTAGGGAGAAAAAAAACCAGCGGCCAACGGGATAAATGTTCAAACCCCAACAAAACGTTGAAGTATTTTAAGTAAATAACAACAAAAAAGTTGAAAGGATCGATAATAATACGATTGCTCGAGAGATAAAGCAACGTTGCATTACATTTTTATACTTTTATTGAAAAGTATCACGTTACGATTATAAATATATTTCGAATATAATATACTCTTGTAAAATTCGTGAAAAAGCATATCATGGGAGAAGAGAGACTTCCCTCCAGCCCCCTACAAATCATTTTGTGCCAATATTGATATATTATTATTATTATTATTATTTAAATTCGTACATAAACGTCAACGAGTTGTGTTACAAGACGAAAATATCGAGTCAATTTCCTGTTAAATCTACAGGGACTCTAGTGGATTTCGTGTAGAAATTCGCGTAATGTAAATTAGAATAATGAGGCAAGGATGATGGTTTTCTATTTCGCGCAGTTTTGGCATCTTAGCCACCTGAATAGTTATGTGCAATTGAAAGTTTAATTGTTAAAAGTCGCTTTGGAATTTTTCTTAAAAACTACGAATTTTTACGAAGCATTTTCTATTTTCTAGCTGAATCAGAATTCTTCAAATGTATTGTTTGAAAATTTGTTTTTACATGTTTGAAACAAGAAAATATAGAATGAAAAGTTATAATGAAATATAAAAAATAAACGGACACGTTTCTAGATGATCGAACACTTTTTGAAATAGTAATCGTCAAAGTTCATCATACAATGAAATGTAAAATCGAAAGTGCGTTTTAAAATGCATAACTTTTTTGTCTTTTTGTGTTGTCATTATTATTTACTCATTGTTGTGGTTCCATGGCACTAAAAGCTATGAAATAAGACTCCAGTTTTTTCGACAACGATTTAACAAACGTCGTTTAGTTTTCGGCCTTCGTACATTACAGATATGTTCTTAATGTAGTAGATTTAACGAAAAGCATTTTTAGGAGGCCCATATATATGGACACGTGCTGTACCAAAGAGAAAGTAGACGAAACTCCATGTTTTCATAAACATAGACAGTTTGGACTGAAAAGTATAGGCATTTAGCCCAATCAAAGTTTAACCCAGTATTACGTACGACGAGCTAATTTACAAGTTCTCGAATTTTCATGTTAATCAAAACTAATGTAAAGTAAACCAGGGGTATATTGAAATTTTCTTTTTTTTTCTAATCATCGAATGTCCTGTAGAATTTTATTGTTAAACATTTCGTAGTTGTTATACATTCCCTAATAAAAATGATTGAAAAAAAAAAACAACACGTCGAGGAGTATTTTTTTATCATTTTGATAAAAGATTGCGAAAAATTCGATTTGTTCATTTCGAAATTTTTCTATATAAGACCATGGAAGAGCATTAACTCTCGAAATCGAATATTTGATCGAAATATTTGAACTGAAAATTCTGCATTTGTGTACACAAAGGGTGAATGGCGTATTTTCATTTTAGAAACTTAAGGGTGTAGCAGCATTTTTGTTTGGAGACCAATCGTAGTTCTGAACAACCAAACCTTGTTATTTTTTTCCAACTGTCAAACAAGTTGACATTCATTTATTATTCAAGACTCCGGCCTGTTGAAAAAATGATGTACATTTCATAAAACACCAAAAAGAATGAGGTCACGATTCGGACGCAAAAATATAAAAAGTTTCAAGTATCAAAATTGATACTTTCTGATGTTTTGAAAGATGCAACTCCGGTATAGTCACCAAATTTGTACTATTTTGATTGTTCCCTTTTCAGATCGTGTTTGAAGATGTTTTATGACGCGACTTGCTTTTCTGTGACCCCCATGACCGCAAACAATCTCGTCACGAACTTGACCCTTAAATCTATAATATCTAATGACGTCATACAACTCTATACTTTGAACGTTCCAGCAGGAATTCTAGCGAGCCACATGATATATGTTTGACGATAACGTGGCAGTTTTTGTCCCCCTCGGCCTTTAAGCAAAGATATGTTCGGGTAGGGCAGTTTTTCTCGGCAAGCTGCTAACCCTAATCCACTGCAAGAGAGAGAGAGAGAGAAAGAGAGAACTCGCGTGTCGAAAATATGTGCACGAATTTCCAAGGCAAACGTAACTGACCCTGGAGGACTTTTCGTGACTCACGTTTCTCTACGGTATTTTATTCCCTTATGGAGAATGAATTCATTCCAGAAACATCAAATCTGCATTCATCAAGTTTGATCAAATTAGTTGCTGATTAAGTTGTTTCAATTCATTAAGATATTCAAATTTTTTACTTATAGATTCACTGACATGTTAAATTTTTTATTTCAAAATAATTATGCATGAGCTTCTTTAAATGTTTGACATTTCTATTAGAAAAAAAAACAAACTGCAACACCGATGATATATCCATGTAATTTTCGAGCTTCGAAAACATTTTCTTTATCGATGAAAGTTTAGACCAAATAAAATGATTAAACGCGAAGAAAACAGTACGATCGTGGACACTCGAAATAATGAGTCCTCGAATATTCATAAAACGATTGATTTGAAATTTCATCGCAAACTGAGAAAAATTTGGAAAGTGGTTTCGTGATTAGTAAAAGTAGAAAAAAATATGGGATTACAGTTCAAAAAATCAGTACTCAGAGATATTTGTTGTGGTTATTTGAATGAATACCATAAAAAAGAGACATTTAAAATCTTGGATTGAAAGAGAGGGACAGAAAGATGGAGTAAAAGCTCGATTTCGCTAAAAGTAACAAATTGTGATGTTTTGAAGATCGCTGATATAAAATTTCTGCTCGACATGTCTGTAGTATAAATAAAATGGCATTTTTGGTTGCTGATTCGGAGGAAAATGTAATAGGAAGGATAGAAGGAGGAAAGGTGTTGGAACAAGAGATCTCAAGCTCGCGAGTGTTTATTCTCAGGAGATCAGTTCGTATAGGAATAGAGGATGGACCTGGATAAGCTGTACAGAGAGAATGCTTGTAAAAGAGAGGGAGAGAGAAAGAGAGAGCTTTGTAGGAGATTGGAGAGCGCAGGCTTCGAATCGATCCTCCACCCTCGACCCCTGAGGGTTAAAAAAGGAAGGAGGAAGAAGAGGGAAGAGAGTGAGAGAGTGAGAATACCTAAGGCAAGACATCCCCGGCCGACGACACCGACGACGACCTAACAACAGTTCAAAAGCAACCACGGAGCCGAAACATGGCGCTCGACTTTGCAGCAACGTACAAGGTGCTCGTACTCGGAGATTCGAACGTTGGTAAAACTTGTATAGTGCATCGTTACTGTGACGAGCGTTATTACGACACTTACATATCCACCATAGGTGAGTGCATTAAAAAAAAATATATATATATATAAATTCCTTTGAAAAAAGAAAAAAAAACAGAACTTATTTCCCAAGGCTGCAAATGTTGTCGGTATAACAAATTATATTTTTAATTATCATTTCATTTATTTTTATCGAGAGAACATTTGAAAAAACGTATTCTCGTCGCGAAACGACCAATGTTTTTACAAATCACTTGTCACCAGAGCAACACTCTCATTATAAATGTATTTCCAATTTCAAACAATGCCACCAACCTTTCAGGAATTGATTTCAAGCAAAAAATCATCAATCTCGATGGCACACCGATTAAATTACAAATTTGGTGAGTCTCAATAACGATTCATCGTTTTTTTTCTTTTCAATTCACTTTATAATATATAGATCGTCTTTGTTGTGTCTGTCGAACGTACATATATGTGTCTCTTCTATAAATCGATTTGGGTGGGAGATAACTCGTTGCAATGAATAGTGAACAAATAAGTAACAAAACTGTTCTATACATAAAACTAATAATAATAATAATAATAATAATAATAATAATAATAATAATAATAATAATAATAACAATGGGAATGATTATAAATTTAAAAAAACAGTTTTTTTCATGGAATTTCTTACACTTTCATAAATATATAATAATTACAGGGACACAGCTGGTCAGGAAAGGTTTCGTACCCTCACAACAGCGTACTATAGAGGAGCAATGGGAATTTTATTAATGTATGATGTCACCAGCCTTGAAAGTTTCAATCATTTATCATACTGGCTGAGAAATATCAGAGAAGTAATGTTTACATTTTTGATAAACAAATTGTTTAAATAAAAAAACATATAAAATTGTAAAAACGCTCGTGATTGTTGGACTTGTGAGGAAAAAACTGTTTGGTATTAATTGCAGAATGCCTCGTTGGACGTTGTTAAAGTTTTGGCAGCGAACAAATGCGACGCTGTGGCACATCGTTCGGTGGAAGCCGAGCGGGGCGAAAAAATAGCCGAAAATTTTGACATGCCATTCTTTGAGGTTTCGTGCAAAGACAACATAAATATTGAAGAAGCTTTCCTTACGCTAGCACGACGAATACGAGAACAACGGGATCGACGGGTGAGCTCAACTTATTCTTTCAAATGATTTTTATTTCCTTTCGTTTTGTTTGTGTAAAGTTTCGTAAAAAAATCGGGACTTTTAATTAAGGACGTTGTATGCAAAATTTTTTAGCGATAGAATTCCTTCAAATTCGCACCACACAAAGAAAATAGTGATGTCTAATAGCTCGCGCACTTTTAAGAGACTCCACCATGTAGAAGTCGCGATTTTTATTTATAAAAATCACAATTTTCAGTTTCAGTAGTTCCTCATAAGAGCGCGTGCTAAAAGTTCCAATTTTCAACATTAAATATTTCGATTCCTAAATGGTGAAGCCTCTTAAAACTTTGCATACGCTTTCATGCAACATCGAAGAAACTTTATTTAGTAATAATTTAGAAACTTTATTTAACACAGATTACCTCGAACAATCTTGAATTTAGAGCACGCTGTTCTTTAGTCAATTTTTAATAACTTTTTTTCAATGAAATTAGGCTCGCAAACCATCTTGCATGGAAGCAAAACTGAAAACAAAAATTCAGATTCGACCGTCGCCGTACAACGTTCTTAAATATAAAATTGCCTCTGAAACGAATAAACTTCTTGAATGATCTTGTATTACTTTGCGACTTTGAATTTTTTTAATCATTCTTTTTCCGAAAAGGCAAGTCTGTTCGAAGCATCGGAACGAGAGGGTGCTGACAGCGTCATAAAAGCTCGATCGCCATCGCAACAGGGTGATGCATGGAGATGTTCGTGTTAGTCTTTTTTTCTCAATAACAAAAAGTGGTTTTAATTTGGCGGAAAATGAAGCGAGAATGGAATCATTTCCCTTGTCATTTGCCAACGGTCGTTTTCAACGGGTGAGTAAACAAAAAGAAAGAAACAAAAAAACAACAAAGAAACCCCCAATTAAATGTAAATAGGGCGTGCGACAGAAAAGTCGAAGAGATTAGACGATAAATGGCGTTTCATATTACCGCAAAAACGAAGAGACAAAAACAACAACAGAAAATAAACAACGCGATAAACCTATTACTTTGCATTAATAAATAAAAAAAAGAACACACAATCCACCAGTAGTTTTTGCCATCGATGTTTTTAAAACGCATCCCACAGCCGAGTATCTGGTAATTGAAAATATTGAAATTTTTTCAAAGAACTCACGAATCAATTCTTTTTGTAAGCTTCGCAATACACTGGCGTCATTTTATATCAATAGCCACGGCAGTGGCACGTATAATATGCATATATATATATTTACATATATGTATAGTGTTTGTATGTATAGAATTTAGGGCCGATGTTACTTAACCCTTCGGTGACACACTGGGTCATTTTGACCCGGACTAATTTTTTGGCCATTCTAATTGCTATGCTAGGCGGTTAACTCTTTTTCATCAGAATTAAAGAATTCGTACTAATAACGTGTTCGGCTGTTTAAATAAATCCTGTTACAAAAAATCTCGTCCTGGTACTATTTATGTATTTTTTCAAGAAATTGCATTTTTCGTGGATACATTTCCGATCGTTAATTCCGAAAATCGAAAAAAAAATCATAAAATTATGTTTTTTTTTTTTTTCAATTAAATTCTCGCGGTTTCGAAAGTCAAGACTTCCAATAATTTTTTAAAACCATTGAATCTAATGTATCGAAAATTTGTATGATTTACATATATCAAGGAATGTTTAAAGTGTTATTCTGATTTATTTGAATAAAATCTGACCAAAAGGTTGTTAATAATAAGCACATGAAATACGCTTCCGGTCAAATTGACCCCGAGTGTCATTGCAGTGGACGAATTCAAGTGTGTCAACAAAGGGTTAACTGGAAATTCGAGCAATGAATATCTGTGGCAACGTTAGGCCGAAAATGAAAACCGCAAATAAAAATGGCGAGCTTAAAACCTAGAGCCCAATGTAGAATAAAACAGATGTTCATTATGATGAATAATGAATATTAACGATTATATTAATTTTCGCATACGGACATGATTGCATGAAAAATGATTATATATTTCTCGCACGAAAATAGGCCTAACGAAAATATTGAGAAAAAATTTGGTGTGCCACGGGTGTTGAAATAACAAAAAGAAAAGAAAAAACAAACGTATTGGATTTTTTGCTACTCGACGTATCTGAACTAATAAGACTTTCATCAAGCGCATTGTGATTAACGTCTGAATACTGATTATGAAATCGCGGAATAATAATTAATGAATAATTAGCCGTGCGACATCTTCAATCGAGGACCATCAACATTTTATATCAATCTCTTTTTAACTTTCTCAGTTGATACTCAATTAATTTTGTTTCCTTATCAATTTCTTTTGTATTCGAGTGTCTTAGATTTTTAGGGCTGTTTACCATTACGACTGAAGTTGCCTAATTCTATCGCGTGTAACTCGAAAGTTTCTCTCTATTTATGAGCCAGTTAAAAGCGAACTCACAAATAATGGGAGTTGTTGATTTTTATGTGCTCTTTAGAACGCCGATAAATACGTTTCTGTACTGGCTCAAGGACACTGTCACTTTTTAATCGTAAACAAGTTTTTTTTAAAGCTTCACTAAATTCAAAAATTTCTAACTCTCTCGGTATGAGTTTTATTTCAACTAGACCTTCTCAATTAAATCGTGATTTAACGATTCGTTGAATTTGAATTTTTTGAAGAAAAAACGAAAAAAATAATAATAATATTCTGTAATTGTATTATGGTAAAAAAATGAATTTCGAAATTCCTTCTTAGAGAAACATTGAAACAAGATGACAAAAAGAATGAGAAAGCCATGAAGAAGTTGGTATTTGATCGTAGCTGATCGTAATAAAAATCAACGACCCACACTCAAACATTATTTATCGATAATTAAAAAAAAAGATTTTCTTTCCTGAAGCCTCGATTCGAGACGATCGAAATTCAGGGTAAAAAATACGAGATTTTTCTGTTTATATATTTAATTAAAGTTGAGAAATTAACGAAAAGAGCGGTGAAGAAAAATTTGTTGAATTATAAAATTTGCGACCAGCCGCTTCAACTGCGGCCAAAAAAAAAATATGTAAGCTTACTCTACTAAAACGAAAGAAGCAGCGAGATATAGATTGTCAGCACAAGAGGAAGCCGGCAGACGAAAAAAGTATTAGAACAAAAATAGAATATTAATCGACGTACGAAAAAAAAAAAAAAACAAAAAAAAACATAACGAAAAAAAATGATTAATTTAATAACGGTGCAAAAATTTCGCACAAGTCTACATTAGCTGGTAAAATATAAAATATACCGTAGAGTCGTTCATCTCCTGAATAATTTTTTTTTTTAATAACACCTACACACTCACACGCTAAGCCATTATTCGTAATCTTCGTTTATGCTGGCAAAAACAAAAAAAAAAAAATTACATAAATGAACGCCTTAATTGTGCCTATAAACGAATATAAAGAATTGAACAACATAAAAAGGGAAGAGAGCAAAAAAGAGAATTAAAAAAACGAAAAAAAAGATAAATGGGGAAAATAATAAAACAAATAGTAGGTGGGGATGAAGGATACAAGTTAAATGGAATTAAGCGGCTTTGTATAGTTGTATTATAGGTGGCGATACGTCACGAATCATTAAAAAAAAAAAACAAAAAAAAAAACAAAAACGAAAAATCTTTGAAATGCACTTGAAAAGAAATGTGTTGAAACGAACATTTGCATCACAGGAATTGGTTTCGTGGCTGTAATTTGTCGAAATAATAATTCACGAAGCAAAACCCCAATGTATTTTGAGATTAACACGTGAGAGCAGGGAGCCTTGAACTACGTTTCGCCGAAGCTCTTATCGACTTTTTGGTCTTTGTACTATCCGCGAGAATGTGTATATCATCGTTGCTTTTTGTATGTTTATAACTGTAAGCAAGTGATTTTGTAAGATAGACGGAAAAAAACACTTGAAAAAGTAAGGAAAACAAAAAACATCTACTAAGCTATCGAATCACCCTCATGGGGCGCTACGAGCGAGATTTTTAATTTTAGTTCTGCGTATTATTATTGTTATTAATATTATTATTGATAATCAGATTTTTTTTTCACCAGAAAAACTTTATTGAGACATTATTATTTCATAAAAATTTTGTGAAATGTTTTACATCGAAATGTGTTGAGAAAAATGATAATATTGTTTGAGATATGGAGAAAAGTAGTTTTTTGGTTTTGTGAATAAACGCAGGTACGTTTGTTCTCGTGTAAACGAAAATCTTGATCGAAGCTGGTCTTCTAATTATGTTCGTCGTTATTAATAACGTTTTGTTTTTATTTATTTGTCATTGTACGGAGAGATAAAAAAATTCTTTAGAATTGTCATTAATTTTTTTCACGAAATAATGATAATTCATTTCCGTTTAAATGCGTTTTGTAAAATAAAAAATTTTGCGAATACAATGTCAATGAATATACTTGGTCTACGAATTTACGAATATTCTGAAGCATTTTTTCATGGGATCAGTCACAAGGACAGAGAAGCATCGATTTATTTGATGAAAATAATGTTTATTCGAGTAACTCACGATTCAACTCACAATTCGTGTTCTTAAAAACTTATCAGCCACAATAATTTTTTCGTTTATATTATACATTTGATCACAACAAATGTTGTTCTAAATCAATTTAAATTAAATTATTTGTTCACTCGTTGATTGCTGTGATCTTTGGTTAGGATAGAGTTAAATTTTCATTACAAACGAGGAATTCGTTTCTCCTCGATGTCATAGAAATCTTTGTTTTCTTCCTTCACTTCTTTATCATTGGGATATATTGCGAGTGGCTTGAAAAACACCTGGATATCGTACTATTCAACGAAAACTAAAAGTTCACGATCTCGTAGATCGTTTGTAAAAATACTGCCAAGAAATTGAAAAAAAAAAATAGTAAAACCAAATTTTTCCTCTCCTCGATCCGCGTTCATTCAATAGTTATTCAGAAATTGACTTGCTCAGGATCTAAATATCCCTTTAGTATGCGATAAGTCATGAACTTAAAAATCCATATTATTGAAAAAAAAAAACGAACCGAAAAATACAAAAATTCTAATCATGCAATGTACTCATATAGTTGTTATTAGTTTTTAAGTTAGCAATTGTAAAACTTCGATGTTTTGAATCAGTAATAAATAAAATGCACACTTTTTACCTACGAAATTTGTTGGTATGAATATCATCGAAAATTCAGGAAAAAAATTGTTTAAAACGATAAATTGTCATTTTATGAAATCATGGATCGTGTTTTTTGTTCGTTTGAACGATTGTAAAGGAGCACTACGCGCCTTTTTCCCTGTTATTGCTTTATTCTCTTCACAATCGTTGAATTTCGTTTTTCTAATGTTTTTTAATGTTACGTTTTCCTCGACTTTTGGCAAGATTATTGACGAACCTTGAGTCTTATTGTTTTCTGTCGATTCTAAATTTGCCACTACTACATTTTTCTCTACCAGGCCTACGTCTTTTGCTTCTGACTCAATGGCCTCTTCGTTTTCTCGTGATTTTTCAGAGCCGTTGCCTTGTTTCATCGGACTGTAATGGAAGGAGAGCATTAAATTCTTGTTTTTCAATACATTTTTAGAAAATGTTGTCACTCGAACAAACTCAGCCATTCAATGTTTAACAATATTCTATTTGCATGTGTTTACAATCTTTCTCTGATCCAAAAATTGCAAGGAAAAATAATGGTGAATATTTTGAAGAGAAGTAAAAACATCCAAAATATCACGAGTTTCTCGTAGGTGGGAAAAAATTCGATACATACCTAATGTGTTCAGATTTGATACACTTCTCCATATTGGTTCGTGTCTCCATCACATTTTTGAAAGCTTCAAAAACTCCTTCCTCATCAAGCTTCGGTGCATTTCTTTCGAATAATTTATGATTAAACGGTTCTGACGTTATGTGTTCTGCATAGGAAAAATCATTTTTATTGTTCGGAGGCTTCGTGAAGGGACTGTACTTTCTATTTTTTGGTAAGGAACTGCTAATAATAATGATGGAAGAAATAAAATATTTATAAACAGTCTTGTCATCATTATTCATTCATTTTATGTCAACAAAGATTGAAGCTTGAATTACTTTCAGCGTTGATATTAATTTCAATAGACCAAGTATCAAGATTTTATAATTGAATCAATCAATCGAAAGATCAATAAAATTTTGAGTTATATAAACAACATACTTCTCGTTAGTTCGGCTCCGTTCAATTTATATTCCGTGATCTCCTCATCTTTTTTCCTCACCAATTCCAACAACATACTTTGTCTCCGCTGAAGTTCACCAGCCAGTAAGCAAAGTGGCATTGTAACTTCTTCCCAGAGCTGCTGAGAATTTCCTTTCTCAAGATCGATAGAAAATTTGAAGATGCCACCATCCAAGTTTTTTGCTAAAGCAATGTGCTCGACACATTTTTCTACAGTATACGTCTCAATGTTTTTGAGAATCTCGCTTACCAATTGGACAACATCTACGTCCTCTATACTTAAGCTTGGATTCAACCTCTGTATTAAAATTCATTGATTTTTTATTTTTTATTCTCAACGTCACCAGAAAAAAGCAAATATAAATTTCTCAATCATGTTTAAATTGCCAAATCCATTTTTTCTTCGAAACCAACTTTATGCAAAATTTATCATAAATACAGATTTCATAGCATCTTATTTTTCTCAACAGTACGTGTTAAAGGATAAACAGCAAATATTTTTTCCTACAGATTGAAAAATCTGACTTTTGAAAATCTTTATATAAATACCGTGCACTTTTGTATAATTTTATTTTTATCGAGACTCTCAATCCAAATGTCCCGAAGATTTGTGAGAGATATTTTGAAAATTGCGTCTTGTTCATGACATCGAATAGAAAATTTCTCCTCTGCAATAACAATCGTTTTCCAATGACCGTTCGGATTTTCCATCTCAAATATTGCGATCGTTCGATCACATTAGTGATTGGTTTAATCTTTCAATCGTGTTATATTTTTCATGCACGCTTATTCAGTGGGATATGATACAATCGGTACTGTTTATGTTTAACCTTAAAATTCTCATGCACTGACAGCACGTTATTTGACGTTATATAATAAGGTTATGTTGTGGAATCAACCGAATCACTGCTTCCCACCAGAGTGCGGCCGCTTCGGGCCGCTTTGTAATTTTTATAACATGCCTATCTACTTGGCGAGGTCTTAGTAAATGTGGAAAAATACATTGGGAAAAAAATCATATTTATGTGATTATTGTCCGAAACAGTCATCTTGAATCGATGTTTGATTAAGTCGATGATTATCGACAAAAAAAAGCGAATATATATGTTATAAAAAGAAAAAAATCGTAAATAAAAATTAAAAAATCTGTATAGTCAATGTGATTCATACAGTTTGAAATAAAAAAAATAGTTCTTAACATTGATCGATTCTGCAAATTTGATCAATCAACAAATCAAGTTACTTACACTTACAAGAATTATAAATGTCACGCTTCAAATTATAAAAATCAAGAACGATCCGATGTTTTAATCAGTAGTTCTAAAGTGTTGAACGAAAAAATTGCAAAATGTAGCTAAACGGTAAACGAAATGTCAAAGAAAAAAGTAAGATTTATTATTACAAACCGATTGTGGATCGCCAGTAGGAAAAACTCTCCCGCGTGCCTAATTTTTTTTCAACATGTCTCGTTCGCTTCTTTTTTTCGTAAGATACCGAAATAAATCTCAACGTTATGTTTCGACGCACTTATATTTCCACAGGTTTATTTGCACTGGCCACACGCGTGTGAAAAGTTTGACTAAACATATAAAAAAGACTAAAAATGCGGAGACGTGACGCGCACGATGTAAACAAAAATGGCTGATGTTTTATAACGAATTTTGAGCCACGATTCTTCTTGTTTTCGAAATTATTTTACCGGGATGCATGACATAGTCGTATATCGAAGAACTACTATAAATTGAAGATTCCGTATCGGTCGAGTGGGACTGTTCAGGAAATATCGTTTGAATGTGTTCGATGTTTCTTGTCGAATTCATGGATCGTTCGATCGCGACGTTATAGCAATTGCGGTCAACCAAGGAAGCTCTTGAATCCTCACGTAATCTGAGTTTTAGGCAGGGTTTTCCAGACTTGTCAAAATATTGCATGGCCACTGGTTGCATCGTAACCTCACTGTCATCACTGACAATTTCAATTTTCGAGTTCATCTTGTTTGTTTTTTTCGTTATACCGGTCAAAATGTCTCTTGTGTACGAACTTATTTTTTTCGTTATTACGGATAGATCGTTGTATTCGCTTTTTAAATGTTTTAACAGTTTACTCTCCAATGACGCGTCCTGTCTCCCTGATTTGTTTTCACCATGTTCCAATATTTCGGGCGTCAATATTGAGCAGGAAACACACGCATCTTTGACCAGAACCATATCGCCATTACGATCGTTTCGCCAACTTCTGTGACAAATTACTAAAATGTTGATCGATAAAATTCCCGCCCATTTATGAACGAAATCAACAATCATCAGAATCATTATAAATATTTGTGGCAAGAACGAAGCGAACAACACAAAAATGAATTGAAGATTTTTTTTCACCAACGCCTTAAACTCAAATTTAATGCTAAAAAATTTGTACAAGAAATTGCGCATAAAAAACGCTGCAATAACTGTAACTTCCGCCATCTTTTTTCTACTCCTATAAAACAAATCGTTTCAACACCTTTTCGGTGTTTTATTAGATATTCCGACATAATAGAGCAACTGATTTCACAAAAAACATGAAGACTTTTATCTAAGAAGAACGGTGGTGTAGAGGATAAGCGCTGAGTCTCGCACGCGCGGGTTCAGTGTTCGATTCCCAGCTACGTAACGATAAAATAATATTTTAAGGGTTTCGTGAAATTTCGATCGCACGCTCTGCCTTGCGTAAAACCATGCCGAAAAACACTGTAAAGCACGAACGTTGGTATCATGCCCCCCCCCCCCCCCCCCGCCCCTCTTTGGGGATGTTTGTCAACTCTACGTTTAGTTGGTACTGTTTACATGTCCGTTGACAAGGTTTCCAGGTTCTCTCCACTTTCGGGAAAACAAGAGCCACAAAGACGGCGGTCGGTGGGGGGGGGGGGGGGGGGATTCCGAAAACATGGGAGGAATAATAGGGAAATTTGAAACGAATGGAAATCATCCATGCAAAATAATATATACAGAAATTAATTGGTGAGATGAGTGAGAATATTTTCCAAAAAAAAAAAACAATATGTTTTAAAAATTTATTTAGTAATTCCGAAATAAGTTGTGAAACACCTCAATAATTGCGAAAAGTTTCGTTTTATAGGAGCTGCGCAAAGTATCATCGAAATTGTACTTTTTTAGCGTTGAATTCAGGTTTTCCTTTTACGCGGAAATAGATTAGTAAATCCTTAAGAAGAGCTTCAATAAAAATGATATAGAATGTTCAGATTCCTCTTTCCGTGTTATTCGACTTATAAGGTCTTTCGGGAAAAGAAAGTGACACAAGCAAGATTTATTGGTAAGAGGAAAAAGGAAACAGATTGAATAAAAGGTAAAAATAACCTGTAGTACGGGAAACTGATGTGAGAGTTGCGTTTCCAGTTCGATTCGTGATCGGACTCTCCGACAATTTCACCTGGAATTAGATTTGTGCCACGACCACCGATTGCTTCCTTGATTAAGATTATCGAGTCACGATCCGAAATAGTTAGAAACGGACATCGCTGAGGATTTTTCTTTTTTTTCTTCGAATGTTTATTGTAATGAACGTCGTTGTCCATGGGCATCGAGGGCGCTCGTAATTTGTGCGAAAACATTTTCGAGGTTATGGAACAGCCATTTATGCTTTGCTTCAGGCTGAATGAGCTTTATCTAGTTCTGTCATGCAAAGGTTTATAGGAATCTAAAGGTAAATTAACCCGATCGTCGTTTAGGACCTCGAAAAAATTCAAAATAAGTGCACGTTCTATTAAAGCTCTAAAAATTTCACACCGACTCAAGACAACTACAGATTATAACGAAACTGAACAAAATCGAGAGTACCTCGCGACGTCTTTTTTTGCAATTCGAGGTTAAACCGTCTTGTCTTTTTGTAACGTGACTTGTGGCGTTTGCAACCTGTGCAAATCATGATACTAGTTTAATGAATGTTGCCAAATGTTTTTTCAATTCTTGCGATTTCGAATATCATGAAAACTTGACTGCACACGATTGTGAAGTTTTTTGTAAACGAAAAGAAAGCAAATGTGTTCGGGGATTCGGAGGTATCTAAAAAAAGGGATTCATGTCAGAGAGGGCGGAAGCGGCGGGGCGTAAGAAACAAAATCGAGTTGTGGATAAAATGTATGTTAGTTTTCAGTCTCAGAGTCCGTTGAACTGTGAAATATCGAATACATACATATGCATACGCGTGTACATAACTTTCTTCATTCTTTTGATCGCTTCTTGAGATCCGTTCGGAAAATTTACATCGAGAATTATGTATATGTGATATAAGCTCAAACGCACCGCGCGTGTTTGTTAATGTACAGCAAAATAAATAGGACATATTATTTTTAGCGAAAAAGTATCGTGACTGTTTAGCTTCGCTTTCACGCTCAATAAAAATGGTCACGAACAACATTCGAAGGTATTCATCGAAACGATTTTTTATCTTCAGTACTAGTTTTTTCTTGACAAACAAAACAAATATATCTGTTCTGATAGAAATAAAATTATATTCATTGTTTCCTCGTAATCCCACCAAAAAGTATCGTCTTCTCTTTGATTAACTTTTTCCACGTTCAATTTAGCTTGTGCACAATTTTATTTTTATCGTAAATTTTATATACTTCCTTCGAATTGCATGATCGTTTCGTTGTTTTTTTTTCGATGCAACTTTTATTCATGTAATATTAAAAAAATTTCAAGTAATTACATGAGAAAACACTTCGGTTCAATGTCTGACTTGGAAAAAAATCTCTGCCAGGATCTTTTCTAAGCTTGTTATCAGTTGCAAATACGTTAGCCTTAGTAAACACTGAATTTAAGTTGGTTAACCTTGAAGTACAGTATTCTGGATTCTTTTTTTTTTATTTTTTTTTTATTGAAAAAAATATATAAAGAAATGAAGAGCCTTGGGAATATATATCCCATCTAGCTCAGTTCTGGGTTCGTTTTTTTAAATATTATTATTAAGAAAATACAATATACTTTATCAGGCTCGAGCTCTTTGGCCCATATAGCCTGTTACATCCGAACAGTTCTGGATTCGATATCATGCAAGTGGAGACAGACATCTAGCGGAGTCTGCAAAACTACGATTCTTATTCTTGCGTTGAAATCGTGTGGGAATTGGCGAAGACAGTGCTGCCCTCATTCGAGCAAACGAGTCCCAAAACTTTGCTCAAACTTGCCGAAAATTATAGAAAAAAAGCGGCGTGAAATATTTTCTCGGTATTAGCGATACAATCCAGAGATTGTATAAAATATTGTGATAAATCATTGGACTCGAATGAATAATATCTATGTAAATATCTATAACTTAAGATAATGCGAAGGCCAGCTACAGTTTATTGCTGAAAGGAAGGAAAATTCAGGTTCTATTTTCGCCGCGATCGCGTCCGTTTCCGTGGCGCCCCTCCCCCCTTCCTCTTGGCGGTCTTCATAGCCGGTAGCGACTCTGGTGGCGAAGATGACTTAGCGTGGAGCGCCAGAGGGGGCAATTCAGTTCGGCCAGTATTCTCGTTCAGCGCGGACGATCCCGGAATAGTTTACGAGACGCGAACGCGTCACAATTTTCATTTCAGTCATAATAACAATAATAATTACAATAATAGGTCGCGACCGGCCCGTAGAGTGTACGGTTGCGAGAAAAGCTAAAAAATACGAGTTTTCGAAAACTCTGATATCGCGGTGATCCGTTAGTGTTCATAATTGAGGATAAAAGTTTAGAGGGCGCGTGAGTCGTTCTGTCAAACATACAACCACTTGGAAAAGCAATAGAGCAAGAAGTAGTAAATGAAGTGCGGCAGGGCAGACGGACGATTATAACCGTTTACAATTGAAATTTTACTGTGCAAATTTGTTTCGATCGTTTTTTTGAATTATTAGTTTTTTACGAGTGTCAAATTTTGAAAACTCTTAAATAGACAACAAAAATCGCTCCATCGACAGCGGGAGACAAAAAGAAATAGTGAGAACTTGGCTCAAGATTCTAAAGGCAACCATCGGTGCTCAGTAGTGTTCTTTTATTCCGTCAGACGTCTTAAACCTTATTTCATACATCCTCTTCCCTCTCATTCTTTTTCTCCTGTTCCTATAGCTCCGGTATTACGAAATATCGAGGATAATAACTTTGCAAAGTTTGGAATTCGTTTATAATTGATATTTGTAAAGTAAAAATCGTGACTAGTTGACGAAAGCAGAAACACAAAAAGGATTAAAGGAAGATGGAAGTGACAGAAGAGCCGACGACGACGGAAGTCGAAACGAGCGACGATATCGTCGAGGAACCCGATGATCATGGTACAACCGTCGAGGAACCCGACGATAATGGTACAACCGTCGAAGATCCCGACGATAATGGTGCTACCGTCGAGGAAGAGTACGAAATTACGACTACCAGACGAAAAACCGTTAGAACCAGTTACAAAATTCAAGAGGTTAGTTTTGTTGTTTTGTCCTTTCGTCTTTTATTTTCATCATTTGATATGATATATTCCAACACTTTTGAAGGTTATGTCGTTACGTTTGAACTGACGTTACGAAAAAAAGTATTATTGTCGAAAACAGTATTGAAAAAATTGATGACAGCGAGAAAAGAAAATGTACGCTATTAATAATACTATCGGGGCAAAAGTTTTTATTTAGAAACACGCGGGCGTTTTATGTAGTCCTCGAGAGAAGACTCTGTTTTCTGGGTGTGGCGAGACGAGCTCTCGTTTATGCTTCGTCTCTTCATCATCGCGACAGATGAATCTCTTCGATTACAAAAAAAAAGCAAACAACAATCCGCCATTCCAATTTTCTTATATCACGACCAGTTACGATGTTTTAACCACAATTTTTTTCATGCACGTTCCTGGAAAAATTCAGGGTTCAGGTTAAGGTCGAAGCAATGGAGCGATCGTTTCTTGACCGTTATAGAACTTATTATTCGAAATAAACACCTTGCATTCAAGGTTCTTTTTTTTCTTAGTAAATCTAAGTGACGGATAAGATACAATTCAAAATAGATTTCCTACTTGATATGTGTTGAACAAAAAACAATTGAATTCCAACGCTTGATAAATCGCAAAGAAAGGTTTGCTTGATTATCATTTCGGTTTATTTACCTTTCGAGAACATGACAGTTTCGATAACAAACAAACTTTGAGGCATAAATCGGTTGAATTTCTTCGGAGAAGATCCAGATAAAAAAATGCTAGTCAAATGATCTACCACTGTAACGTCTGATTACGACGACGTGGTCTATAAAAAGTCAATTTGATGTTTTTATAAATTTTGTCTCAAAGTCCATTCAGCTATAATTGTTTCGTAATAAATTTAACAGGGATTGCACGACAATAATGTCTAATTTAATATTATAATTTATGCAATTAATGTATAATTTATGATGTGTAATAGCAAAATTTAGATCCAGTCATTCGTACTTTTAAAATATTGTCGTCCTGTATTCGACAATCGAGGTGAATCGTTCTAACACGACTAACCCTGAACCCAAACATCCGTCTAATATCAATGATTCTATCGACTCAGATTTGAAATCACGAAACTTACGAAAAGGTCGTTAGTCGTTAGTTGATCGAAATTTCGAGAATATTCAATTTCCAACGAGTACAATCAAAAATCACAAAGAAACGAATGAAAGGAATTATAATTCCAGAATATTTTTTCTCTTTACTGAATGGAATGAAATATTGAAATAATAATGTTGACTTTAGTTTTTTTATGGGGCAACGTTGAGCTTGCACAATTTTTTGAATAATTATTTTCAATTTTCACATTATTTCTATTATTTTTGTAGTTGATGGTTATAAAGTTGATCGTTTCCTATTTCACGTCTGCGAAGTTCCCGGAGTTTGCATCGTTGGAATGTAGCGAAAAATATGTGTTATTCATTCTTTTTTTAATCGTTTTCATTCTTCCAATGTTTATCATAAATTCCGTCGTGAGATCACAAAAAACAATCGGCTAATTATCGTAACCAAACATTCCGTAGAAATTTAGGGCTCCGCTAAAGGGAGAAGAAAAAAAATCGTTGTGTTCCAACGATGTAAACTTCGACATCCTCCTCTGCAAGAGGGCCAAGGTTATCGCTCAGCGATTATTGACAAACAAATCGGTGCCTGGCTTAGCGTTAACTCAACCATACCAAGAATTGACCTCACCCGAGGCTGCTTGACTTTGCTTTGGTTGCCGCTGTTCTTTATCACTCTACTAACTTATTAATCATTATTTTTCGATAATCTTTTCATGAATCATAAATCATTAATTGATAAGTAAACAGAAAAAACTGCGGGAGTCTCATGATTTTTAATTGGTAATTGAAGACTTGATTATTTTTGAACTATTATTTTTTTTTTTCGTTTCGAAACTTCATGCATTTTTCTACATTTTTTATCTTTCGATAGCTTTTAGTAATCAATAATTTATTAATTACTTCTTGATTAATTGACAGTGTAATTCTCGTAGATTCTTTGAAAAGCCTGTTGAACAGTATAATATTTTCTTAAGAGTACACAGATTAGAGTAATTTCTTGTACGACGAAGATTAATGAGCTTTCTTATATTAATCTATTGTCGAGTCTCTGTCCTCGTAGTCATAAACAAGCCTCGCGAAGCTTCCGTAAAATGTGGCGACAGGGGATGAAAGACAGAACGTGCGATTAGAAGTTATGGTGAGAGATGAACATTTAAGTATTTTCTCGATTCCAAAAATTGCAGCCTATTTCGAGCACACTAAATGTATATTTATATCGTAATAAAAACATCATAAGTTGTAACAGCACATTAGTTGTATATTGAAATTTTGACGAGAGTGCACATGCTAAAAATTTGATTTCCAGGCTTTATCATCGAATGACAGAGGTTTTTAATGTCAGTTGAATAAATAAATTATCGTTTTGACGATTGATTTAAAAAATCTGAAATTATTCCATCCCCTTTTTCGAGATCTTTGTTGTTCAAAGCGGTAACAAGTTTTTATTCCACTAACGAATCAATTTAAAAGAAATGCATGGAATAATGTTGGAACCAATCCCAACGAATCCACGACATCCAATTCTTTAATATTTTCGAATTCATGTCAATTCATAAATGAGACAAAATTCATCAATGCAGTCCTCAAAACTTGGCCCTTCCCCAAGTCTTGAGAGATTGTACACAAGAAAAACTGATTTATTGATTTTTTTATTGTCAATAGATATTTCGGAGAGGGTGAAAATGTTATTTATGTTGTTGTTTTTTAATCAATCGTTGTTTAAGATAACTAACCATTATTTTGGCTTATCGAAGAATCCTTCAATTGAATTTTTTATTGTTACATTATTTAAAAAAAGTAAATTTTCCAACCCAAACAAAGAAAATTTTAATAAATTTCTTGTTTAGAATTCTGGTTTCGAAGAAAATTTTCGGCATCGAATAAATTTGACACTGTTCAAGTTTTTTTTAAAGAAATGTTCACCAAATACTTGTTGATCCTCTACGAACACGTACAAAAATATTTTGCAACGAAGAAAAACATACGAATTACTTCAAAGAGGTTTCCTCGAAATAATTTAAGACAATTTCTCTCGAAGACTCAAGAATTTTCGATTTCTTTGGAAATGACGACCACAATATCTCGATAACCAGTTGATCGATTAAGTTAAAATTGAGTACGCATCTACATTACACAATTTTTCAATAACAGCACCATAATAATCTCAAAATAATACTAATGATTCGCTGTATGGGAAGAAAAAAGTTCGCGAAAAATCTGTAATCATCAGATTCTCGCCATTTTTCAAATAAAATAATTGATCCGTCCCATTCCGGCTCCTCTGCTTACAATGCTAATACAGATTACGAATGTGTTCGGTTTCTTTTTTCCGGATGCATAGAACGTCCGAAACTCTGGTCGCCAGCCAAAAGTTTTTTTCGCGCACAGTTTTACTAAATCTCACAACAACTATAAGATAAAATTTGTTCTTTTTTTTCTCAACAAATTTTATGTGGTTTAAACAACAGACAATAAACACGTGGACAAAACGAAAACAAATGACAAGAAAAAAAAAAAAGACACAAAACGTTTGAAACTTATTCTACTAAGAAAATCACTTTTGAATAATAATTTGCAGCTTCGATAATGAAAAATGAACAGTAATGATTACTTCAGAATACCCTGTTCGAATGAATGTTGAAAAAGCCATGGAGAAGTGATTCTTTTGACTGTTTTTGATTTGAACATGCGTTCCTTACTTTTATTCAATTAATTATTTATCAATTTACAATCCTTTGAAATAACAGTATTATTTTTGGAAAAACATACAATTATACAAACTTGTTTTTCCGGTCACCAAATTGGTCTTAAATATATTCCGGATATTAATGGTGGCTTTTAGACTGGAATATAATAATACAAAGTTAAATGGACCATTGATTCGTCGATGAACGAATTACGATACGGTTTCTCGTTGGTATATTCACGCGAGCCCCTGCTTTTGGAGATGGCGTTTCATGAATATATATAGATATATGTATGAACGAACGAACACAGACAAGCACGAATTCGTATCTCATTGGTTGCGATTTGTCGAGATTTTACGTCATTGTCAAAGACGCTTTTAGAACTCTGGCAAGCGAGTATTCGAGCGAGATAGTGAAAAAAAGAGAAAGAGAGAAAGAAGGGTGGAAGGAAAGAGATTGAAAGGAAGGAAGAGAGATACAGGCAGAGAAAATGAGTGAGAGAAAGAGACAGAGAGAGAGAGAGCGAGCTTACGTACCGAAAATTCGAACATAAGGTGCGAGAGCAGAAAGCTGCCCTGAAAGTCTTGACGCTTGGCGGGGGGGTTAAGAGGTGCAGAAGAAAAACACACGCGTCGTAAATTCGGCAGATGTTACTAGCAATTATCCACGAACTATCGAGACTTCCGTTCTACCTCTCAAAATCATATCGTCCCGTCGAATATTCACGAATTATAAACGCCTCTTTCTCAATTTTCTTCAACATCTTTCACTTTCTCTGTGTTCTCCTCAGAACCACGTTCTGCGTAGTCAAAAAATAAATGACGATATTTTAAAAAGAAAAAGGGAAGAATATCGCGGGTTCTTAGAAAGATTTGTTTTTTTTTTTTATATTGTTATCCAATAAATGCTATTTATTTTCCTGTATTAAAATTGATTTCACGGATTTTGAGTCGATTGCTTGAAAAAAAAATCGTTGCGAATCTTTGTTCATTGACAGCAATTCGTTTTACGGTTTGTTTATCGACGACTATTTATTTTCATACAATGATAGACTTTTTATCTTGCATCGATATTGTATTTTACACAACTTTTTAAATTTATCTGTTTTTAATGTGTTTTTCAAGACTCTGCCAAAGTTAAACTTTTTGTTTTTTGGTACTTTAGATTTTTTATATTGAGAAACATTAGTAAACTTTCAAATGTCTTCGATTATCGATTGAACAGATTAATTCCGTTGAATGTTCAGTGACAGTAATGAACGTCGGAATTTTTTGTCGAAATTTAAAAAATACCAGCAATTCATTCGTCATGAAAAATGAGATGCTGAAGTCTTTCAATTATTATCGGAGAATAAACATAAGTTTTATTCATTAATTTCTCACCAACTGAAATTTTCCCTTCTCGTTTATTCAGTATTTCATTTCCATAAAAAACATCATCCAAACTTTCTAGTCTACCGCTGCAAATCAAACCGAAGCCGATGTTATGAAAAACAAAAATGGAAAGGAATCTCGTTGCATTGGAACGTTGCAAGCTTTAACATGCTGCAATCCAATTTGTTGTGATAAATTGATTGGACTTTGTTCGAGCTCATAAAAGTAAAGGAATTTGAAGACGTTCGAAATATTCTAAGGTCGAAACGTGTGCTGCCCCCTGCTGCTGGTGTTTGGCAAACGTCCTTCAAGATTGAGAGACCCCACGTGCTTGCCTCGATCCCAAAATCTCAAGAGCTTGATCTTTACTCGCGGGTTAAATTCGCTCAATTCCAACCGATGCAATTCTCAAGCCTCCGTTGACTTTTCCCGAAGAATAATATTTAACGAAGAATAAAAAATAAAAAAATGTTAAATTCTTACAAAATAAAATAATTAGAACGATTAACCAAATTTTCCGGGTGTGAAATGATTTGTTAGAAACTTTCTATTCAATTCGTAACAAAAATAGTAATAAAAAACAGAAGTGATTCATTTAGAAATGAATGTTAAGTAATTGAGAAATTTATTTTGTTAACGTCTCAAATAATGTTCGTAATATAAAGAAAAAATATTACAATGTGACCCATTCGAGGATTGCTAATGATCTGTTAATTTCTATCTCTGTTTTGCAGAGTTGAGTTTTGCAATTGTGTTTGGCCGCTTTTCACGCGGTAACCACTAAAGATAATTTGATAAATCTTTTACAGGAATGAAGCCTATGAATCATGAATAATAAATGATGTACTGAGAAAAGGCCAAGCGAAAAATTCAAATTTTCATCATGTTTTTTACTTCAAAATTTCTCATGTTATTAAAGAAAAGATTATGAATGAAAAATACTAATTACAAATTAGAAGATGATTCCACAGTGAAGCAAATGAGCGGTGGCTGGGGTCCCAGCTTCGAATGGAAAAAAAGTTACAGTAATTTTCGTGAAGTTGTTAAAATTTTGTAGATTTCAATTTTTTTGTTATTGCTCATCTCTATGCATATAAAACTCCTTAACGCCAACCAGGTGCGTTGCGGGAGAAGCCCGCTGGCACAGCGAATCAGTAAATAAATGTAGTTTATTAACGTATTGCTTTAATAAAATATCGGAATTCATTGAATAAAAAATTTGTCAAAATCGACGATTCGTACATTGTCACATCGTTTTGCTCCAGTTGGCGTTAATCGTTGGGATCGAATTTTCACGCCTCTGGGGCCAGAACCTTGGCGAAATATTTTTCTTCTTTTCATCCTCGCTAATTTTCCCCTTGACACGAGAATGCGCCAGGGGCTCCGCGAGAAAATGTGTTCTTGCAACTCGCGACCGAGTCTGTGGTTCTCAGCCTACGCCAAAAGTTTTGCAATTTTCTGTAAGAATCTCGACGATGCTTCTCAGACTCTGGCTAACGGGTCAAGTCGACGAATCCACTGAATCGACTTCGAAGTGTTTCGAAAATGCAGTTGCAGCGATTTTTTAACCGCACGATAATTGATTCTTGTAATTTGGGAGCTCTCGATATTCAAAACCAGCGTCTGAAAGGCGAAATGGCATTTAAAAAAAAGTTTAATACAAGTTCTGTTGGAAACCGTTTTGTCGAGACCGCTGGCTTCAAAGAATATCTTTTATTTTTTATTATTTTTTTATTTTTCAATTCAATATTTCTATAGACTCACAACTAATAATGAGACTTGCGCACGATTTTTTATAATTGTCTTGACAAACACGCTCAGCAAATTTGAAACTTCGAACTGCTCATGCAACGAATAAGCCAATAATAAAGCATCCGAACGAAGCCCCTAAAATATGCATGACGTGTTAACAGACACACGCGATATTATCGAAAAATCCCATAAGTTCGTACGTTTTCTAGTTTTTTTCATAGCTTCGAAATCACATTAATTTTAACTACGTATTGCAACTATTGATGTGAAATGTGCGGCTTGACATTGAATTTTACATCATTGCGTCCATAGCGTTGAATTGAATGTCAGCGTCATTTTTTTTTTTTAAATTTTTCGGCCATTTTTATCTTTCCCCGTTCTCGCATACGTTGAAAAACGATGTTTAAATGTTTACGATACTTTTATCGCGAATATCGCAAATGATGTTTCAAAAAAGTAAACACATTGAAGCGATCAAAAGTTTGTTTACTCGCTCGTCATATATTCACTTTCGCGGCAATAATTTGTCTGTTTATTGTACTTTAGTAAAGAGTGCTACAGATTTTTGTGCTTTAAGCGACAAAAAAATATTTTGACAACTTCCTCGTTCAAAATGCTTTAGAAGAACATTTATTTTTGGATCGTAGGAAATCTTTTTAAGTTTTTGCGGAAGTCATTCATTGTAAAACGGTCCCCTTCTGTACATAGTCGTTTTTTCTAGTGTTCTATATATTTACGTATTCACACACGAATACACACACACACATTTGTGTACGAGTAATAAACGAGCACAAAGATGTCACTCGAATCTCTTCAAGAGGAGACGATACGTAATTTCAGTCTGCCAAATCGACGAACCTCTATACTAAGATGCCAACGGATACGTCACGTTTTCCTCGTGTGGGAAATATATTGTGTGAGAAATATATACATATTCTCATGTTTGGAGTCACATGTCATCTCGACGAATGACGCCAAAAATTTGAGTACGCCGCATCTGACGTATACTGGATTTTCGCAATAATACGATTCGTCGAATAAATGAAAGAAAAACAAAGATTTAGTGAAAAACTTCCGACTTATTTACGTTGTTGTAGAGAAAAGTTATTGGAAAGAGTTATGGTTGTTTCAGTGAATTGATCTATTTTGATAAAAGTTTTACGACAAAGTTTTTTACTCTAGAAGAAATCTTCGATAATTCCATCAATAAATTCGCTAGAGAAATAGTTGAGAGACAAAATAAAAAATTTAGTTTGATCATTTAGTTTAATCAAATGAATCAGAAAACAAAAATGCTTATTCATAATTTTATTTCAAAGAGCTCAAAGAATTTTCTCCCTTAATATATGAAATTGTCGCAAATCGTATTAATAAACGAATAGAAAAAAAAATGATGTATAATTGTTACTCAATTAGCTTTAGATTCGAACGACATTAATATCAAGTTGCGAATCCAGGAGATTTCACGTCAACTCGTACGTGCAGAGACATTATATATTTTTGGAGTACTCGCACGAAAATAAATCATGCAAGTGCTTCTTAAAGACAACGAAATCGTTTATTATTTGCAAGGATCCGTGATCTAGAGAGTTCCACGAGATCGCAACTGTGACTGAACTTCTCTTCACAATGGTCGAAGAATGCGGCTCATTAAAATTTGACGCACCAAGTGAGATGTCCCTACATACAAACGTGGACCATCCAACATATTGTCTCTTGTAAATGATTCCTGAACTTCCGTGAAGTCTAGTTTTACACAAGTCTCTCGGACTCGTGTCATTTGGACTTCATTAACTGGAGGCTTAATTACGTATCAAGACTTCTAAGTTAAACTCTATGTACAACGATTTTTATACGAAATAAATTCCGCCGTTTTTAGCCATAGGAACAATTACGACGCTTGGATATTTCATTGCTATAGAAAATACGATTTCATGCTTGAAACACAAACTATTTGATTTAAACTTTATTTCAGAATTAATTTTATCGCCATTGAATTTTATGTTGAAAAAGCTCATTAGACCGTTCAGACTGTCGAATAAAAACCAGAATAATAGTATTTCACACAAATTTCATTGTTCCATTAACTCTTTTAAGCCCATAATGAAATGTCAACGCACAATAACATTGTTTACAAAAATTTGCCCTCAAAATATGTTTATAAAAGACATAAATATCGCCATTGAATTCCATGTTGGAAACGCTCATTAAACCGATCGTGGTCCATGCCGTCGAATGAAAAGTTCGAATAACGTATGTCAACGTATAACGACTTCGTTTACAATAATTGCGTTTCGAATTCTTACATTGGATAGTAAAGTATTGGAAAAAATTCACTAAAATTTGAATTTCAACTTCGCGGTGTGTCTCGGAACGCAGTGTTGCAGTTTTGGGTAGAAAAGCTCTTCGTACGTGGAAGCTGAACAGGAAATAATGCCAGTAGAATCGTAACCTGGTGAAATATGGTTGTACTGAAAAGTCGGTGCGTTGAAGCGTTTGTCAAAAGATGAGAAAGAGGGAAAATAGAGAGAGAGAGAGCGAGAGAGAGAGAACGAGAAAGTGGCAGATATAAGAGAGGCTAAAAGAAAAAGAGTGAGAGAATAAGGAAGAGAGAGAGAGAGAGAGAGAGGGGGGGGGGAGAGAGAGGCTACAAAACTCGTGTACCGTTTTACTCGATCTCATAAGTGAAGAACACACTGTATCAGAGCGAATGAGAGTGCGGACAAGAATATACGTTCTGTTCACCAGACTGTCGACCGTCGACTCTTATTACCGTCGTTGACGTTCGGCAGCACATGGTACACGAAAAATGCACATATATAAATTGACTCTACGCTCTCTCAACTAAAACGTTCAAACTTCTAACAAACTTCGTATATGCAGCGATTCAACATACGCCGTTATGCTTGTTAGAACATCGAGTACATAAATATTCACGTTTGAATGTGAAAGTATACGAGACTTGTACATGTATTTGTGAATTTTCCCTAATGCTCGATTATTTAACGTCAACATTTTGCAGCCACAGTGAAAACTCTTACGCTGACCGCTCCACAGCCAATTCCGATCGTATTCTTACTCTTGATTGCTCCATCTTACATTTTCTCCTTATCGTGTACTTAATGAAAGTCTTAAACTTACGGAACGAACATTACCACTAGACGTGGGTGTGAGAAACGATGGATTTACAAGATATTTATTCTAAGAAGGACCGAAATGTTTTAGTCTCTTTGATTTTAAGTGTCCGGGGAAATTTCCTAAACTTTGTAACGTACCGCGAACAGCTGCTTGCATTCGCTCGGTTTTTCTTTGGTTTTTATTTGTTTTTTTTTTTTTTTTTTTTTTAAGCTTCTTTCTCATGTAATTGGCTATTTGCGACAATCGTACGCTCACCCAGAGGATTTTCGATTGTTTTCTTGAATAATCTTTCCGTACCATCGTAAGGCGACCCGTTTGATGGGGACCACGTTGTCAACGAATTACGTGAAAAAAATCGCCTCAACTTCGTGTACTTCATGCACTCGGATTTCATTTTGCTTCACAGAAAAATGTTTGTGCATCATCAGCTTCAAATTCCAACAGAACATTTTGCAAGAAAAACATTACCGTAATTTTTTAGTCCATTTTTTTTTGTGACGATTATAGATTTTTTTTTAAACGACCTTTATAGTAAAAAATTTACAAAGCCTAGAATTTGACAAACATTTTGTTCAATTTCAGTCCCTTAACTGGCTACGCCAACGGTTTCCCCTAAAACACAATTCTATTTTCTAACGCAATAAGTCCGCGTTGTTAATCACAAATTACTTCGATTTTAATAAGAGTAAGATTTTTTTAATTGATCGAGTAAAAATCCCCTTACGGACTATATGCTCATTTAATAATTTTTCGAAAGCAGACGCTTGGTGAAAATCAGTTCGTAACACAAGAAAAATGACATTGAGTCCGATGATTCGTACGAGAGGGGAACAACGAGTAGCATTTTCCTCTTTCCACGTATTCTGGAGTCCACGCGAACGGATGAAAGTTGAGAGAAAAATAAGGAAACGATGATATAACGTCAGCTTTGGCGAGAACAAGGACTCGAGCAAATTTGTTTCTCTCGGTTCGTTAGTCGAGTTCTGGTGGGGCGATGTCTGAAATTTACCAAAAGCTTATTTCGTCTATACGTATATATTTTCGAAATGTCACATTTATGTTGGGAGTGTCTACGTACAAATACGACACTCATCGTCACGTTTCACCGAGAATACGTAACTTAATGAGGCAAAAGACGCGAAAAGGAAAAACGTTTCCTTCACGTGTCCGTACAGATTTTCAAACTGCCGGTGGAACTTATTTTATAGATGCTTTTTGTTTAGTAGCTCAGTCGTTCTCGGTATTACATATAAACACGAAACAGCAATATGCACGTTTTTGTGTATGTCTAACAGCGAGAGAGAAAGAGGGAAAAGTGTCTCAATTAGCGAGTGATTTCTCCCGAGAGAGCGGTCGATGCTATGAGCATCTCGAAATAGCCATGTTTTCCTCACAAATACATCACTTCCGTACCTACATATATTTCGGGAATTTATAACACAACGTATAAATAACAGGAGGTGAAAACAACCTAAACATTCAAATATTGTGGTTGACATACGTATACGAATCTTCAAAACGTACTCGAATTCATTTTGACTTCTGTCCCACACTGGAATGGAATCTAATGTCAACAAAAGTTCTATGGTTTCCATTTCGAATGGAAAATAAATCACTTGGTTTTCGGTCCAGCATAAAAGCCTTACACTTTTTAAACGACACGTTTAGAAAAATTTTCCATTGTGCATTTAACTCAGAATAAACAGACTCCTGGATTTTTCAATTTAAAATTGGACATAGCTGTGTTTTTAGAATTTAATTCTTTTTCAAATTAATTTGATAGTAATTCGAACTCTTGAAACAAGTCTCAAGCTATTGTAGACGTTGCAAGTTTATTTTATGTTTTTGCATTAATTTATAAGCTGTAGAATTTAACAGATTTACGAAGTGAATTTAGATTTGATCTCTTCAATATTCATTTCACTGTAACTACATGACCAAAAAAATTCGAGACTCTGAAGTATCGCACCGAATTTTCACTTTTCCTTTATTTCTCGGCAACAATGTCGATAAATCAGTTTACAACTTGAAACTACCCTGTCCTCGTTTTGTGATAGAATCGACCGAATGAAAAACGTGTTAAACTGACGCTGATTAATCGCGCCGGATTCTACTTTTACTTGAAGGTTTCATTCCAATGCAAGCTTTCTTCGTGTGTAATTACTGTGGTATGAAAAACGGAAGACGTGTTCAATGGACGTTAACTTATGGCCCCAAATATAAATCTATTCTCGCTGTGAATTTTCGATAAATTAGGCTTTTTCCAGTTACTCTCCCGATGTACGTGGCTATAAAATTAAACTAGTTGAAAATTTGTCAGAAATGAACATATTTTTAAATCTGTAATATATATTTTTTAATGTCTTCGATAATCTGCTTGAAAATATGGTCAAATGAAAAGATACTTCAAAAAAAAGTCTCTAAAAAGCGAAACGAATTGATGTTGACCCAAAATTTTGTTGGGAATTTTGAACGATATTTTTTTACATTTCTTTACTCAATTTTTGAAATTAATTTTTCTAATATCTTTATTTAATATGTTTTTTAGAATATTTTCGGTAACCTTAATCAAATGTGAACTGAATATTGTGTTGATAGAATAAAAAGCATCGGTACAAGTTTAAACGTTCTATAGGAGCGCTCGCGTTCGTCTTCGACAGAAATACATCTATAGTAAAAGTATACCTCGCGTCACCAGCTTGACTGTAGGCAATACAAATGTATTATTACATGTATCTGTATAGAATTCGAGGGACTACACGTTCAGACCATCCCGAGTGTCTACGGACGTGCCCGAGCCCTGACGAACGCTCCGTGATCCGGCCGCTAGTTCTGGCTCCGGCCGCGAGAAGCCGCATGAGTTTCGGTTTCTCGGTCGCGCAGTATAGCTCTGACTTCTTCATAAACGATGCCGTGGCTGCTTTCAGTATCGCTTCTCGGCCTATGGCTAAGATCAAAGTGTAGTATCTGTTCTTATCAGCTTAATATCTGATACGCTCTCCATTGGAGAGCCAGAATATTAATCTGATTTTTGTAACCAGTCTGGACCCACGGGCTTGCTCGGGGCGGACGCGAGTTGTACCGGCATTGCAGTGCCGCCGGTTTCAGCTCAATAATATTATTTAAACATAAATAATCCTCCCTTACCAACAATATTGTTTAAATAAACAAATAAGAAAAATTTTCGACTTCGATACAATGTCGAATTTCTTTTATCTCCAATTATTATTTATCCAGGACAGCTCAATGCCCAAGTGTCTCGCTGTTGTTCCTTCACTACTACTACTACACTACTCTGTAGAAGGGAAGAATAAAAAATAGTATTCTCCATGATGAACACTTCGTTATAAACTATAGAAAAATTGACAATAACGAGATGTTGCGAGAAACCACCCTTACGGGTCTAACGTTATCTATATGTTGTGTTATTAATTTTTCTCCTACAGAATATTGTAGTGCAAACAAGACAGAGATCAACGCTCAAAAATTGCTTCAAAACAAACGCCATACCAATTTTGCAACAAAATTGAAATAATTTTTAGAGTCTCGATTAATAAGATGAGGCTAATTGTGGCATTACGTCCATCGTCACATGGCGATAAGCCGTATTGAGTTTTTAATTGGGCCAGTCACGAAACAGCGGGTCGAGGTCCAGTAATAAAAAAAGCTGCTGTTGAGGGTTGAGGTTATTTCCTAAGTTTCTCTGTGGAAATGATACAGAACAAGGCATTCTGAAAAACCAGCAAACAGTCATTACTGTTGTCCCGGTATTGAATTTTTATTTCATAATTATTCCAACATTGAAATAATCAGTTTTCACGGTAAAATACATTTTTGAAAACGATTGAAAGGCATCGTATTGTATCCTGCCAAAAAAAAAAGAACTGATGGTGTGAGGTTTATCGATCGTGTCTACATTTTCGTCGAAATTTATCAGCGTGTATGTATTTACACCGCAAACTACAGTATCGAGAAAGTGATAGAGATTATAGAATTGCGTTTGGCTCCGAGCCGGGTTTGTGTGTCTTTCTTCGAGCGGGCGTGAAACTTCAAACAGGAAGTCCACCTTAACCACTCGATTCCGTGAGACGGTTTACCCGTGGACTAGTTCGAGACCAATTGCTCGGTGTTTCTCTCCCTCTCTCAGTCTCTCGTCCATTTTCTATCTTCCTATCTTTCTTTTGCTACACGGCCCTTAGTCGTTTTCGTCGTTCCTCGTCGACGATGTCGACCAAGAAGACAGCGACGCCGGGATGGAAATACCGGCGGTAAGTGAATCTACGTGTTGAGTCGCCCGGTAACCCGAGCACCGTCGGTCTTAACGTCAGTCTTAATGGCCTATGGGAGCCAATATAATGTATAACGAAATACAGCCAGCTGTCCAACATATCGAACCTCTTTTCCATCTCTCCTCCTCTTTTCACCTACCCAGACTCATCCAACACCCTTAGAAACGTATCTTCGATGTTGCACACTCTCTGCCTCTCGTTTCTCACTCCACCGAGTCATTGTCCTCCCTTTGTTCCAATTTCGATTTACACATACTTTTAAATTGATCCTTATTTAGATTCACCATTTTGTATTATTCTATTTTTTCACGCATTTTGTTATTCTACAAGTTTTTCAAGTTATAAGAGAAGCTCTTTGTAATAATGATCCTTGGTCGGAATAATTTCATGAAGCAATTGCCTATGCAAACCTCATTTATCGAATGATACCAAAGTTTTTTATCGTTGGGACAGAACGAATAATTTTTTCCTCATTGATTATATATTTCGACGAGTTGTCTGTATTTTTGTCGTAGATTTAATTTTTCCGCCCTCAGAAACGATGGTTTAATTATTGTCGAAGAAAAAGAACACGTTACATTCCAGCGATGCAACATTATATTTATCAAATTTTATTTTTCTTCCAGTCATTTTTTGTTCAACACAAAATTTCCAATGATTTTGAAAGACTACGACGTTTTACAAATTTCACACAGTTCGTGAAATTTTTTAATACAAATTGTTGATCAATAGACGAGAAGTTTTAACGCTATGATTATTTCACTATTTACTACTATTGATTCTATTTATTACTCTTAATAGAGTAATCCAACTCGTTTAACGATCAAAAATTGTATTTTCCATGCTTTGAGGAAGAGAATTTTTTGTATATTTAAAGTAAACCAATTTTTATGCTATAGATATTAACACTTTAAGTAAAACAGCTGTTTTTTTTTTTGACAATGTAGTGTCCCTATCGATTATTGTGTTTGCCGAAACCACAAATATTTACTACATTTTAGAAACAATAACAACGATAAAAAAAATTACGTCGATATTGACCTTAAAATCGAAGAATAAAACAGGAAAACGCTAGTAGAATCTAACGAACGAAGTAAAGAACGACGCTCACACCAAAATACCACTCCTCACACTTTTGTGTATAAATCAGCTGCGTCAATGGAAAGTTTAGCACGAAATGTGAATACAGATTTGTGTGATCTCCCGTACTTTGATATTTCCATCGACCATCGAATCTCATTGGCAATATTTACCTCCAATTGCTTTTGGTTTGGCCAAGAATCTTTTCCCAGGCAAGGAAAGACAGATTTATTTGATTCAAAAGAAACATTAATTGAAATATACTTCCAAAATTACATTTAAAGGCAAAACCAATTGGATCGAAGCAGGAAAAAAACAAGGAGAATTACTGGAATTTTTTTTTCTTTTTCCGAAGGCAGTACTTGGCTGCATTTTGTTTGAGCAGATGATATATTTGCAACGGATTTATCTACAGCCGATTTAGTTTGATGTGAGAATTGAAAATACGCAAATATTCAGAGGTTAATTCTAACCGGCTTAAAAGTTTGTAACCTTGACAAAAAGACGTTGGTGACAAAGCCACGTAAAGCCAGAGACACTGGAAGCTGTGCGTCTCCGAGTTTATATTTATTACTGAGTATTAGCCGTGCTAAATGGTCTATAAATTTAAACCTCGTTGCGAGCTCAACGAGCTCACAATGTTGAACGAATTTTCTTCCTTAGACTTTATCACAGTTTCGGTCAATGTCTGCATGTGTGTGTGTAAGATTTTTTGAGAGAATACAGTGAAAATGACCCATTTTACCGCAAGAATTATTTTCTAAAAAAAATCATCATCGTGTATTATACTATTCGAGAAAAACAGAAAATCCATGTCGCCAAGACGCCGAGCATTGGCGGTGGTTTATCAAGTATCGTCGAAAGTGAAAAATAATTCAAACCTTTTTTTTTATCAGTTTATACAAAGAATGACGAAATAATTTTTGCTTACCACGCATACAAAGTTCAATCGATATCCCAACAGTTCAAGGTTGCAGTTTTTGATACCGTGTTTTTCTTTCAAAATCAAACTTAACCAAAAAGCCAAACGATCCTCTCTCTCAAACGACGTTTAATTTTGTGAGAGTTTTTTGGAGGGTCAAGTTTTCTAAGTCAGGGTTCGAGTCGCGATGAAAAAGTTCATTGATGTTTATTCTTTCGTCTTCTTGCTAATGATTTAATAATTCATTATTTTTGGACTTCGAAACGTGATTTGTACCATGAAAAGAACAAAATAAACATGCAGGAGTTGTTTTCAAGTATTTTCGGTTTCCATCAAATAACTGTTCGATTGGGCTATTGAATTAAATTACTTCCGCGATCATCAGTGTTTTATTGTTCTATTGTTCAATCAATATTTAATTGTACAGTTTGCCATAAGCCTTTCATGTCATAGTTTGAATGAAAAAAAACATGATTCAAAAAACATTTGTGATGGAATCCCGATCTTTTTGGTGCGTACATTTTGAATGTCACTAATTATCATCATTACTATGCTCAGTGATCTCGTTCGCTTCAGTTTTAACAGTTCATCGTTTCTCTGCCTGATGCTGGGGCGGTCTTGGAACCCCCACTCCTACTCCTTCGAGTGATCGAAGCGCCACTACTCATAAAAAGACATACAGTTTTTTCTCTCTTCATAATTTTTATACTTCAAGTCGGACACCATCTTTTTTTGTTACTATTATTATCGTCATTAACAAAAAAAAAGTCGTTATTGTTCCCGCGCTTAAAAAAATGTGTCGACTCTTCCTCTTAAAAACAATAAATTAACATCGCTACATTACAATGAAAATAAAAGTGTAATTATTTCCCTCTCCCGAAGACTTTTTGAATTATAGAATCAAAAGTCTATAACACAAGACTCGGGGTGACCTCTACCAATGTTTGAAATGGCCGTTGGAACCTCGTGATTTCCAAACGGTCGATAAGGAAGTTTCGATACGCGTAGTTATTTGCCAAGTCTGCCATCTGTCGGACGTTTATTCAAAGTCTTGAAACTAGAATAAAAATAACCCCGTCCCACGCATTAGCCAGAGTACGAAGACTCGTTGTCGCAAACATTTGAGAATTAATAAGAGAATCGTCAGATGAAAAACAATGCGAAGCGTGACGGATCATCTCTTCAATGATCGAGACGAATAATTCTAACGACAAATGATGCAATGATTGATTATTCTTGTTGGCAGTATCGCATGCTGGAATGCTTGCAAATTTTATTATTCTCGAACGTGTTAGCAATGAGAAAAAACTCGTTTACAAGGATGAAAACTTCAGTCTCGCTAATCGGAACGATTATATTATAATTATTGGCTAATTAATTAATTTGCACTACCTCGTCGACCTGGAAAAATAGTTATTTACTTTTCGCCTACGTGTTTGAGTGGATTCAAAGAATTTTGGAGTAGAATTGAACGTGGGAGGGAGTAAAATCAGCTGAAGCTAAAATCGATTTATTGGTCAGTCAATCCTTCACCAAGTAACATTGACGTCTCAACAAGTTAGCTAAAAAGAGATGAACCGAACGTAACGTGCGCAATGACGGATAGAAGGAGAAAAACAGAGAGAGAGAGAGAGAGAGTACTGAAGGCCAACAGGCCAGTCGCCATTTCTGTTCATCGCATGTTTGTGAAGCGGCAATAATACACGAAAAATATGGCTTCCGGAAAATTGTTGGTTGACGTCAAGGCCACTCGATTCAGTGGCGCATCGCACCCGCAAAGGTCGAATTGTGTACGATCGCGGTTGATGTTCGGAGTGTGCTGCAACATTGCTGATGCGTCGAGTGAACGAATTATCTGCAATTTTGGCCTAGCCCTCTCTATCCCCCGTCGTTTATTTAGCTTCATGTAAATCCTCCTCATGACACTAGAGATTTTCCGATTATCTACCGTTCGCTAGAAAGCACTCAAGCCAAGTTCTAATTCCAGATACCCACAGTTGCAAATCATTTGCTTAAAAAACTTTGATAGTATCTTCAACGAGATACGATGTGACGAACGTCCAAGGACTCGTGTCACTCGTGCAGGTTCTTATTGAGGAGTCTTAACTTTTGTAAAAGATGTGATATATTCGTGTTAACTGGTCAGAAGATCTGGGATTAAACCTTTGCCAGCAGTGAATTTCATTATTCCCAGATGCTTCGAGAAAATAGTTTTACGAACAACCGGAATATGGTGCATTTGCAATTGAAGGTGTGGTTGTCATTGTGAACCTTGAGACTTTTTTTTCAATACTGTAACCAATGTTGAAAATAAACAACTCAAACATCTTATGGCTTTTGTAACGTTTGTAACTCGGTTAATCTATTTGAAATCCTCATCAAATTGACTCGAATGTTATTTTATTGTGGAGTTTTCGATAGTCGTTTTTGATAAAAAGAATACAAATATTTCATCAGAAATTCTTTGCTTATTTGTCACTTGTAATCCCCTGAGCAATATTATTTTTCTTTGCAATGCTAAATCCAAGTTCGATTGATCGTAAAACTTGGGATGCACGAACGAGTAAGAAAGGCGGAAACGTGGGTTGAACAGACTCTTCGTGGTTCGTCCGGTAGTTCAGCGTCTTGTCACGGCTGGTTTCGTCCCGTTGCATCTGCCAAGCGAGTGCACACCATGCGGTACGCATAGCTCTTCAATGTAATCCGTTCACAAGGAAGAATCGACGAGACTCTAAAACCTGAAGCTGTTGCGGTTATATGGCGATAAACAAGATTCATAAAAACAAAGAAGCTCGAGGAATAAAAAAATACCAACGAAAAGCCTCCTCGTGGCGCTGGTCTGACAAATATCTCCAGACTATATTTCGGCCATCCAAATACGAACACGATCTCTTGAAGTTCACAAATATCTCTCGGTACCAGAAGAGACGAGACGAATCTCATGGAGAGCAATAAGAAGTAGTGGAAGATGAAGATGAAGGAGAAGAAGAAAAATAAGAAAATGCAGACGGCGTACGTCTCATGTGAATCATGAGATTGAAGACGTATGACTAGAGACACCTGACGAGTTACGCCAACAGCTCAGTGTACGATGGGAGAAATTTTAACTTTCCTCTTTGTTCTTCAACGCGGAGGCTTTGCTTAATCTTATAAGATACGCTCATGGATCGTGGAATGTTTGCTTTAGCGACAAAGGAAGTGGCTGTTTTTTGTTTACCACAAATTAAACTTCAACCGGTCAGTTCAGCTACGACAAAGATTTCGAAGATTCTCCATTTCGGGGCCATCTGGGAATTAGTTTTTGTTAACCAACTGCGCTCACTGGACGTTGTTTTTATTTCGTTTATAATCTAAATTCATGGTCCGCAGCATTGAGACTCTGCACACAAAAAGATCCACGTCTTCAAGTTCAAGGTCTTCAACTATTTTTAATAAAATCAGGCATACTTCTACTACTAAAGTGTCCAATAGATTATTTTGTATTTTTAGTGGAGAAGATGAAGCTCCAATCTTCTGAGGGCATGTCGTGGGGGCAAGTTTCGACTGTGCTTTCAAATTCCTCGAATCCTTGCGCAGGGTTAATTATCCCTAGAAGTTTTCTTCTCTAATTATCGAAAGAAAATTCAAGGACAACGATGCTTCGATTGCATTTAGGGCGATGTATGTAAAATGACAAATAATATGCTCGTTTTATCCGGACTATCCATCTAATATTACATAAACGAGTAGAAGAGGAGGGAAAGGTCTCTTTGTGCCAAATATTATTTCTGCTACGTTCGAAAACAAACACGGTTACGCCTGGTCCGACGGAAACTGATGAGGATAGTTACAAAAATTCTTTCACCAATTCCTGTAGCATACTCGTATGATTTTTTCCAGGCAGACTCCTGGCAAAGTCAAAAAACCCACGAGCAAACGAACGGAGTCGCCCGACCTTCGTTCGAGAAAATTCCTCGTATTTCTTGATTTTTTTTTGGTGACTGTCATTCGAAAGAGGTCAACAAGCAAGGTCTATCTTCTGCTGCATTCGCAGAAGACCAGATGTCGTTGATTTCGCCGAGAGAAACAACATTATATTTAATTGTGCATGAACAACGCAAAAATTACGAAATTGCTGCATTTTCACACAAATTAAGATTTTCGATAATTATTTTTGTCTTGCTTACGGTCACAAGAGTTAAACATTGCAACCAAGATCGTCAAACTTTCATCATTTTGATGTGACTTTCTACACAGATTCATCAACAAACTTTTCTGCAAGTATTTTTACCAGCTCATAATTTTGGAACGTTTCGATTTTCCAATGAAACCCACATTCTAATATCGAGCCCAAGAAACTTTTAGATCCTTTTCTCTCTTGCAATAGAAATTTGCCTGCGACTGCGCTCAAAGAGTTTAACAGTCCATGACAAACACGATTACGTGGGATTAGCCAGATTAAGCCCAATAGTGAAAATGTGCCACCGGTACTTTTATTGTACCGCCAGGCTGGTTTTGCTTTTTAACCTCTCGCAAAATCCAAGGATTTTTCATCACCTTACAGTCAAAGGTTCGCTCTTATTCTCATGTTACTGTACATTTTTGGTACAAATAAGGAGAAACAAGTTGAAGAGCATTTTACTTTTATAAACGCATAAATGGTGCGTCGCTTACGCGAGAGCGCTTCGTCCGTAGCCCTCTAGCAGATTTCTGCCGGACCAGAAATCGTGCCAGAAGACTAGGCTGTCCCGTTACAGCACAGAGCGTTTATTTTGGTACAAAATATTTCTTGATTATAATCAATTCACTGTCTCTTGGTTTTGTTGTGGACTTTCTTTTTGAGACATGAAAAAAACATAATCTATGAATTTTATGCCAAGTTTCTTAATGCTCGTTGACTTATTTTCTCGTCTGATTCATTGTGTGCACTTTTTTTTTGTTTCGGGTTACAGAAAACTCAGTTTTATTGCCAGAAATCACGTTTCATGATGAATCGTATATCGTTTTCTTTGTCTGCATCCATGAAAATTGTTTATTTGGTCTCTTTGAATACGGCTTTTCAGAAATCATACTTTCAATAATGCAGAGCAATTTCTAACGCGCTCTTCTAAGACGGTGCGGATATTTTCACGTTTCCAGCGACGTCTTGATTGCAGGATGATTTAAACTCTCCGTAATTGTGAAGTCATGATAATCTTTTTGAACGGAAGTTTAATGGCCGTCATTGCCAAGGTGACGCAGTAGTTTGGTCGGCTCGTCAAGTGTCGCATATGTCTTAAGAGCTTTTTCACTAACGTCACGCATCTGACATGAGACGAAAATTCTTTAAAGTCTGAGGAAGACTTACCTACACGTGATAACGGATAAATTTGATTTTTGCAGTCGTTACTCGGTCTTTCAGGTTGTAAAACCTTACACAGGAAATACGGAATTTCATCTGATTGCAATTTGGCAAGTTTTCAGTCTTGTGCGATACGCTGATCGAGTTTTATCATCAATCTTCTTTTTTATCGGATCATCTCCTGAATTATCAATGACACATGTCTCTCGTAGACATATCGCGAACAATTCTCCTCATTTCTATTATTATTTTGAACATGGTTTCGGAAATTCAAGTTTTCATTGTGAAACTGGAAATGTCGAATTGATTATTGGAGTTATTTATCAATGTGTCTGTCAATTTTAAACCATTTGGAATTTTTTTTTTCCACGTTATCGAAAATCTAAACCTCTGAAAAATAGATTATTTTGCAAAAGCAATAAAACTTCGATTTTTCTGTTGAGAAATTTATAATACAACAATTGTTACGACCGAGATTGGTCACTTTTTCGATAATCTTTCTCGTCAGACTCGGAATGGTTTGTTTATTCGAACTCATTCGATCATTTTATTAGGTCATTCTGCTCGACGTGACGTGATCCATTCGATGTTTGGAAAGGCGTGTCTCGAACGTGAACAGGAACACTAAACTATTTTCACTTATTCTAATTTATCGACCCAGATCAACATAATTTTATTAGTTCAACTGCAAAGTTTGGTATAACGGTCTTGACAAAAAAAAACATACATTTACAAAAAATGAAACACATGAAATTAGAATTATGAAATTTGCTTTATCTTACATTCCGAATTAGAATGAAATCGTCATTTTTATTGCGGAACAATTCATCTGTTTTTTCTGAGAACTTTTAACCCCTCGACAATGACACCGGATCACATTGACCCGGACTTTTATTCCGGCGTTTATCACCTCGATCCTAGAAATATTTCCCGAAACTACCAGGGCTTATCCACCAGAATTAACGAATTTTTCAAATATAAAGGAAGTTTAGAATCAAGTCCAAAATTATTGAGGTAACAACCGACCGCAGGGGTTCTTCTGTTGACAGGCGGTTGAAATACGCTCTGGGTCGAATTGACCCAGACATCAATAGACATTTATGAACTGGCCAACATGTTTCAACGAAAAATAAGACGCAAGGACGAGTCGTTTTCACAACAGCAACAAAATGAATTCTGAATTTGATGAGTTATTCAAAAACAATGAAATTTCTCAAGCACTTTTCGCTACACTTTTCTTTGTCTACATCTTTAGATCTTTTGTTTTGCTCAGTCTGCTCCCTCTTTTTCACTGTGTCATTGTTTTGTACTTCTGTCTCGTTGATACATTATTTAGTTCTTCTGTCCCCTCTAGTGGCGTTGGAAATTTTCATATCTTCCGCAGCATCTTTGATTCTCCCCCCGCTCGGCACGTCCCACACATCGTCCTAATTATACCTGTATCCACGTATTTCTGGAAACGGGCTGTGCCACGTCTTCTCACGCGTGTGTGTTTGCGTGTGCTTTATAACGTACTGTAGAGCGGCTTGAAAGCTCTCGGGCTTTCGGGGGCGGAGTATTTCCTGGACCTTCTCAGTCTGGCATGGTCCATCTAACAGATCGCGCCATTTTACAAGCGTCAAACATTGCGCGAGCCACGAGGCACCGTATGATCGAACCAGCTATTTATCTCAAAATTGTTCACCAACAAAATGCGACTACAATATTGCCACCCAAATGAGGAAGAAATTCTTTGACGGAAGAGCATTTTTCACGGGGGAAAAACGTGACCATTTTTTACCGAAGATTTTAGACCGGTGACTTGTGAAACTGCAAGAAAAAAAGAATCGTGGATACCTTTGTTTCTTTTTTGTTTTTTTGTTTTTAGTGCTGCATTGAATCAGCCGCGCTTTCGATCGCATTGTGAAGTTTCCCTATTTCCTCCTTCCTCAGTGCAGTGTTATCATCGACATCTGTGCTACGAATTTTCACCTTTGTGTGGCTCCCGCCCTTGATCAACTAAGGATTAAGTTTAAAATCGTCATATAAATACAAAATGGCCACTACGGAGGTTTTCCAGGATTGGGACTCGCCCCACGAGACTGTAACGACTTCGAGAATCAGTAGGAAAACTACCACTACTACGAGAACGAGTAAAACGACCAAAACAACATCTAGAGTTCCCGACGATGAGGTGAGGTCATAAGCAAGATTTCAGGGCTCTGGGAATCGATTCGAAAATCGATCGGTTATAGAAGAGAATTCTACGGAATCATCTACTCTCGAGTGTTCCTCAAAGTGTTCGAAATGATTCAAATGATTTCTATTTATATGACAAGGCACTTAACATATTAATTACACATTTGTACCTGCTCAATAACAACAACTTTCAATGTTTATTAACATTTGATCATTCGATAACGAAGCTATAAAGTAAATATTTCGTGAGACAAATTGTCACACTAACTAAGTGGCCGTGAGGGCGAGTGATATAGCTGCAAATTTCGAAGGTTACATTTTTCCACATTTTTCGATCGATCGGAATAAAAAAGTTTCAGCCTACGCATAAAAAATGCAAAATTGGGCTCGGAACTGAATTCGAACAGGATGAGGGACTGATCCATAGCATCCACAAATCCTTTTGTGATCTTTACGCTTCAACAAGAATTACTTAACCTTTGGAAGGACAAAAATTTAGAGAAAGCACTTGAATTGTCATCGAATGACGCGATTTTTTAAAATAGATGAACTTTCCAAATATGCTGGGATTTCATGGTGCATAAATGCCAAACTTTATTTCCCACGACGTACTAAATAACGAATATTTATCCTCGGATTTTGTACACTTCTAAATACGACGTTGAAAATTACGAAAATTTAGTGAAAAGGAGTGAAAAATTCTTGGCACTTGTGACAAGGTCGTTATAATCTCCCCTACAGTTGGATTACTGGTATACATTTTTATTGCGGTCTTGATGTTCATCACGAATAACTTTTGAACAACAAAACAAACGAATTTTTGTTTATTTTTTTTTCTTTCAAATCGACCCTTCTGTCCTTGTCATAAATATCATTTACCGATTCAAAACGAATGAAATTTTGTTACATTTTCTTGGCTCTTGGAAACTCAACAGGAAATCCCGACTTTTCACGAGCATGATTAATTGTTTATTCGTATTTTTCACGTCAAATAATCCGGCGATGTCCAAACAGATTTATCGCGATGGAATTTTGGCGCGGGTGAATGACGGAACATTTTTTATTTGAGAGTCATCTCTCGGAAGGCCCTCAAAATTTACAAATCGGGCTAACGTGGGAGTCCCTTTGCACGAGGCAGACAATGTATGCAACAAAATAGAAAAAAAAGCTTTTTCCCATTTTTCATCGAATCCAGTAGCGACGATAAATTTTGAATAAATGAAAATAACGAATCTGGCATCGAATAGATACCAAATACATTTTTATCTTCGTTGCAAAATTTTGCATCACTTTTTTGGATCAATAATAATGGGCCATTTGGTGCAACAATGTCATAAATACAAATATAACGTAAATCTTAAAATTTAATAATTTAAAAAAACAAACGTTTATCTTGCGTAAGAAATGAGCGTGCGAATTCAATTTGCACATGGTTTATTCATAGTTTTGAAATACCAACTAAAATATCTCGGTCGACAATTTAAAATTCAGACAAAATTTCTAACAGAAAAGGAAAAAAAAGAGGCCTTTGATGCTCCTACAAATGTTGAGGAAACAATGAATGTTGCAAATTCTTTCTTCAGGTATGAATGTTTATAAGATATTTTTTCGATAATCCATTCAATTTTTAATAAAAAAAATGATAAATCATCTGTGGTTCAAAAATTGGATTTCATTTTGAAAAGCTCGACGATTTCTTCGCTGGTATTAAATGTCAGCAAATGTCAGTCTACGTATACAATTGCTAAAATCTTATATTAACCGCGAAATTGAATGAAATTTGCATTCCGTTAGATCGAAATTCAATTTTGGCCTCGTCCGATGACACAAAATCACTGGCACCTGGCTCCGACCGATCAAAACTTAATGTCAAAACAAAAACTAAATGCCAACACTTGTCACAAAAGTACAAAGTATTCGAGTTTCTTAACACGAATTGATTGAAGATTTTGACTATTTAGGTTACTCAAGATTCAATCGTTATTAACCGCACTCGTTATTTGTGGACATGGAATAAAAGTCATTTCTTTTATACGTCTTTTCGAAAATTCACTTTTTATCCAATGACAAAGTTTACGCCACTTGGCAAAGTCTGTGTTATTAAACCCCTCTGGCATGTGCGACGAATTTTTGGCTTTCATGCCTCGCGAGAATATGTCACCCACGAGCCTTACTTTTCTATACACATATTTTGTGCTCCTGTCATCTTGTTGTACCCGCGACGACGATTAGTCCCTGTTAACTCGTTACAGGCCATAAGCTCTTTGACGACGTTACCAACTCACATTCTCAACTATGCATAATCTCATTATATTAATATATATAATATTTATAACGTCTATCTTGACACTTCAAGATCGTTTCTTACCAAATTTAAAATTTTCAACACGTTTTTGTTATTTTTCGTACGTTTTGCATGCATTTTTAAAAATCTACTTTTTGAATCGTATCTTCATTTGTTTTCGATCGCTAAATTTCGATCAATCGTTTGAACGGTTAAAATCTGATACCACTTTGATTTATTAAATGATTTTTGAGATTTTTATCATTATTAATGTAATCAAAACTGCTTATGATTGATTTTTCAAGAAAAAATATTTTTTTATAATGTTATTTGACAAAATTTGATTCGTCCATACATTTTGAATGTGTTGCAACGATCGTTTCGATTTATTTTCGCATACTGTAGAATTTTAGTGGCAGTTAAAAGCTTAGCATCTCTGCTACTCTGAACCAGAGTGGCAGATTCTCCGATGCTGTTCTTGTATGTAAATTTACATATACGAGCCACGTTAAATCCAGCGAAAAGTCTTGGAAGATTGCGAGAAAAGCGATAGAGGAATGTTCTACTCTGTACATGTCTTTCATTTTCTTCAAATCTTCATTTTATGTCAATGCTGTCCTAACCAGAAGGTAAAGTCTCCGATGAATGAGAACACGTAAAATTTTACGATTTTATATTCTCGAAAGTCGGTGGTTTGCAGTGACATTTAACTGGATCAATTTTTATTGTACGATCAAGAACTCTGAAGAATTGTACTTTGTTTTGATTTCAAAGCATAGATTTTTATAAACAAATAAAAAAGTATATAGAAGACTCAACCTGAATAATTTTTCAATTGTTTGCAATGGGTTTCAAGAAGATCAATGAACCTTATAAAAAAAGTTGCGTGATCGCATGTCAATCGTGTAGTACATGGTTTGCGATAGCATTGTCGACTTCATGATTCACGAAGGTGGAAAAAAAAAGTATACACAGAAATAAGTGGACAGGGTCGATAGTCGCCAGACGTATGTGGCGCCAAAGGCTAAACGTGAGTCTTCGAGTGCAGGGACTTTTATTGTTCGACTCTTCGCAACGTCCCTATTGTTCAATAGTATTTCATTGCCAATTTTATTTCACAAGTGCATTCTATAGACACTTTTTTCACTACTTTTAATCTCAAAACGCATGATCCAAGGTCACTGATCTCGAAGGTTATTCAAGTTATTTATCGATTGGGACACATCCATCTATTATTATCATTGGTTGTTTTTGTATATACGTGTGCAGCCTTCAAATAAACCAGAATATATTTTCGTATGCGTGTCTAATTTTGGTTTCATCGAATATAGTTGTCAATTGTCAATTTTATTAACTCGTCCTGTAAATATACACGATTTAATTAAATATATTATTGGTCCAACTAAATATTATAATCGACGCGTTCAACGAAAACATTGAGTCAAATCGATTCAACTCTTTTCTCAGTGTTTAATTAACTTTCGAAGTTCAAACTCGCACATTTCGTCGTTTTTCTTGCAAAAAAATGTCGAGGCTCGCGCATTCAACCTCGTTCGAAATTTCCAGTTTCGAATTCTCCTCCACCCTCGTCGAAATTCTCATTCGACGAACTTATAAATCCCCTCCGAGATTTTCGCACGTGTCAAAAGTGCCAATAATAATATTGACTGTTCGGACGCCATGAAATAAAAAACATTTTCGAGCCAGCTGGGTCCACCGCGTTCTGTTATAGGCCGGGAACGAAATGTTTGTGGTAGTGTGAAGCGCAGAAAGAAATAGATTCAGAGAAACGTGAAAGAATGGCTCGGAATCGCTCGTAATGATCGGAAAAATCCTATCCCGATGAGTTATGAAATGGTCAATGACTCATCAACCGCAGTCACAATAACAACATCTATACATATAACGAATATAAAGAAAAATGACAACATTATCAATACCAATTAATGGAGTCAAAAGTCAAATGAAAAGACTACCAAACTCCAATCTCAATGGGCATCAAATTTTTCCAGAATTTGAGGTAATATTGCTGCTTCACACTTGTCAAATGAGTGAAAATCCAACACTCATTTGACTAGTGTGAAGCAGCAATTTTATACCTCAAAGATGACTGAATCATGAATGATTTTTTTTTGTTTATTTTTTCCATGAAATTTTGTAACGTTTTCCAACAGGCTTTGTCGCCAAGCTCTGCAACTGGGGATTGTGATCGGCTTTTTTTTCTTTTTTTCTTTTTAAGCGTCATAAAAAGAGCCCCCTGGTCTGAGAAAGCAAAAATACTCTCAAGATTCGTAGCTATTTCGAATCGCCCGATCGATTCATCGTTGTATTTTGAGAACGCGAACGACCTTGAGAGCAAGATACTATCCTCTTTGCACGATTTTCCATCTCAACCCCCTCCCCATCATCCCCTCTCTTCAGATCTCCTCCGATCTTCGATAAACAAGCAGCACGGTAGACGACATGAAAAAACAAATGCGATAAGTACAACGTTTCTTTCGCAATTGCGCAAACTGCACTTCAGCACTTACCACTTCGAGAATGTTTTGCTTACTCGATTGAGTATTTTGGAATGCAAATATTACTCATGTGCCTTGATCCTCAGGATTCATGTAACATAATAAAAACAATAAAAACACTAAAACTTGATCAGTGAGATAGAAAAATGTATACAAACAAAAATGATGCAGCAGCAGATAAAATATTTTTCTTTGTACGTTTGTTTTTTTTTACCGGTCTAGAAATTTGTATCATAGTGACATTAAAATTGCATTCTTGCAAAAGCATTTTTCGACAGAATTAAAAAAAAGTTCAAGGATACATTCAGAGCTTGATTAAACGTGCGAAATTTCAAAAATAAATATTCGCGAGCAATTTGATGTCAGCAATGTGCAACGGGTCAATTTATTGATGCACGAAACTTTGTAAAAATACATGGAGGAACGTAAGACCCCATTAAACGAGTGCGTGGGGTTGAATAGCTTTGAATAATAGTAGGAAATTATACAGTGCAACAGCAATAATTGGCAGGAATGAAAACTGTTGAAGGGAGTATGAAAGAGTGAGAAAAAAATATCTTCAGGAATCAAAAGTGGCCCAGATCTCTCCGAGACTCAATCGACATTTGTTTGTATTACGGTTTGCATAAAACATAATATTGACACAGTTGGCATCGACACTCGTTCCAGTGAAAATCTTTCGTAGGCCAACATTCGTACGCGAGGAGACAAAAAAAACTTGTTTTCTCTCATCATTCAAAATCGTGTAGAATTTCGTATCTTCAAAATTTAACACTGTCTCTAATTTTTCATTGTCTTCAATATTTTTTTCCCCGCCGTCCAATTACGTATAGCAAATAAAATTTCTTGGTAAAATTATTCAATTTTTTTTAAGTTTACAAAAGCAGGTAATCACTCAACCATAAACAAATTTTCTACATTATTAAGAACAGCAAAAATGGAAACCATACATAATTTTAAGAACAGAAAAGAAAAGAAAACTAACGACAACAATGAAGTGTATATTTATTTAACTTTCTGGGAGAAAAGATTGTCCCTTTTGCAAGAAGTGTTTGTACACGATGTATGCCCGGAGAAAGGATAATAATGCAAACGAGTCGCACGTGGCCACAGGCGCGATGACACGCCGAGAATTTCAAATGAAAACGAGTTTCTCAAGAGTCGCAATGCATTCACTAAGAATATCATTTATAGAAGCGTAGAATTCATTTATAGTCATTTGTTCGCGTGGATATTACGATAACATCTGTGAAAAATTATAGGAACTTCAATCACAGTTCAAATTTTGCGTATAAACTTTATGACCAAAGCTGCGAATTTTTTTAATTATCGATTGTTTTGAAAAATCGTTAACAACAAGTTGAAGAAAAAATGGATGAATTATCGATACAATTTCTGTAGTGGTTACACAATCAAGTAATACTTTTTTTCATGGATAAAGTTTAAAAAACCGTCAATTTTTCTTATTCTTACGTACAAAATAAACAAAAGGACGAACTTAAAGAGGTAAATAATTTGAAAAAACAAAGACGAATTCATTTTTCGTGCGAAAGAAAATTGCGGGTCACAGATTTTGAGCATGAAGTCCAGAGTTCTTGACTCGACGTTTTGGTTATTAATCTTTTCCAGAGAGTCACGAGAAATCTGTTCTCGGAGTTATTCGTGTGACTTAAAGAGCAACAGACTTAAGAGATGAAGCTCGGGAATAATGTTTGTGGAATTTGTACGTCGACGCAGGGTTAAAATTTAATTTGGCATACAGCAACGCAGGATAAATTCATTTTTCTTTGTTTGCGGATAGCATTCGACGTAGTTGTTTCTTGGTGTTTTTCACTTTCCTGCTCCGTGCTCTCGTGAAAGATGACGAACTATTTACGTCCACGGGGTCGAAATACCCTCGGCCCAATGCGTTTGGCAGAGGTCAGTGGAGAGACGAAGTACCGAAAGTAGACAGAGATCGAGCGAGAGACTTCCTCAAAGTATTCTTCGTTTATGTATAGCGATAAATATTCGTGTGTATAAACGTTTTGTATATTTATAGTATGAAACAAATGTCGAAGAAGTATGAGGCACGTGTCGGTTGAAAAAAAAAATCGTATTCTCTTATCCTGATGACATTTGTCCTATTAATTAATGTTATTCATTGGTAATAAATCGTACATTTACGAAGGAAAATAGGAAAATCTATAAAAAGTAGATTATTTCAGTAATTAAATTTCAAAAAGTTGTACAAAACATAATTTAATGATGGTTTTAATTTGACTAAGGTTTCCTAATCGTGAACGCTTTGTAGAGCTTCGTTTACGACGAAATGGTTTTATAATACACTGCCAAATCGTAATTTTAACATCTCAACAATGAATATTGATGTTTTTATGAAAAAATAGCTCGCAATACAATTCTGTCCAAAAAATTATAAAGTAACAATATGGAACGAAAAAAGAAATTACGCCACATGTGGTAAAAGTTTATTCTCTGTCACTTATTGATAAAATAGAACAATAAAGTCGAAGGAATTCGCGATCAACCCGTCGCAGATTTTAAACTTTTTGTAAATAAAATCTTTTCTTAGGATCATCAATAATCGCCGTTATTATGGTTTTAAAACTACAAAAATATTCCAAACGTCACGAATAGTCTGGCCAAATTACGAGATCAATTTTTTATCCATTGACTCAAGCACTTGAAACAGAATGTGAGCAGTTTTAACCGAATATCAATTGATGGTAATGAAATTCCTTAAGGAAAAATTACATTCACATCTTGAAGAAAACACATGCATGATTTTCAATTCAATCGATTGAAATTGCACGTTCAAAAGTGTAAATCAATCTCGTGACATACTGACCCCTCTTACGGACGTATCTCATTAATGCATTCACTCGCAAATTAAACCAATGAGTAAATCGTGCGGAACGGACGTCCTCACGATCGAGAGTATCGCGTTACTGTCGAGAGAGAGCGAGAGAGAGAGAGAGAGGTGAGGGTGAGAAGAGGAGAAAAAATCGAAACACACCTAACATATGTGGGTGAACGTTGAAAATAATAATTTAGAATCTATCCCTGAAAACTATAAGACGTTTACATACTTAAGATTAGCTCATATAGGCCTCCCACATGAAATCGAGCAAACCTTGATTCATTTGAGAAGTTAAAAAGCAATAAAATTATCGTTCATTCAACGTTGATGTGCATCGTAGTTTTGAAATGATATAACGAACATTTTGAGCTCTATTGAATAGTTATAACGAAATACCATACATCAATAGTAGCCTGACATCAAAGATTACGATTAGATTAATTATCAATTTAATTGAAAAGAATTAATTTTCAATAAAACCCTGTAACCATTATCATGATTCACGACGCCTCGCATTGCGTATCAATAATCCTCGTGGCTACAATGAGCTGATAATTATATTACGCTGTGTCACGATTAGTCGACCATTCGCGTTTCTTTTGTGTACCAAGCGTGGGAAAATAATATCAGCCCTAAAATTACTTGTACCTCCCGATTGATTTATTACTATCGTCTCTTCTCACGGACAATCCGTTTTGAAAATTCATTGTTTTTTTCTAAAATATGTATCCTAGACTCACTGTGATTTATTGCTATGACTTATTGTTACTATTATCTTTTTTTTCAATTGATATAAATCAATAGGTTATGAATGGTAAAACAAATCACTCTTTACGATTGTACATTTCGATATTAATTGTCCAGGATTGATTAAACAAAAAAAAACAAGTTCTTGTATGTGGCTGTGAGTACATTATTATTATTATTATTAGCATTATTATGTATCGTTTTCTTCTTTTTTTTAAAGTCTCCTTTAAACGAATCACTCGTCGAATGAAATCTTCAGAAATCGTGAAATATCTCCACGATCTTCCGTGACCTCGTTTGCTTAACAAAACCCTATTGTTTCCTCGATTTTCACAGGTTTTCGCACAAAATCTCGAGCGAGAGTATTTCGCTTTACTGCTTGAATAAAATTCACAAGAACGGTGAGAAAAGATTTTAATCCAATCGTTTTTTTGTAGAATTTCACTTTCTTTCATTTTATCTCTTTACTCGTATGTATCTACTGCACGAGGAAAAGATTTTGTTTTTATGTCACTCTGGCTCTGTGGAAAAACACGAGTAAAATGAAACGGAAATGCGAATGTGAAAAAAAAACGAGTTTTTGTTCAATGGGCTTTTTTGGATTGTAATTTTAATTCCTAATTTCTGGTCTTCTAAGTGATGTTACGAAAAATAATGATTTACATATTTTCATTATTTTCATTCTTTCGACGGAGATAATCTATAATTATAGTAATAATTGTTATTATTATTTTAAGAGACGAAAATGTATATATGGTAAAAAAAATACGAAAAAAAACTAAGGACGATCGTATGAGAGTGATATCATCGTTTGGCTCTGATGTGATGTCATCGTCGTCGTTTTACCAACTCGTTTAATACGATTCAACGAAATAAATAGTTCCAGAATGATAGTAATTTTCTTTATTTAAAAGAATACTTTTAACCTTTCTCAACTTTTCGATATTCCTATTGACTTTTTATTGCTGATCCATTGTTTGAGTTTTGCATAACAAAAAACATTATTTTGCAATGTGTGAGCGTTACCTGCAAAGCCCATTCAAATCGTAAATTGGATAAAGATTTTTCAGTTTTGTTTTTCATCGGAAGTCTTTTTGATGGATGAGAAATTTTTTCACGGCCTTTCTCTCACCGTGTACGGCCTGATGTTCGCTTATCTTTAGTCTTCGGATGGAAGTGTTTTACTGGCGCGTGGCTCAAGGAGTGAAAGTCTCGCGATTTTATATCAATATATATATTTAAACTCCAAGAAAATAAAAGGGCGTAACTCACGTTGAATCACAAGTCGCCATATTCGTGGGGATTACCTTTTTCATTGTAACTCGAGTCGTATATACAGAGTGATTCAAAAGTAATGATACTAAGAAAAAAGAAAAAGGAAATTATTTTTATCTTCTATCAATCACTTCAAATAAATATACTTTCTGACTAAAACGTAAGGTCAGAAATGGTGACAAATACGAATTAAAAAAAACGTTCAAGAGATCGTAAAAAAAAGCAACTCTACAAAATTGTAGTCGGTTAATTTTTAAATAAATGTGAGCTGTTTATGAGATGGAACATTGATTCTCTAAAGTTTTTATCTCTTGAATTTCTGAGACATCATTTTGATATCTCGATCACAATAACGAAATTAAAACTTCGTTAATAAAATCTCAACATTCAACGATACGTTCCACTTAAATGGATATATTATCGAACATTTTGAAACTTTGTCGATTAAGAATCGAACATATTAAATATCATTTTGAAGTTGCATCACTCAAGTTTATTTTTCTCCCAAATCATTGTTCATTACATTTTTTTAACTTTTACTTTATAAAACTCATTTCATATTTTTTATTTTTCATCGGTTTGGATTTGTGAAATGTTCTGAAACACCTTGTATTTCTACACTACACACATCTCCATTCGTTGTCTTTCCATCTCCACCACAACGATCTTCGTACACATAATCACGTACCTTATACATCCACAAACCAATACAACTGTACGATCATTCACTCACTTGCCCTCGACTCACGTTCCATAATACTCACTTGTTTAGTGTACTACCAATCGCTGCGGAGACCCGATCTAACTAACTGGGCTGTGGCTCTTCTTCTCTACGCGTAGTGCTTCAAAAAAATTCGAATTTTTCGTTGTTTTCAAAACGATCCACAAAATTAATTCTATTCAGTGAGCTTTGCGGACGACAAACTTTTCATTTTCCAAAAGTGTTTGTGTTACAGGGATTTACCGGTTTTATTAAGGCGTTGTGTAAGTTATTGTTTAAAAGTATCAATTCTTTCATTTATTTCCTCCTTATCAGTGGCACATTTTTCATTGAAGACGTATATTGATCAATGTTGACGAATGATTGATTAAAACATCGTATCTTTGTCAATACTTACAAAAGCCTTATTTTCTTCCTAATAATACGAAGGTCCTAATAATAGGGTTCGAACAACCTCAGCACCTTTAAACTGTTCCTAAATTTGATAACAACGATTGCTGAAATTTTAAAAGACTCTCTCCTATTTCTAAGGATTACTTAAGAAGACAAAATCACTTTTTATCGAACAAAAATCATTAACATATCAATCAAAACAATGATTTTCAGAAGACTCAACTGAGTTTAAACTTTGACCAAGACTGAGTGATCTTTGATCCTGAAAATGATAATTTTTTAGACATTTTTCCAACTTCGTGAAATAAAGATTCAGTTCTATGACATTTCTCTATTATTCTTTACATATAATCACTATTTTTATGGACACCGTGTCAGTTCAGAAGACAAATTTCGAAAACGTTTTTTTTTTTTTAAAGATTCCGCATGATTACTCAATCATGGAGATTCGAAATCGTTATACGAAATGACTGACAAGAAAATTGTTTCGTTTGTTTAAACGAATATTATTATCATCATTATTTAGGTATCAGCGATAGTAACAATTGTTATTTTTGTTGTTAACGGAAGTGTTGGAGCGAAAAATTCGATTGGTCGTTCACTGACCTGCCTTACCAAGTTACGAGATGGTTCATATATATATTTCCTGTCTCGCACGTGCTTCGCGATCGATTCGCTCGGTTTAGTTCCCCCCATGTCTTTGCATCTTTTCTTCATGCAGCCACCGCCAAATTTAAATAGAATTAAGCTATAATTTACGCTTGATATATCGTTCAATTCTATCTATAATAATATATTTGAACAATACGTGAATTTATATTGATTTGCACGTGTAAAAGTCTTTATACATGTATAAATACGTGGAATCAAAATAGACAATCGTTTAAAGAGACAAAAAACGTTAAACTCGATATTTTGGCGAGTTCAGTCGTTCGTGAAGACAGTGCTGGCAAAATGTTCAGAACGTATATATTTTCTTATATATGAAGCGATTTCATTGACTCGCTCTGATGCTTAACGACCGATGAAAAAAAAGTCTTTTACGGCAATTGTTCTCGAATACGCTTGCGGCGTTGACGTGAGATTGAAACTAGCACACCCGCCTTTTTCGTTTAGCGAACATTGTTGGCGAGAAAAGTTTCGGCAGTTCCTCAGTGCATTAAGAAAAACAACATACTTTTTTGCATAAATACAACAAATTTTATTTAATAAATAATAATAATATAAATTTTCGATGTTTATAAACTATGCTTTGTAATGAATGTTTCTAAATGAGCGTAAAAATGACTTTCATAACGATTCAAATTTAGATTTTGTTTTACTTTTTTCATAAAACTTGTTTTATAGTTTTTTTAAATTATTATTATTATTTGAAATCGTCTTGATTCTTTCAGTAGTGTTGATGTTTCCTTATAATTATAGATTTATCAATTCAATATTATTTTTCTTTGTTGTTTTGAAAAAAATTCAAATTGAAAAAATACATTCTCATTTTGTAATGTCAATTTGGTTAGTTTGCTCCTCAGTCGAACAGATCTAGAACCGAACTTGGAATGAACTTTGAATTCCATGTGATGCACGAATGGGATTCCCCAGAAAAAAAATGTTTTAGGCTAAAAAAAAGTTTCGATTTGTTGTATTTTTTTTCATTTTTCGTATCCTATCGACTATACATTTGGGGTAATAATGGAATAATGGAGTAAATCATTGTTCACTCCATTATTTTTGTTTGTTTTTTTTTCTTTTTCTTTCGATTGACATCCTGACCCACTGATCAGCCTACTTATTTTATGGCTATTCGAGGCACATAAAATCGATACACACTTTCACAACACGACAACTCGTGGATTGTTTTTCCTGAGGATCTCGCGATTGCTATACGTCTTTGGTCGTGACAAGCCGCGCCATCGTGTCGATTTTTAATACTTATTTTTGCTTATTTTCATTTCACTACAATTTTTATTGTGGTTGCCATCTGCGAGTCTGAAGAAAAACCGAACAGCAACCGCAGTAGTGAAATTATTTCATTTCTACTCAAGTCTCTATTGGAATAACTTTTTTTTGCACTCAAAACGTTGTATGAATTATTCGAGGCAACTATTTTATCTAATGCTCAAGTATGAATACTGTCAATACCGTCACAATGAGCCTCCGTTGACACACTGGGTCATATTGACCCGGATCAATTCCCTGGCGTTTAGTAAAGCCATCAAAAAAATTTGTTGATTTCACGAGTTAAGATTTTTTTCACAAAGAATATAGAAAACCATCTAATACTAACAATGACCAAAACTACAAAAAGTTTAATTTCATTTATAAAAAAAATCCTCAATCTCTTCATTGGTTCCTTTAATTTCCGTATCGTTTATAGAAATTCAACAAACCGTCCTTTTGCCATTAATTTCGATTATTTTTGGTGACCATAAATCTTAGAGGTCCTAAAAATATCTTTGGTGTCTTCGAAATTTCTATAACATCCAGTTTGAGCAACTGGCCCGACGATAAATATAGAGCTCGGCTATTTTTTCCATTGTTTTTTTCAAGGCCATGTTTTTCAAGTTTATGCTATTAAACGACTAATGAATCGGTGATGAAAAAAAATGGATATAATTGTTCGATCGGTATTTTTGTTTATGCAGACATCAAAACCATCTCTGAAAATAGCAATAAATCATTCAGTCCACAGTCTTCCATGCCAAAAGTATAGTTTCTCCTGACTTTCTTAATAAATGTAAGAAATAAGGAGACGAGGAGAGTGATTCGCTGTCGGTTTTTTGTAAAGTTGTATCTTTATTCGATGTGGCATCTTTCTCGCTTTCTTGTTCCTTTCCAAGATGGGAAACAACCGCAAAGTTTAACCAATGCTAGAGCCATTTTTAGTCTACCATAACGTATGACCATGCAGTTGGATGGCTTATGATGCACACAGGAACTCGTTAAAAACACCGGCTGGACCACGCGAACCGTGACTTTTTAACGCAACGTTTCACCTCGTAAAACGCGTGAACTCTCATACAGCCACGCAGTTTTTTCTTCCATAATAAAACAAAAGTCGATACATTCAACAAAATGGATTTCATTGATCGAATAATTATTTTGAAAATTCACTTATTAACAGACTTGAGCTAATAATTTATTGTTCGGTCACGACAGCAAGAAAAATCGTTTTTCAAAGTCGAAACTGACTCAATTTTCATATACTTCGACCTTTGAAAACCGCATTTTAATAGAATAATAATAAAGACAATGACAAGTTTTACAAATTTTTTTACGTTTAGTGAAAAAGTTGTAAACTCTTTCTACGCGCTTGAAAATTCTACGATCGAAATATTATTCGATATTCTGTGCACAAATAACTTTAGTTTGGGAACCGGAAACTTGCAATTACGATAATTATAATTGTTATCACGATCGCCGGGATGCACCGGAGAGCATCGCGTGACTGAAAGTAATCCGTGCGTGTCTGATGGTGACTTGGGTAGAATTTGAACATGTTCTCAAACGAGATAATTCAATTTGTATTTTTCTTCTCGTTAAAAAAAAGGGAAAAAAACTGTTTGCTTTCTTAAGGCTTTTGTTATGCGGTTTCCTAGAATGTGTCTGTGGGAATCACGAAGATTTAAAATATCGTATTTTCTTTAAGGTTTGACCGCATGTAAGAAGTTGAAGGTATTTTCTCTACTTTATACTTTTACGATTCGTTCTTTCAAAGCGCGTAACATGCACTTTGTCGAAGTTCAGAGAATATTCCATAGAGATTCCTGTTTTGATATCTCATTTCAATAATAATGTGTGAAAAATTCATGAAAATTGAATGTGTGATTAGATTTCTTCAAAGTTCCAACGGTATCCAGTCATTTGTCGAAATATATTTAACAACCGAGAACATCTCGAGAGCGAGATATTTCTGAGCATTACTTTTACAACGTGATATTTCGAAATAATCCATTGCTCATATTTTTCTCGTGTCATATATTAAAGAATTATTTACATATTCCTAAAAATGAGCTTTCGTCTTCGTACGATCTGTGCAAAGGGTTAATTATATACTTTTTTTTTTTACCGCTCGTTTCTAATCTTTATCCTGTACTGTATGATTTTATTTTTCCCGTTGCGCTGTGTGATGATGAAAGAGTAGAAGCGAGGGTCTGAATAACGGATGCCGCGAGGATGCTACGTTCAGAGTTTCATTTTATAATATCACCACCGTTATAGAATTCTTCTCTGCTCATACGTGTTGCATATGTTTATATTGATGTGAATTGTGAAAGAAATGCATTATACGTACTCAGTCAGCGAATCGTCCATCCAACAATCTCCGATTTTAATGTATTATTATAAATTATTGTTGTTTGTATCACTGGCATTATTTACCTTGCTACGTATGTGTGCTTTTCAATGATTCAGTGAGCTCTGCAATTATGGATGCCGCGAACCTACACAAATAGATGAATTAGCAAGCAGAGGAGTTTTTTTTTCCAATGTATTATGACTTTGCATATTATATCCTGAAAATTGGAAGATTGTTAACTAGAATTTGATTAAAATACTCCTTTTTTCACTGTTTGTATACTTACTTATTTTTAGTTATTGATTTTTTTTTCATTATTGATTTTTTCAATTATTTAGTACCAGATTGAGCAACTACGTCTTCATTGACGAGACAAATCGTCAATAAGATTTCCAAGGCTTTAAACATTTATGGATGAAATCACATGCTTTTACTCCTACATTAAACTCAAATGTCATGAACATCATTATCAGAGGAGAATATTATAATGAAGCAAAACACTGGAATTAGTAACATTTGCTCTCAGCATAAAGAATTTGTTTTTACATTTTATGCGTGGCTTAGTCTTATAAACGTACAATTCAATGAATTGCAAGTGCGATATTTTCTCAATGATATCAATTTAATGTACTTCACTTTTAATCGTTGCCGAGCAACCCTTATGGGTTTTTACGAGCCCATCCTATCACTTTAGACCTTCATTTTTTCCTACTTTTCTACTCGTGTTCCTGTTCCTGTGACGTCCCCCTGACATTGTTGCCCAACCAAGTATTGACCTCGCCGAGAGCTGCGTAAAGATGACCGAAGCCACACGTCCATTCAGTATATTTCATTGTCAGTTTGGAAATGATTCACGCAGTATTTTTCATTGATCTGTTGTATAAAAAAAAAACAACAAGAAAATCCGATCCAATCTGAGATTAAATAATTTATTCAGGCACAACTGTTCAAGGAATTCCATTGGAATTGTAATAATTGAGCCCCTTTTTTTCGAAGCTTTTAGCCAACCCGTTTATTTGACGATTAATGTTTCGGACAATCGTGGGAATAAACGTTCACAGCGTGAGCGTTGAAATTTTCAAAAGGTCCAATGGTTCCGAAATGTCCTTATATACCCTGTCCGGGTTTCACGAGCTTATCCCATTATTTGAAGCCCCTCGACCCCCACTTCACTAACTTCCAGGTCGTTAGGAGACCCTTAAAAGTATTGTTCGAAGGCAGCCTTTTCTAATGCACTGCTGTATCACTTTCCACAAAGAACAGCAGGTAAACTCTCGAATACCAGTGCTTTTTCTACTGCTTAACAGCTCGCTCGAGCTGGTGTCCGGCTAAACGGTCACCTAAATATCGAACCGAAGCTCTGTTTAATCTGCGAGAATCCCAGAGCCTCACAGCGACAATAATTTATGGCTGTCGGTGTCAATTTTTCTAATTGATCATTAACAGGTATGAACGCTGCTTCGCATTTGGATAATAGTGAACCATGAGATTTAATTGAGCTTTTCGTTTCCAAATCTGACTACGACTGACAAAAAATAACATAATTTGCAACGGACTAGAAAACATTTCAATGGTTCTTAGAATTTGCTTCAATGGAACGTGTACCCGATGAGGGCAAATTTGATGGTATTTACAAGCTGGATAAATAATTGTTTTTTCGCTGCTCCTAAATTACTTTTTGCGGGTCAGATCAATTAAAAAATCAGTGTACACTCGATGTTTGTTTTCCGAGCCTTTATTTTTATTTGTTTTTGAATTGGATAATTGCTGTTTTTTCTTTTCGCTTCGTTTTTCACGCTCGATGATTACGTGAACTTTTTAGTTACAAAATTACACTCGCGTGACGTAATTGAGTCGCCCTGTTTCATGATACTCGTCACATGCTGTAAACACCCGACACTCATTAACGTGTCTCTCGTTAAAAAGCTTCAGTCTGGATCGTTCGCGAACCGGTGAGATATTCAGTTTCAACGTTTAACACTCGTTTAACATAACACTTGTAGACTCGTGAAACTATGGTAATGAAACTGGTGGGAAAACTATTTCCATTCAAGATCTAAACGTTGTTCTTTTTTATTTTCAATCCTTTGTCGATACACCGGGTCATATTGACCCAGAATAATATTCCAGTGTCGGCTTTCCCTATCTGAATAATTGTTCGAGGGCTACCAGCGCTTTTCCATGAGGATTAACGATTTTTTCACTTCAAGAACAGGCAAACTTCCGTTTATTACATAAATACCTTTTTTTTTATTTGGAAATCTAGACAAAGCACTATTTTTTTTTCGCAAGAATGATTTTTCATCAGTTCATCTTTAGCCGTGCATCTGAAAAATAAAAAAAAATCTACATATTATGTGATGTTTTATGCATACTCCTGATTTTTATTTATAAAAACTGACTCCGATGAACGAATAATTATGAAAATAATCCAATCACTATTGGTACTTCCAATCAAAGGAAAAACTTCCCTGAGGAACCGTCGTCGAACAAATTTAACATTTGAAAATTTGAAAAACTTTCCTGTAAAGTCTCTTTGTCCATAAAAATTGCATGCGGTTGAGAGAGGCCGACAAAATGTGCTTTGTAAGCCCAAAGGAAATACGTGAATGAATAGCTTTGTTCGTTGGTTGGCAAGATTGTTAGACTTGAAATTGTACGCGGAGGATGTGTGAGAAAGTAAAGAGAAAGAGAGATTCGTGTCAGTCTGAGAAATAATAAAGGCAAGAGAGTAGGAGAGTAGGAGGAAGGGTGGAGTGCGATGAGATTCACGAGGTTTTCTCTCAAGCTCATAAGTTGGTCCATGCGCGGTTGAATACCGAAAGAAAGTGTGAGTCTTTGGTTCCGAGTTCCGAGGGAGATTTCAAAGGATGGGAAAGGGAGGGGGAGGAGGAGATTCATATGTGCGTTTTCACGGGTTTGCCGGGAAGGGGCGCAGTCATCATTAATACGGGCCTAGGTCACGGGCATGCCGCTTGAAAGGATGGTTCTCGTTTGGGTGGGCTGGTTAGTTAGTTCACAAGAAGGCCAGTGGCCGCGCTTCTTGCTCACTATAAATAATCATGGCACGGCGATGTCCAAGTATAGACCGTTGGGTTGATGCCAGCACGCGAGGAGGCCTCACAGCTATTTCGGTTTTCTGTCGCCGGTTAGAGGAGTCTCGCTCTCGCTCTCTTTCTCTCTTTCCTTTGCAATCTTTCTCTCTCACCCGTTATCTTGGTCTCCCTCTATGCTAACTTTTCTTCTGTTTAACGTTTTCTCTCGTCCTCTCTTCCCATCTTTCTTCGCAAAATGCTCTACCACTACGACACACAGACACACTGAGATGAAAGCTCTTCACAACGGTGGATTTTTCTATCTTTCTCTCTTTCAGTCCGAACCCCTTCTCCACTTTCTCATGTTTTTCTTCAAATTCTTTCCCACTTGTTTGTTTTGCTTTCTCGCTCATTTTCCTCTTCAAAACATGGGGTAAGTATTTTTGGCGTAGGGCCTTTTCTTTCTTTCTCTCCAGCCCCCCCTCTCCCCGCCCCTTCCTTTCACTTGTTTATCTGCACATCGTACAATGACCCTCACGCCCCTTCATGAACTTTTCTCACGACCTTGAAAATTATATATGGTTCCGATTCCAAAAAGCTTCAATGTTAACAAAAAGGAGACGACTAAGTGAAACATTATTTATTTATTCGAAAAAAAAACTTTTTAGTTTGTGGATCAAGAATATGTTCTAACAAAAATACAATTGAAACAGATCCATCGAAAATGAACTCCATTGCGAAATTACATTTCAGCGAAATCTCTCCAGAATTTATCATTTGGAAAAAAAAAATATTTTTCTTCAACTTTTATATAAGAGTGAAATTCCATAAACCACAATGACATTTTCGAAGGAAATTTTCGCAGTATCTTTAAGTTTTCTGTGTTTTTTACGAGAGGAACGACAGATTAGTTGAAGGATCTTTCTTCGATAAACTCCCGTTACGATCCGAGATTCAATTACAATCTTTCATGCGTACAAATTGTCGCATGTATTTTTCACCTTCCTTGAGGCTCACTCAGGGATGTTGAGACAAAAAAGTTTTCGTCGGTACAGGGTGTCTCATAAATCAAACGCAAAGCTTACAGGATCAGTAGTATGTAAAACTCCGAATAGAAAAATTCCTATTGATTTTCTGTTTAGGTGCAGTATTCATAAGATATTCGTCAATAAACGTCGATTGGAAAATAAAAAGCTTTCTCTTCATTATTTTATCGATTGACAACTGTCGATCCCGCGCCATGCTTTCAATCAGCATGAAAAATGAGATGCTGACATTTAATTAATACCCCACGAAAAATAAACCGAAAAGACAAATGACTACGATCATTTTTTCTTGGAATCTTACAATCCCAATGTTCTTTGATGTAGTCTAGGCGTGATTTTTGTAACAGCCTATATAAGCGAGTTGAAATTCCTAGGAGACAACCCGGTATGTCTTGACCATTCGGATGTGCACGAGAAATTCACTGAGCCAGGACGATGATGGATTTAGGTGAGCCACCACGGGTCATGGCAAGACGTTGCAATCTGATGTCAACTAAGAAACTTGGCGCGAAATGCTTATATCCGCCTCGTGTTTTCTCCTATTTCATTCCGTCATTCCGCATCAAGATTTCAACGGCAAAATACTCGAAACTTTTTTGTTTTCATAATTTTTTTTGTTTTTTTTTTTGAGAAATATCGTTCACTGGGGGGTCTCATCAGGGCTATTTTTCAAAGATTTTTTATTTTTATTTTGCGGGGATAATTATGGCACTGTTGAGTTACTAGGGGCAGAATTTGAAAGGAATTATCCATTCGGTTATCGAAAGATTGGCTATCAAAGATTCCTTATAGTTTTACACGCGTTATTATCATAGCAGTACAATATTTCACACTTCACCCAAAAGATACGACACTTTTCATGTGAAGTATAAATAATGTGTGCTACATACGGAGAAATACATCTCTTCTCGGCCTGTAGCTGAGATCGGGAGTAAATCTCTTCTCGGCCTGTAGCTGAGATCAGGGGTCAATCACTTTTCGGCCTATGGCTAAGATTGGGGGTAAATCTCTTCTCGGCCTGTAGCTGAGATCGAAAGTAAATCACTTCTCGGCCTGTAGCTGAAATCGGGCGTAAATCTCTTCTCGGCCTGTAGCAGAGATCAGGGGTGAATTACTTTTCGGCCTGTAGCTGAGACCAGAGGTACTTGTCGGCCAATGGCTAAGATTGGGGGTAAATCTCTTCTCGGCCTGTAGCTGAGATCGAAGGTAGATCCTTTCCCGGCCTGTTGCTGAGATCAGGGGTAAATTACTTGTCGGGCTGTAGCTCAAATAAGGGGCACACCACTTATCGGCCTATGGCTAAGATTGGGGGTCCGATAGATCACTTCTCGGCCTGTAGCTGAGATAAGGGGTACATCATTTCTCGACCTATGGCTAAGATCGAGGACGAGTAGATCTCTTCTTGGCCTATAGCTGAGATCACCTCCCTTGGGTTAGTGTCCTCCAGTCAAATAAGTTGCTTCTATTTTATATAAATCTCTTGGTGGTCGTATAGTGGTTTATGGTAGCCAAATGAGATCGTTTAGTGGTAAACCATTTTCTCAAAAAAATAATTTCAAAATTTAGCTCCCGAGTCAGTCCCTGCAGGGAAAGGAACTGTGACTTTTTTTCATTAATCTCTCGGAGGTCGCATAGTGGTTCGTGGTGGCGCAATTCATTCAGTGATGAAACATTTTCAAATTCATTTTTTGAAAAGAAGGTTCACCACTGAATGATTTACTTGCGCCACCACAAACCACTGTACGACCCACAAGAGATTGATAAATAAAAAAATCCATTGATTTGACTTGAGGGGGCTATCTCAGGGGAGGTAAAATATTTTATTGAATTTTCCAATAACTTCTCAATCGGTATTTGAGAGCGACATTACCAACACGTCGATATCCGTGCGAGAATCCCGATCGCAACACATGCTTCCCCCTCTGTATATTTCGTACACCGCTCTACTTCTATACTCTATTCATCTTAACACTCGTCGATTTAACATCTACTTTATCTCTGTATTTTTCTTCATGTCTCGATGCTTTATTTGCACAAAATTGATGGGACGATCTTGAAGATTTCGCCTTGGAAAACAATTCATGTATCCATAATAAATTTTTTTTTTTAACGATGTAACGAAATAAAATGAACAAAGAAATTGATTTCGTGACCAGGTTATAAGAGACGGCTATGTGTATTTCGTAGTTAGCTCGTATGTGGTGTATGCGTCAAAGGGCGCTGCCGCACGCAGTCGACTCTCCGTACGGGTCAAGTAAAAACGTGTTTTATTGAGAGCGCCTGCTATGATTGACTGAAGTTTATTCACTTGTCAATATACATATGTTTTTATTAATTCCAAAATAATTCAAAAGGGGATTGTTTTTCTTTGAAAAATTCCATCGATAATCGAGCAGCGAGAAGAAAACGATAAATATATATATCATATATACATATAAAACAAATACGAGCTAAGACGAAATCGCTTGAACGTGTGAGTCGTCTATATTTTTTTGAGTTTGTGTGGGTGAATGTGTCATCGCGCTGGTGAAATAATCGTGTAGTAAAATCCCGCCGGCATTGACGTTTTATAATGTCCTCTCCCCTTAGATAAAGTTTTTGTTCCCTCCCAAAAACCCTTGAAAATCGATGATTTGGCAGATAAACTGTCAATGAAAATCGATCCCTAATTATCCAGGTCAGAGGGCATCAGCCGGCTTGGAAAGTTGCCGAAATTGATTGCCAATACGATTCGTCTCTACGAGACGACAAAGATCATCACTGTCGAAAAAGTCAATCGCTCTTGTAACACTCGTCTTAAACACAGTCTTCACGTTCCCGAAAGAAACAACTCTTTTTTTTTCGCTGTTTTTCTCCCTCTCCTCGTTTTTTTTTTCATTCGTCTTATCAAACAGTGATAATCTCGAGTAAGGATTTCTGATCAAACTTTCGGCAACTCTTCCGATGGAAATATCGCGATAAAATCGGTCCGAATTCAATCGATACGATAATACTGTTCTCTCGCGTACGTTTACTCTTATTCGATCAATCAGTTTTTCTGCACAGTGAAATCGTTTTTATTAGGACTTTCGTCGTACGAAGTTTAATTCATAACGATCGAAAAGTGTCTTTCGTAACCTATTAGCCTCGATTCGTCACCGAAGTATTGTGAATAATTTTTGTTCGACAAACAATAACAGTGCAACAATTTCTGATTATTTCACAATTGTCAAAACATTGAGGTTGAAAATATATCCGGCAATTTATGATATAATTTTTTTTTAATCCGCTACCCTCTGTAGCTTAATTTTATTTGTCAGTTTATCAATAAGTTTTGTGCAACTCTGTTTTCTTCTTCTTGACCTAATTGGATGTGGGCAAAGTTTCATTATCCATACATAAATCGCTATTTTGTTTTGTCGCAATATGCATTGGAAGAAAAAATTTATGGATTCTTTTAAAATTATCAATCACTTTGTTGGAGAATTTTCCAAGACATTAATTTTCCAATTTTCATTTTTCAGACATCGGCGACTCACAAAACAACCACCATGACAACGGCGGCAAAGCTGTATGGCAAAGATCTCAGTGAATACGATGACGTGGATGTCGACGAACTCCTGGATCAGCTTACACCCGAAGAGATTAATATTTTGGCCAAAGAAGTTGATCCCGATGTAAGTTAAAATTTTTTCACTAAATTGCAATTCCAAAACAATGAGAACAAGTTTGATATGAGATGAGTCAACTTTTATGACGTAAGAAGAATTCGATTCGTCGAAAGTAATCATATTTTACTGATATTTACTCATTATGGTGTTTTAATCCATGAAATGAATTACCATTATAAAAAAACATATATAGAAACAATATTTACACAATAATAGATTAATGGAATTTTTTTTTAGAAAAAATGAGACATAAGTATTAAAAATATTGCCTTCATGTATTATTAGTAAACGCTATGGACGTTGTGCCCACATTATTCGAGTCACACATATTTTCAACAAGTTTTGAAAAATATCTTTGAAAAACTGCTGAAATTTAGCGAGGTTTTTGATATTTTAAGATTGCTTAGATAATCACGAACATATCGTCCAGGTGATCTCACTATCAAACGATTTTTCGTATAGTCCATACAGTTTTCGCTTACATCACCTGGAAATTTTTTTGATTTGGAACGCATTGATATTCTATAGAACATTTGAATTTTTATTGGAATGTGCAATTGCGTGTACATATTTCAAGGATAATTTGTTCATATTCACTGATTATTGTTATTTTAATTGAAAGTAATTTGTTGAATATTGTTTTCCAATTTCAATTTCACCATTTAGTTCGAATTGTTTTTGAATTTATCAACTCCATGTTAGAATGTCATGATTAGAGCTTTTCCAATTGCCGTAAGATCGAAAATGTACTTTCTCACTAAAGATTTTTACTGATGATAATTAAAGATTGAATCTTGCAAAAAAATCTTAACGTCGGATTTGTTTTCAAGAAATCCTGTTTGAAAGTTGCACTGTTGCATTGCATCAGAACTCTTCGCATTTTCCAATTTCTTCATTTTGGAAACGATTTTAATGAACAATTGCTAAAAACATTGTCTGGCAATTATCGGGAAGGAGAAAAAAACAGTTCCATCCTACAGATGAAAACTGTAACATAATAACTTCATCAACGTCTTTGTATTTTTTGTTTGTAACTTAAGGATTTTTTTGCAGGACAGTTTTATGCCACCATCGGAACGTTGCAGCTACGAGTGCGACAAGAGTCCAACGGGGCCGTTGAACCGCAAGAAACTCATCGAGCACATCAACAAACAGGCGTTAGAGACACCCGATATTCCTGAACTGAAGCCTTACGTGCCCGGCGTTGTGAGAGGAAAGAAAGTGAGTTATCGAGCGATCATGACTTTTCGAACGATAACTGGACGTCAATAATAACAATTTTTTGACAATCGTGTTCGAAAAGATTGCAAAAATTCAACGCTAAAAAACTTATTATTAACTTCAATCCGTCAGTTCTTTTTTCTTCATCGTCTGACATAAAAATCAAGAAATACAAATCCTTCATTTTTATACTGCGATGATAAATGAAAAATCGCAAGTTTTTTATGTCGTTGTGTTGCAATTATCGATAAATTTTATTTCATCATTTCATTTTTTTTCATCCTCCAAAAACCAAAATTGATATTGAGTGAAAGAAAAAAAAACAAGGGAGAGATTGATGGGTTCGTTTTTAAAATTCGATAACACAGAAACTTCAGCTAGTTCTTTTGTTTATCGTACTAAACGAGGGTTTTTTTAATTATTTTTTTCATTCGACATGCGAGATCGGTTCTCAAGTGCTCGGATAATTAGTACGTTCTTTGTTGTCATACTATAAGAGACTTTTGCAAAATACTAACGTATTTTTTTCCCCGTTCTTACGTAAGGTATGCGTTTGAGACTCTCCTCGCGTTCTTTCGCTAAAATTAACCGCGTTAATGCCACGATGATGATTGACACGTGCGATGGATGATTTAAAACGTTGACGTATGCTTTTTTTGGATTTTTCAGTGGGTACCACCGCCGCAGGATAACATCAAAGAAAAAGAGGCTGATGAGCAGATAGCTATCGATCTCGGTGACGAGTATGAGCACGCACTGTCTTCGGCTACTCAGGAAGAGATCATTGACCTTGCTGGTACGAAAATAGATGTTTTCATGTTCATTAATCTTGTGGAAAATCATCGAAATTCATTCTTTCAATAGTTTGCATTGTTCCAACGCAAAGTTCTCTTCGTGATATTGCCATTTTCTTTAGGCAGATCGATAAAAACATAAATTTTCCTTGCATTTCGGCGTTGATTACTTCAGTTATTTTCGCAAAACAATTCAGTAAATTCAGCAAATTGAATGCTTTACATTGTCTGAATTAATGTTACACTAACAACAAACCTGAGCGGTGAATTCGTAAAGGATTCCTTGAAGATCGAAATGAATGTAAATGTGCCAGCATGGAAAATTGAATTCGTTGGTTTTTGGTTCCGTGAATCTGTTGGTATTCACATTTTCGAGATTCGTGGGACTTGCTCTAATACGAATCGATCTCCAATTTGTTTTATTAGTTCATCAAATTTTGCATAAATCCATTGGCAAATTTTCGCACTCACTCGACTAGGGAAAAGCAGTTGATATACTTAACACAAAAAAGTCATCAAACATAAATCAGTTTTAGTACTTAATAGTTTTTTTTTCATACATCAAATGAATTCGGAGATGTTCCCGAACAATCACTACGTTCTTTGAAATTCTTTTACTCTGTAACATTTGGTATTCGAAATTCATACGAACTGATGAGTGTTGTCAAATTTTCATTGTGTAGCTTTGTATGAAGATTTTAGACACATTTCCACTGCATTCACCAAAAATTTTCTTTTCCATGCTTTTCGAAAATTGCATATTTCATTCACCAAAAAATGAGTCCCATACATAGTTTTTTAATGTTAGGAATAGAACAATACTGATTGTTTTTTTTTGCGGAACAATCTACACATCTTTGAATCTGTATTGACCTGAGTGATTTGTTTATACTTTTAAACACAGAGCTTTGTGAAATGAAGAAATCCAGCAAGTAGAAGCATTTGAAAACTAGTTTACGGCAATGTTGAAAAATAGTGCGACTTCGTGTCGAACGGCAGTGGTTCTGTCTTTTTATAATTTAAAATTATAGCTCAACATTTTTTTTTATCGAATCAGATGGATACTGTCCGTGTGTCTTGAAACTGAATGGAAATGCTCAAATCGTTTTAATTCTAATGTCCATTATTATATCATTTTATTTAGATATGCCTGCGAAGGTATTGAATTGTTTTTATAAGTTGTAGCATATAATAGGGGACTCAGGTTTACATATTGGTATGATATTATTTTACATATCTATACTCAATTTTCGAAATTAATTTTTCTAAAATCTTTATTTAATATGTTTTTTTTAAATATTTTCGATAACCTTTATCAAAAGTGATCTGAATATTGTGTCGATAGAATTGAAAGCATCGGTACAAGTTAAAGCGTTCGAGCATCGCTCGCGTTCGTCTTCGACAGAAATACATCTATAGTAAAAGTATACCTCGCGTCACCAGCTTGACTGTAGGCAATACAAATGTATTATTACATGTATCTGTATAGAATTCGAGGGACTACACGTTCAGACCATCCCGAGTGTCTACGGACGTGCCCGAGCCCCGACGAACGCTCCGTGATCGGGCCGCTAGTTCTGGCTCCGGCCGCGAGGAGCCGCATGAGTTTCGGTTTCTCGGTCGCGCAGTATAGCTCTGACTTCTTCATAAACGATGCCGTGGCTGCTTTCAGTATCGCTTCTCGGCCTATGGCTAAGATCAAAGTGTAGTATCTGTTCTTATCAGCTTAATATCTGATACGCTCTCCATTGGAGAGCCAGAATATTAATCTGATTTTTGTAACCAGTCTGGACCCACGGGCTTGCTCGGGGCGGACGCGAGTTGTACCGGCATTGCAGTGCCGCCGGTTTCAGCTCAATAATATTATTAAAACATAGTTCCTCCCTCTCTAATAATCGATAATTAAAATAACTAATAAGAAAAATGTCGATATATCTCGAAAAAAAAAATTCTCAAATTATTCATCTTCGGCAGAGAGCAATCATTTAATGCTCAAGTGTCTCGCTGCCCACTACAATATCCTGAACAAGAAATGAATAATATTAGACAGTCTCTGAGAATAGTGTGAATTTAAGTTTTTTCAATAGCACTCCTGCTACTGATAAAGTAATCGAATGTCACACATGACTAGAGTCTAAAATGACGAAAAATGATTACAATGATTTCAGCATGTACAACAAATCTGCTAATGACCTTGAACTTGTTTTTTTTTTGCAGCCATTCTTGGTTTCCACTCCATGATGAATCAGGATCAGTATCATGCGTCACTCCTGAATTCCGGTCAGCCAGTCGGCATGGGTTGGGATGGTATAACGAAAGCGAGTCAACCAAAAGTTTTTCCGATGGAACCTCCAAACGATACCGACGTTGATTCGACGATTAGACAAGTTCGCGAGGACGACCACACATTAATGGATCTCAATTGGAATAACATCAAAGTAATTTCTCAATTTATGTCAAAAAAATATATATTTGGGGCTCCCTGGAAATTTAGACCAATTATTTTTTAGAGTAACAGTTACAGAATCATCAAATCTTCTACAATTTTTTGATCATTAACCGCGCCCATAAATTATGAACAGATAGTAATCGATTGATCAATGGAATTTATGGAAAGAAGCCACACAAATTAGCTTTCGAATATATTACCCAATATTACTATAATTAATAAGCCATTCCAATTAGTTAATTTCAATTCAATAATTGTAACTAAACATTCGACTATGAATTGCAGAATATTTCAGAAGAAAAGTTCCTACAGCTTTTTGAAGCCCTGGAAGTGAACACACACCTTGAAACTTTGAGCCTGACTAACGTTGGGCTTACGGACAGAACGGCACAACGATTGGCCGATGCCATGGAAAAGAATTCGACTCTGCGAGTCCTCAAGTGAGTTGATCATTTTACTGAAAGATGCACTGAAAAAAGCACTCCCACACACACTTACTTCCAAGTTTTCCATGAAACTTTTGTCAATCAATTGCTACTTTTTCTCATTACAGTGTTGAAACAAATTTCATTAGTCCAACCGTGATGGTGAGGCTAATAAGAGCGCTACTAAAAACCAAAGCTATCGAAGAGTTCCGATGCTCCAATCAGGTAACGATATCAACAAACGAAAATAAACTTCACATTACAATTAAGTCAGTAAAATGTGACGAGGTTTTACGATCTTTAAATAAAAAATTCATTAACTTCGTTTTTCTTTACGATTTCTTGAAATTCGTACTGTGTATTATGAATATTTTTTTAGAATTTTCAAATGAATAACCCGAAATTTGTAGAGCATGCCAAATGAAGAAAACCGAGAATTCTTAAAACGAAAGATGATTGTGCGTTTTTTTGGAACAAACACTTTCTTGCAGTCAATGAATAAACGATTGCCGCAATAAAAACGAATACATGATGAGTGTGAACAAGTGTGCTTTGAATTTCGAAGAATACAAAATATTTCTGACTCAGTTGTATTGGCGTTCGAAATTTGCACGTTATAATGGAATTTTTATACTTAAAAATCTTACTAAATATTTGATGATTAATGTATAACAAAAAATGTACAGAGGTCGCAAGTGTTGGGTAACAAAATCGAGATGGAAATCACACAGCTGGTGGAACAAAATCCGACGTTATTGCGATTGGGTTTGCACCTCGAGTTCAACGACGCAAGACATCGCGTTGCTGCTCACCTGCAGCGTAACATCGACAGGAGTGAGTAGTCCAAATTCCATTCAGAAGAAATGAAAACATAAAGTGTAATTTCGAACATTGATAATCGATTCAAAATTTTCATATTTGTATATTATCACAGAAAAATATTTTCCAACAGCAGAAATCCGTGTTCCCTGAAACTCACGGAACGAAATAAGCAACGCAATTATTTTTTACAGAAAAAAAACACGTTGCGATGACTTTTACATGGTATCTACGAGACAAAATCTTTCGAACTTGACGAACAGAAAAAATACTTTGACGAATTACGAGCTTGCTTATTGATCCTGTGATTTACAGCAAAGAAAAAAATACGCTTTTTCTTTCATCCTTCATTTCATCTTTCTTTTCTTTCCATCCAGATGGGAGCCAGTGTATGGGAGATTATGACGACTATATGAGTAAATACTCATAGAAAGAGAAAAAAAAATACACCCAATTTATAAAAACGAAAAAGCCTTCACAAATCGCTTCGTAGTCTGATATAGAGCTTGTCATCAACCATTCATCCAAATCATCCTGCTATTGTTCACTCATTTTTCTTATCTAGCCTAGAGGCATCGAGGTAATTATGATCACCCGGAAATCCTCCCCCCCTGCCCTTTGGCTCGTTAGGCATGTTTTTCGCGTTAGAATCCCTTCAAAACAATTTTCGTACAGTTTTCCTTGTAAAACAAAAAGTCTATCTATTCTATTGAATTCAATCACAGTATGTACTTATGGAACATTTCTCTATTTAATGGCTGCATTAAAAAAAAAAAAAAAATTAACAGCAGTAAACTATTGGATAATATCGACAAATTTATCTGATACGATAACATTTACGACTATAGTGAAATGTCAATTAGAAAATCCCTCATTAAAAGAAGTTTTAGAATTCATTCGATCCAACGAAATACTCACAATTGTATTATTAGTTTTCCTCCATCATTTTATTTGTCAATGACTAGTGAAAAAAACTTGGCAATTCTCGCTTTTTGTCCTTAAACATTTCAAGAAATTAAGGTCAACAACGTATTTGAAAAATATTTATAAAATAAAAAGAAAAAAATGTTTATGAATTTTCAATTTAAAATCAGAGTCCCTGTTTTCAACGTTTCGAACGATTTTTAGTGATTGAAAGGAAAACAAAAATATTCTCAACCTTCTGATGGTTAATATCGAAACGTTATCTCTAATTGGTTTATTTTCCTTGGGTTAGTTTGTCGTGTCGAAGCTTTGGAACGTGCCAAGACCGTTGCGATCGGTGCTGGTCCTGGTGGCTTCTCCGTTCTCCCTGCAGATGCCTTTAAAGATCGATCGTAGCCTTATAAAAAAATAAACCAAAAAAAAGTACAATATATAAACAGCGCAGTGAGTAAAATTATCGTCAGACTTTCCAGTCCTCAAGTTTTAAAATTTGTCTCCACGTTTACTGTACGTTCTCGTGACATTGAATTTGTGAACTTGTTAACAAGCTAAACACCTCGTTTCGACGATAATCGAGTCTCGAGAAGTAACTTTTATGTTCACCCTGACACCGTGCTCGCAATTACTTGTACATTCTTTATTTTTCCGTGCAAGTTCTCCCTTTTGTTGATTTTGTTCTTGTTCGTAAATAAAATCAATTTATAAATTACACTCCCAATTCACAATAGTTCATTCAAACCGTAACAGAGATACGATGAAATATTCATCAAATTTCCGATGAGTGGAAAATACACGAAAACAGCAAATCGTACTAATTGAAGAATAAAAAGTAGGATCCCGTTTAGCGGGATATAGTATGACTTTAATGAACTCTCATCAATCACGCATCTTCTGCACAATTTTTCTTTCTTTCTTGCTCTATTTTCAATCACTTTTCTTCTCTCATAGAGCTCCTTCTACTTTCGCTCTTTTCTCATCTCTTTCTTTGTTCTTATTTCTATCTTTTTGTATATATCGACGATTTTGACGAAGTAACGTCATTGGTTGAGAATTAAATCACTGGTAAGCTCGAAGTGAAAAGAATTTATGGAATTAATTACATTTGTAATGATAATTGTAATCAAGATTCAAATCGGGCTCTTAATTCAATCAGGAAACAAACTCAACTGAAAGAATGTTTGTTTGTTCTTGAATTCATTGAATTAGGAAATAATTTTTCCTATTTAATGTCGATGCTACGAATATACAATTAGAAACACAAAAATTTCTGGTTACAGACATGAACGATTTCTTACGAGATACGAATGTGATATTGGTCAATGAAAAACGTTTTTGTTTTTTTTAAATACTGAATCGATGAATCAACACTTGTACAGACAATTTTAAATGACGGGTGAATGTTCATTACTCACGAACACAATGTTATTTCCTCAACAGTACGGAAAGACCTAACGCAGCGGCTACAGTTCAGATTCTTTAACATGAACCACAGGAAACCCGCCCTAATTCAGTGAAGGTAGCTAACGATCGCGTTCCTGAATTTATTTTTACTTTTTTTTTTACAGTTTTTTTTTATGGTTACGTGTCTAACGAAGAGTTTCATACGAGATTTTTTTCAGTCTGACTATTAATCTCGGTTTTGTTACTCTTGCGTGTGTCAGAATTGCTTGTGCATTCGCTTGAATATTAACACGAGCTTTTGAGAATGAGCGTTTGATAGGCGCTGAATAAAAAAATATTGTGAAATTATTGCTATTAAAATATGTTTTTATATATTTCTCGACGATTACAAACGATATCAGGATTTGAACTTTTATGCTATTTCATTTTTCGAGTTTCTCATAACTCTTTTCAGGCTATTAACTTTCTTATAATAATTAGTCTCGAAATTGAAAGGCTGCTCTTGATACGGTATTTTCAAGAGTTTAGAAAGTTTAATTAATTTTGAAGTTCTACAATTTGGAAGGAATGTTGAAAATAATATTCATTCTTCGAATCGTCCGGCAGTTTTGGTATTAAAAAACAAAAAAAAATCATCTTGTGTGGTAGATATTGTCGAGCAAGTTTATTGAGATTTTTTGATTGTTAATGCTATAATAATACAAAAAAAAATACGTGTTTCACGACTTGGTTTAACGATTTTGTAAAAATGTACGACAATTTATTCCTTCTGTTCTGTTCGAGGAATCACCAGGGGGTTTTCTCGATATATCGACTTATCAAAAACCCTCGCGATATAAAGTTGTCACGCGTTAATACGCACGCTAAGTTTTGCCGGTGCAACACGAATATCAGTATGGCGTGACGGCTCCGAAAATCCCCTTGAGCGTTTTAATATGCGTTTGTAAGAGAAATTCAACAATTTCATGGAACGCCAAGCAACCAAGGAACACTTTAACACGCACTGATAGAATCCCACGAATAATCGTCGAATTATAATATCAATGACTCTCAGAAATTCATTCGTTTTTTTATGTAACACAAACTTAAAAGTTTTCCGGATTTCACCCAAGAGATTTTGAAGAATACAGATTACACGCTGTTTTTTAAATCAACTATTTATCTTCCAAAGTTTGGAATCTTCCAAAGTAGACAAATATGAAAACATCAACTAATGTTTCCGATTTTTTTAAAACGATTCCGATCGAAACGGATCGTTCTGATCTTCAATTCAAAAAAATTTAGCCAGGAGGTTGTTTTTTCATTAATTGTATGACTACATTGTTAACGAATGTTTACTAATGACGACTACTAACCCACTGCCTTCTTTTTCAGGACTGTGAAGTGTGAATTATACGATACTTTTGATTTTTTCCATTTAATTTTCAGTTTGTAGTTATAATAATTAACAGCAATTAATACACGATAGTGTAGTGCAATTTTTTTCCATCGAGGTTACGATTTTCGTTCAAGTGTTCGCGCGAATGAAAAACACATTTTTTCAAAATGCGAGATACAACTTTTGGAACTGATTGTTAAAAAGAGAATTGTCGATATAAATTCAAGAGAATGAGAACATCGGTCTAGTATATTTTTGTATGTTTATTTACATGGATACACATAAAACGCATAGAAGTACCGAAATGTAATCAAAACCGGATTTAATTAGAGTCTTTCGTGTTTTTGACATGATGAATAATTGAAAAAAATAAATAAAAAAATTTCAATACCAGACAGAGTGACGAAATGTTTCTCTATTCTTTCATCGCTTCGATGCGGTTTTTATTTATTTCACCGCATCGCTCATGCCCGGATTTTCCATTTATTTTTTGGAGTTCGAAAAAGAGCTGTTTCGGTTTTGTTTGTTTGTAAAAACAAGTATCACCCCTTGATTTCAATGGATCACATGATATTGTGGTTTTAAACCAACTTCGCGTATCGCGATTGACGAATCAATGGAGAACAGAATTTGTTGTCGGTTTGCTTTTTTTTTCCATAAAAAATACATTAAAAATACGTCACAGTGCTCAGAAATATTCGGTCTTCAATAAATAACGTTGGAGATCCATTGAAACACTTAAACGGAAATACGTACGATGGGAAGTAAATGAACAATTTTTCACTAAACATTTATCTCTTCAACCCAAAAGCATGATACGAAAAAATGAGAATTGAACGTTTGTTTATTTTTATTCATTTATTTATTTTGTTTTTCTTGATTCAAAATAGCAATGTATTTTGAAAAAATCGAAGGACAGATTATGACACAGTTTGGGGTGTTTGTTGCAGTACGGCAGTCCCGGCTCGAGGTGGCGACATCTTTGTCCGATTTGACGCTCGCCTAGGTATTGTGTTACAAATTACTATGACACAAAACAAATATCAAGTAAATAATCAACGTCGAATTTCAATCAACGTTGCACAATTAAATCATTTCATTGTTGCATGCCGCATGTTTGATTGCTCTAACAGTTTTAAACTCTCTCGTCGAGAGCCGGGTAACCAAGTATCTCCTTCCCTGGGCATGGAATATGGTAATCGCGGCTATTCACGAGAGGGTTGATTTTTTTTTCAAATTTCTTTTTTGATTTATGTCAATTTTGTTATGATGTATTTCGTGATACTGCGAAAAATATTTGGAGGTCTACATTGATGTTGAAATGTTGCTCTCGTGGAATTTTTTTTTTTTAATTCGAATCCAGTAGGAGCTCGTGTTCGACCCTATAAAATTTCCGACGACAGATTTTCGTGTATGTGTTTGAAAAAAATCTATTCTCATGTCGCATAACGAGTTTGGTCCTCGTTCATTAAAAACTCATTGCGAATCTCTTGACGATTTCGTGATTGTACGATCATTTGCATCACACACACTCCGTGTGTTCATCTCAAATTTGCATAAAATTTACATGATGGATCATTTGTGAAAAGACTTTCAACAGCAAAACGATTTTTTTGTAGCTGCAAAAAAAAGAAGTTTTTTTTTTCATTTCGTAGAAATTCTGGTTCACCATTATAAATTCGATTTTTTTCCTCCATACGCTGCTCATCACAGTTCTCGGAAAATCGTGAAATATTATAAATAATATATTGTCCGCATTGCTATTTCGATACTCGATAGAATCGTTTATTTCAACTTTTAAATAAATTGAAACATATTCAATTTTTTTAATACACTTTTATGGAAAATCGCGAGGCTCGCGAAATGTGATTTGGTGAATGAAATTCAGGGTCGAATATGTTTCATATACACACTGGATTTATGTTTCGACTGCTGTTCGATACGGAAAATGACTGAATATTCCATACTGTTTCCCTAGAGGAAAACCTATCATTTTGAATACAGTTTAAAATCATCTCCGTCTCTTCTTGATGCAATCCAAGAAAATTAATCACCACCTCTCAAATTTGTACAGTTACTTAGAAAACGATGTACATTTTGTTATGTTGAAAGTTAACACGATTAACATAAGGGAAATATTTATTTAAAGCGTGGAAATGTAATAAATGCTATTGTACTGAAAACTTTTGTGCTTTCGACCGAGGATTTGGTCGTCAATGTAATTAAATTGAGAAACCCTGACTTTTTGTAAAAAAAAAACTCACGTCCTCTTTCCTATCGTGCCTATAAATTGATACATAGATCACGTTGGAAAATCTTACAGGTATGAAGGATTAGTGAGAATTGAAAGTAATCTAGTTTAATGAAAACGAGAATCCTCAGGCGTCGTTCGTTTGACCGGGCCAAAAGCTCGGTCAATCGTATTGTCTCTGCCTCCGGTTTGCAAATGAACCTATTTGTATTCAATCCATTGATCGATTTTGACCCCCCGCCTCGTAATCCAATTGCTGTTTCTCGGAAATATTCAAATTGTTCAAATTTCGCAAAAACTTTTCACGCGTTTTGTTTTTCACCGTATTTATTAATTTTTTTCCGTCATTAAGTCTCTTTTTCTTATCCGATGCAATGCGTGAAAACAAAATAAAAAACAAACGATCGTCTCACATAATTTTCTTTCCGTTTTGGAGAAAATTCAGAGATTTGTTTTCCTCTGCGTGTGGAATGAGTTTTTCAGCGTTGTTCCATTCCTTGTCGAAGTCCTTTTCCCTGTTGTATAAATTGTCAAATTCTCGGAAATAGTATATACGGATCGTCCCACGCCTTCTACTAAAAATCGGTTCGTAGTTAATAAAATTTATGAATTAATTTCAGTTCAGGACCGTAATAAAAAAAATGGTTTTTGTTCCGGTTCCCTTCGTGATGGTTTATTAATTATTGAAGTTGAAGATAAAGCTTCTTTCGTATAAAGCATAGAATTTTGTAGAAAAAACTGTGCAGTGACAGTATTCAATTTTCACCAGTCCTTCCAGTCAGAAGTTTAGTCTATAAAGCCGATTGAAAAAAAAAATCCTAAAGACTCGAAAACTTGGTATATTAGAGAGCCAATGCTTTCAGAACTGAACTTTGGAAGACAAAAAAGTGTTGCTGTATACTTTTATTGTAAAATTTCCGTAGTATGGCTTGCTCAGAGAAAACGTGTCTTTCAAATTCAATTGTTCACGTCTTATGAGTAGAAGGTTTTGGAATCGATTATTGATTTTTCGACTCGCAATCGGGTCTCAAACTTGGTCGTATATTTTGAACTATTGATTTTAGCAATTGCGGTTTCAAAATATTCATCGATACGATTTATGAAAAGAAATCTTTGACGTTTGTTTATTTATTTGAAAAACTGTTTACAAATCTTTTTAATCATTCGCTTATTTATTTTTTCGTTCTTTTGCCAATTTCTCAAGCTCCAGAATATTTTTGGTACCTCTCGCCGAAAAAATCTTTTACTCATAGTATTTCGTGGAGTAATACATACACGTACAAGCGCGGCCATACATACGTGAATATTGATGGGCCAGAAGTTTTCGTATAATAACTCGACGGGCTATGAATGCTCTCTATCTTTTATGCTCGTTCGTGATTTCAATCGAACTCTCTTCTTTTTATCTATTTTTTTTGTTATCTTTGTATTTTTTTACGGCTAGGAGCGAGATGAGGGAGAAAACGAAATGCGAAGGAGGAATAGAAAAATAGAGATTGAAGAGCAGTGCCGAGGAATTGAACCCCGTTGCAGAGGGGAAGAGGAAGGGATGAAAGAACGCTGGAGAAGTAGAAAAAAATCAGAGGAGATGGAGTCGCGAAAAAACGTCAAATAAATTAAAAAACGAACGAAAAAAAGGGAAAAAGAGAAAAGAAAAGAAATACGGGGGAAAAAAAGCCTCTGGTGAATTGACGGGAAAATACGAAAGCGAAGTAATTGCAAACGGTACACTTACTGAAGGCCTCGAGGCCTAGAGATCCTACACAATCCGAAATGAGAATGAAAAGAGAAAAATACTAGCGAATGAGTGAAATATGCAATAATTGGCTATTCAAGCATTCAACGAAAATTAATGATTCTTATAAACTCCCGTTTCGCTTGGTTCGAAAAAAATTTGTCTCCGGGCGTTAACGATTATTGGAAGATCGTCAGTTACCTAAAATTCGGCACGTACGATCCATGAAACCGCAAACACGATTTTGTTCTCTAGTCAATAGAGAAAAATCACGATCCAGATGCTACGATACTATTTTACGTTCTCGTACGAACCAAAAATAAAACGGCGGTCTCTATATCATCCGATGGCCTTTACATTGTCTCGCGAAATTGCTCGGACAGTACCGAAATAAAATGTGAAAAAGCCTCCAGAGAAGATAGTATGGGGTCAAGGATTTAAAAAAAGGGATTGAAAAAAGAAAACCAGCGTGGTTGCGTACTATTGTAAAATAGGGTAAAAAAAAATGCTCAAAATTTCCGTAGAATTTCCTGACGATTTATTTTGTAATTGGAGTTTGTTGCACTTTTCCCTGGCAGCGAAAGATGACTGGATAGGCTGTGTGTTTGTTTTATTTTTTACCATCTACGTCCAAGTACGCCAGAGCCTGTCTGTTTGAATTTATAATATATTTTTTTATCTGATTCGATTTCTATTCCGCTTTCGCATACATAGAAACGCTTTTTATCAATCGAATTCTTGCACCTCGTGGACTAACAGCTATCGACTCTCGTGGACGAAGGTCGATGGATATCGAGAATTTGCTGCTATGCCATTGCGCGATTTTTCTTTTTCTTTATGAAATGCGTGAAACTTAATGCAAAGTTCGAATTTGAGTTGGAACAACAAAACGAAGAATGTGAAGAAAAAACAGAAATTTTGACAATATAAATTGAACAATAATTATTCAAAAAAGTGAACCAGAATGATTGCTTTGGAACGAAACCACCGGGTGGTTCGTGGGCAGCTTTCAAAAACTGCGATAACTTATGCAGGAAACAAAATGAACATTGAAGATGAAAAAAAAACGCAGCCTAATTTTTTCGAATCTTTTTCCAATACGAAAAGAGAAACTAAATTACTCCATCATCTTCGGATCATGACAGAAAAAAATCTTAAATTTTTAACAGCGTCGAATGTCCACGGGAGTTCGTGTCAAATTTCTTGAGGGAAAAAAATACTGAAACTTTTAGGACATGCAAATGAGGTAGCTCCTGAATTTACGATCTCTGTCATCGAAGCGTTGAAATTTAGGAGTAACCCCTTGGGGTCACGTGTGTGTATCTTGTTAGGACGGTCGGGAACGACCAACATATGGATTCGAGCATGAGATCTCAATAGGAATAGATATCACGTTCGACAAACTGAGCAGCCGTGCATGAAGTCTCACAGAGACTAAATGCAGCTTTTAGAACAGAACGCGGTCATTTTCAACTGCAAAATTTCGGAGAAAAAAACGAAAGTAAACAAACAAATAAATACCCAGTAACATTTGTAAAAAAAGCATTTCATGGCCTGTTGTTTTCGTAATTTAGTACTAATGCTACTGTCTTTCGCTGTATAATCGAAGGCAAGAGACAGAGAGAGTCTCTCTGATGTCGATGAACGAAAAAAAAAAAGAAAAAAAATTTGGCCCGAGCTCGTGGTCGCCCTGAAAGAGTAATAAATCCTCTGAGCTTCGTCCAAAAGTTCGAGTTTCCTGCTCGTGACGGACGATCGTGATTTACGGGACAAAAGAGGTTATTTCCAAACCTCCGGTCATCTCCCATCTCTCATCCCTCGAAAAAAGGAAAAGAAAAAAATAAAAAATTGGAGCTGCGAAAAAAGTAACATACTTTGTGAATTCGTCACTGTCTATTTCAACTTCTAAGGGATATGGTGCACGTAATAGTTTGGAATAGATGTCATGATAATTCTAATAATGCGGTGATACTTGAATGCCTTCTTTGTTTTGTTTGATTAACAATTTATTTATTTGAACCTTTAACCCTCCTCAAGCACTTAATAAATGACGAACATACGATAAAAAAAACTGTTTAAATAAATCTCAATGTATCTATAGCTCACCGTTCACGCTTTTCATCGCGATTATTTCAGGCTAGAAACATTTTTGAGGATCCTTCAAGGTCGAGACAATTGGTTTAGAAAGTATTTTTCAATATCTTTTTCGATCAAAACTAGTATCAATGTTGGTTTTATATTGATATGAAAAAAAAATTATGAGATGACGAGAGAAATAACTTGGTATCAATTACTGAAATCTACTTCGTGAAGATTTTTATGAATCCAAATTTGACTTTACTTATTTACAATACTCAAAAAATATAAGAATATCGCAATGATCAATCAATACATATTTGTAAAAAAAAGTTTAGCCACATAATGTCATATGAGTTTACTACAATCGACTAAGAATTCTTGAACCTTTTTCCCATTCAATCGATTTGTTCTAGATCTTTGAAGGATCACAAGGTTCTCGAACCTACGATAATTCGCGAAAGAAATTTATAAGCGTCTTTGAGCTCTATAAAAAAAAAAATGATAATTAAAAAAAATCTTTAAAAAATACGATAAAATTTTGTTTAAATAAGAAACAAACATAAAAAACGTGAATAAAATGAAACTTTTTCATCATTCTGTTTTGTAGGTCGTTTGCGTCGAATGGGAAGGGCTTCCCGTGACTACACCGTTGGCTGGGCGATGCACTGATCCTTGAACAACATGCGAGAAACCTAAAGAGATGAACGAGAATTTCGACGCCATATTTGCGAAAAGAATAAACAAGGAAAATTCGAGCGCTACAAACGAGATTTTTAGCCTTTTTTATACGCGCATGGTTACCTACAAAAGCATATATCTAAATATATAATTGTAGCAACGATGTCGCGCATAGTGCAGGAGAGACGAAAATCCAAAAAAAAAGGCGAAGAAAGAGACAGCGAGAGTAAGAAAATCTGTGACAAAATTATCCATCACCTCGTGTCTGTTCAAAATATCAATGCGAAGCTCAGAGCCTTTGGAAAAGCTGATTGTAAGAGACTCATTAATATTAATTGGCAAGGAGGATTTACACGAGACACGATAAACGTATTATGCATGTAAACACGTATTTATACTCACAATTCAACATCAAGCCAAGATTTATCAAAATGAAATTCCTTTCATTTATTCTAAGTATTAATATTTAAACAACATATTTATTCGTGTTTGAAAACAATAGGATTCTCTTCGAATAAATCTGTGGCCTAAAATGTCTTTTTTTTTTTTTTTTATTAAATGGATTATTTTTCTCGGCGTATTCTCTCTCTTCGTCATTTTATTCTCGAAACATTCAACAACTTTGCGTAGAGAGGAGCGTTTCACGTGATACACAAAGAAATATTCTCGTTTTTTGTTTGTTTTTCTTTTCCGGATTCTACACGACCAACGAATCACTGCTTTTGTTTAAAGTCGCTCTCGAACACGCAGTCCTTCCTAATAATGGCGCACCTGAAATTTACGATTTAAGATCGATCGAATCCCTGTCAGGGTTCACATATACACGTTCAAAGAATATATATATATTATATATGTAATATTATAGAACACAATGCCACCAGCAGCCTCCTTCGCACTTTTATTATTGATAAATATTTTAGAATGTATTGTACAATTCATCATGAGCGTTTATATTTAAAAACCCAAGATGACGGTCGCTTCGATTGGCGTTAATGATTTTTACTCCTTTTCTCCCTCCTCGATCACACCTAACCGACTCCCTGTATTCCTAAGAGACTTTTTTGCCCGTGAATACTCTCATGAAACTGTGCGCCTGAAAAAATATGTCCATCCTGCGAAAAAAGCTTTTAGCGTCATATTTATCTTTATTTAACGGAAATAAAAATGTATTCAAATACGGATTTTTGATAGCATTATTGCATACAACAGAAATTTGATTTCGAATCAAACCGGTTGCAAATATTTACTGAGAAATAACATTTCGCACGCTACGCTGCTGTTCATTTCCGCTATTTTTTCCTCCGCTTTCAATATAGTACCGATTTTATAGAGACGACAAAATACATTTCGAAATTAATTTTTATATCGCTGCACTCAAATCGGATGAATATTTATGTAATCCCATTTCGACTGAAAATAAATTTGCTCAGAATTCATGTCGATTTTAATCAAACACATTTTTACTCCCGTTAAATAATTGTTGTTTTCTTTCTCATTTGTAAGTCAAGCGAATTTGCTGAGAGAAAATAATGTTTTTGTAATTTTCGCTCTTCAACTGAGCCCTCGTGCTTGATTTTATTTCCGGGTATAAATATAACGTTGTGATGAATTTAAGTCGACTATTGCGCATGTGGATAATAATGATAGTTAATATATTGCGTATAGCTATTGTACTACTATGAGTTAGTCGAGCCTACGAGATTTGCGGGTCTCTATTGCTTTTTCAGAGTGTTTTTCTTCCCCTCGTTTTTTTTTCGATGCAAAATCGTGCTTTTTCAAATCTTTCTCTGTTCTTACATTTGTACATCACGTAAAAATACGACGAGGAGGAGGAAAGGGTTGAGTGAATCTCGTCGTAAAAAATATATTTGCAATTGGGCTTTATCCGCTTATGCAAGAAAAAAAGGAGAAAAAAAAATACAGAAAATGTGAAATATGTGGGACATCAGTTTTTTATATTGTGACAGTTACAAATGATCATTACGACGGGACGAGGATGTTTCGTGTTTTGTGAGCTCTAAAGACCCGCAAACTTCGACGTTCAAAACATTATTTAATCACTAATCCAATAATTAATTCGTCGTGATTGATTATTGTTTATTAATATCTTTAAGCGTCGGTACGAAATAAATCTGTACATATTGTCATAAATGTCGTTTCAGCTCGATCATTGTGAGGCAACAAATGCTATTATTAATTATGTGCGTTTTCAGTGGTTATAATATGCTTTGTGAGAATGGAAAAGTGTGAAAGGAAGGGGATGAGAGTGTGAAAAAGAAGAAAAAAGGGAGGGAACGAAGGGATGATGAAGATAAATAAATGATTACTGTGAAAATGTTGGACGTTTGAGTGATTGAAAGTTCAAATAATGAGTGATTGCGCGATTGACTGTATTTTTATTTATGCATTGTCGCTTCAATGGAAACGAAAGATACGAGATTCAGAAGAATTAGTTTAACGATGAAAAACAAAGGATTCAATATTAACAAAAGCGTCCGGACCCACAGAAATACTGACGAAAAAAAGTGTTACGTGTCGATTTGGTATCCAACGAAAGAGTTGAAGGACGATGCGGATATAATTGTGATGGGCATTGAATTTTAAATATGGAAGAAGAGACAAGCCAGAGAGAAGGAACAAAATAGAAACATTCAATTATAAAATTGAGAAAACAGATAAATGGCGCCGTGCATTGTTTCTCAGACAAAAAAAAACGACGATAAACTTCTGCTCAGAGTTTCATGACCGAGGAACATTACACACTGAAGCATTTACCACGTGAAGCATTTTCGATCTCTTATTATTTTATCAACTTATCACCGACATTGCGCTCCTGATGTCTACGCTAATTTTGGAAAAATCGTTACCTTTGGCCGTTGAGTTTTCAGACACGAGAGCATCGGTTTTATTTAACTTTTAACGTTTATCAGACGGTGAAAGCGAAAGACAGACGAATTTACGGACGTCTCAAAAAACGAGTGGACAGCAAGTCCAGTAAAAAAAAAAATCATCAGTTAAAATCGATAAGCATCTGGCGTCGGACTACAGAGCCAACAAAAAAACATAAAACGGTACAAATGTATGAATTTTTGAAAAGTCGGTCCACTGCAGAGCCCAGCGCCCCAAAAAACGGTTTTGATCATTCTCTCGTCTTTACGCTCACCATCGATCTCGGCGATCAAATTATTCACGTTTATTTTGTTAATTAAAAATATACTCGAATCCTATCAGAAAATTATCTTTACTTTTGAACGCTCGTGATGTCACGTAAGAAATATTTTCGTCACGGTTTCTCGTCGATCGCGACGCAACCTCAAACTCATAATCTCTGAGTAGATGCCATCAAGAATAATCTGTTTTCCTAACGATCGAAAAAATGTATGAATGTTTCGTTAAAATATCAATCATCTCAAATCTTATTAATCTTGTTACAATTGTCAATGTTCGTGATAGTATTTACACAAGTCGACGATGAAAAAATAAAAATAAATAAATCAATAAAATGACGGTGCTTTAGGTACCAATCACACACTTTAGCCACACAAATGAAGAAAATAGAAAATAAAATGAAAACTCACGCGCGCACGATGAAAGCCTTGCTACCCTTATTATCTTGTAACAAAAGATTTCAATAAAAATAATGAAAAAAAATGTTCCATATCACTTGATCTGTCTCTCTCTTCCCCTCTCACTCCTTTCTCTTTCTATCTCCTTCTCTCTCTATCTCTGTCGGGATTGTAGAGCTTGTCCAATTCCGTAAATAACTTGTGTGAGAAAAAAGCAATACCAGTTTTTTCATACTTTAGAATTTCGTGGATTCCCTGACAATCAAGTTTTCCCGATAACGCGAACAGCTTGCGAAAGACAGCGACATCAAATCCCACAAAATATTCTTCAATTAATTCGTACCATTCTGGGCAAAATGGTATGATTGAAATACACCCGAAAGTATTAGAAATATTGAAAATATTGTAGTAGATTCGACTTGATATAATGGATTTTGAGGTGCAGGAAAGATTAGTAGTTTTTGGAACTGCCAACAAAAAAATAATTCAGCCACAGGTGTCATGTCTTTCTTTGCAAGCTTAACCCTGGGTTACTACTCTTGCGTAATTTTGGCCCACGCCAAAACCGTAATTCTTGACTAATTCGAGATGCATTTTATTCAGTTCCAGTGAAACGAACCACTTTTAACATCAAGTCCTTCATAATTCACTTAGTCAAGATTTGTATTGTTTTGTTTTTTCGACGACAGAATATTTCAAAAAAATCTTTTCCCGGAGCTGATAAAAAAATTTGTTTCCGGATTGATTTTACGAAGTGACGATTTCTTCAGTTTAAATATTTCTAAATTCAAATTTCCATGCTAAATGGAAACTTGAGAATAAATTTATTGCGATGAGCATCAGAGACGCGATGCAGTGAACACATTTAAATGGTTCAGCGGATTTTTGGTTTTGAATCGCCAACAAAAGTTGATGATTATTTAACGGCCAAGAAAGAGGTAAATCGCACTTGTCAAGCGAAAGTCACTTTTTCTCGTATAAATTTTTAAACAATTTTACACCCGGTGACATTTGACACCTGGTAAGTGGCAATGCCTACAGTTCCATCCAGTAAAATCTGGAAAGTGTTTTTGACCATTTGTTTTCCCTTTACTGAATAACTGAAAATGATTATTTTGGATAATCAAAACCCCATTCCCTCTCATGAATCCGATTCGATTATTACGATTTGAACAGATTTATTTGGGACTGTATTCGCAATGGAGGTCACGTCCTTTTCATTGCGAGCTATAAATGTACCGCTGATAATGCAAGTACGGCTGCCAAAGACCATTTATGCATGCACAAGTAATACACACACACACACTCATCCGCGTATAAATTTATACATGAACACGTGGATGGATTCGACTAAGCGTGCAGCCCAGGGCGTTAGGGGATTTGCGTCCATTCATAAGTAAAGCGTTTCGCGAAGCGCTTTGGTTAGCTCCAGGATGAGGATCCAGAGGGATCATTGCATGGCCAAGCATTCGAAACTCGACAAAAGCGTCTAATCCGACTCGTGGAACGTAACGATGATGCCATAGACCGATGGATACGCGTTGTTCCCTGAAATCCCTCATCCCTTGTTGAACTCGCTATCATAATCGAAGCCATCTCTCGTACGTTTACGCTTCTGTGAGATCCAGTTTCCCGACGATATCTTCTTCATCTCGACTTCACGTACATCCACGTCTTTCAAATTGCCATAAACTCAAACTTTCACAGCTATAATAATCAACTTAATCAATAGTTGATTCGAGTATTTTTGGCGAAACAGCAAATTGTCATAATTGCACACTTAGCTCTGGAAATAAAGTTTCGAACATTGTTGAGGCGTTTATTTCGTTAAGACAACGAATGGCATAAATATATAAAGTTACATATTGTTGCATTCTGTCGAACGAGTTGTAGAAATAAAATCAATATTTATTGCTTACTGATTCTTATTTGGCTTGAAATATTGTAGCCAAAAGTATCATGAAAATTTGTTGGCATACAGTTGAAAAAAAAAGGGATAAACTTTTATATGGAGATACCAAATCATGAACGTTACGACTTTTCGTTTGATAGTGATATGTATTTAGGATTTTACGATGCAAATTGGTAATCGAGTTCGTGGCTTTTCGGCCCGTGCTCCTACTAAAGCTTGATCTTTCATAGCCAAAGGATACACACAGAGAAGGCCTTTACGATGCACAGTTGAGAGAACTGCAATCGTAATATATATTCCATGGGCAACCACCCTTATACACAGCGAAATATCTCTGGTATGGGGAAAATCGATCCTATCGTTTCTAATTGAAATTACAGCGTTCTATACGGGCTGACCGAGCCGCTCCAATCGCAACGAAATCCGATAAACCTTCAATTTCATTTCCATCGATCGGTGACGAGATTTCCCATCCTTTAAATATCTGTATCTTTTCATACAGTTTCATACGAAAGTATTGTTTTTTTCGACTTGTCGTCAATGGACCTTCTACGATCGCTCAAGTGTCAGACCGTGGAGAATGTTCATAATATTTCGTGCATCCACCCTTGTGTGGACAGACATCAATGAAATTTTGGTAATGTCACTGGCTTCATCGAGTACATTTGATTCTGAATTATTTTTGTAGCGCAACTGTCTTGTCGACAGGGTTTCTCCATTCACATTGTAACTTTTATACACACGAGACGATTTATTGCAAATTTAGATATTTACATTTTTACGCATTCAAAACTGGTGAACCGTAATAAAAATAATGTATAAATATATTGTTTGCACGTTTTCCCAGGCTTAACTGTATCGCCTCAATTTTTACTGGGATGTTCAAGGTGAAATTTACGTTATAATCCGTTTGGTGTAAAAAATTGTCAACTCTGGACGATATTAACGAAATGAGAGCCTGATTTTTTTCGTTATATCTCAGGTAACGTGTTATATTGCCTCTTAATAGTTAGCCAACTGGAAACTTCTTAGCTGCACCATTGGGAGTGCTTTCGAGGGATTATGCAATCTTGCTAACGACCCTTGACACGCTACTTTGTCAGGCAACTAACAGAGAAATATAGCAGGCACTCGATTGGACTTCTTGCAAACGAGCTTTCCCTGATTAACACACAAGGCTAAACCGTCAGCTAATTGACTCTTGTCCCTTAAATTTTTCAAGGTAAAAATTTTACGGCAGTTAAAAAAAAAAGATGCGAAAGTGGAAAAAAGCGTTAAAATTATAAATTCTTATTCAGCCCCTAGTAGATTTTTTTCGCAAATCTTCTCATATGAGATAGCCGAAATTATTTCAATAAAATTTAAAATCAAACATTAAAAACAAATCTCCACGTACTACGAATGATTTATTTGCGTGGCCCTTACACTGAGAAGGTCCTTTAATTGAGCTCTTTCAAGTAAGGAATATATCACAAAAAGAAATCGTTACGGTATTTTGAAGACGATATTATACAAAATGTAGTGAGGCCAATAAAATTATGAATGGATGGAGGAGATATGACCATAAATTCATATCTCCTCAGTCAGTCAGTCCCCTATTCTTGCTATATCCTTGATTCACGATAGTGAGAAGCACGAGGGAAAGAAACAGACTCAAATGTCACTAGATCACCCCAGACTTTTTCTTCCCTTCCCTTTTCTTTTTCCACGTTAATCTTACACATTCTACGAAGCTTCTACCGTGCTGATCATTTTGTATGTCTATACACATAGTCAGATAACTCTCAAGTCAGCTGTTTCACTTCACTTCCGGTACTTCTAGATCTTCCATGCTACTTTTTTTTTTTTTTACTTCTATCTTACTCTTTCACCCATCGTTGTCCGTTTCTTACGACTTGGTACAACCCTATGTGATCATCATCATTGTTCTTCACCGTATAAAAGTTATGGCGAAGCCCCCGAGGCCGAGCAGGAACATCGTCAGCGTCCTTTTGGAGCCGTTTATCATGAGACACAGTGAAGTCTTCCAGTTTTTGACTCAACGTCGAACGAAAGTCAATTTTTATTGCAAAAATATTTGACGTTAACCTACAGTTACGCGAGAATATTTTTGCCCAATTTTTGACCAGAATCAAATCTTTATTACGTTTTTCAAAAAGATTTCATGAATTTATTATAACACGTTGCATATTTATTGAGTCATTTACGTCAATAATTATTTATTTTTTAGAGACAACATTTATTTTCGCTAAAATGACAATAAGTATATTGTCATTCGTGAAGATCGTTAACCTTGAATTTCTTGGGATGCTTGGGATTTGATAAAACGAAGAGAAAGCATTCAGTTTGATACTACATCGGCCTCTTAATTGCATTGCAAGAGTTCCTCATAATAATTTCGATAAATTTATCCCACTGTATTGAAATACTGATATCAAACTCGAAAAATATAAAGGCCATGATTGGCTGTTCCTATTTCTATCGTTAGTATAGAGGTCGTGGCTCGAGCCACCTGGGATAGTGAAACAGTGTGTAGCAACCCACTTTGTTTCAATATTCCTTATTTTCTCGCTTGCATGTACCCAGAAAACCTGGTCCATTATCAGTGCATCGCTCGGGGACAGAGTGTCCCATAAAGTATAAAAGTATAATGGGTTTTCGATGCCCAAGGTGTGCAAAAGTGGTCGATAAAGCAACAACGATGACAGAGCAATGATTCAGATGCATGAAAAACTTGTCCAGAGAAACATCGAAAAAGAGGACTTTTATTTAGTTTTTATGTTTTTTCGTTTTCACGGGGAACTCAAGGTTTTGATCTTTTCTCAAATGATGGAAACTTTCGATGTCACTCACATAACCCAAAATTCCAAGTTTGAAATTCACAACATTCTCCATTCGAACTCAATGGTGCTCGAAGATCCTTCCGTATATACACTGCAAGTGAACGGTTCAATTTTGCTGTGTTATATAGACGCTCCGAAACTAACTCGTGTACAATCCAACAAGTACGCTCACTCCTGACTAACTGCAGTAATAGAGAAACGTAAACAAGTTTCCTATGGAAGTTGAGAACGTTAGTGCTTGCCATTATTTCATAAAGCACATGCTGCCTTTGCACTAAAACTCGTCTCCCGAGGTCAGAAAGTGCTCAAGGGTTCAGCTAGTCAGGAATAATTTTATCACTAGACATCCGTGAGTGATAAATGTCTCAGTCGTTGTTCTCGTATCAATTACTCATTAGCGTATTGATTTTGAGATTGCTAATTGATTCATTTGGTCACGAAATACCCCTGACCCTTGATTCCTCAGCGAGGAAGTTTTTGCCCAACACTTTCATCTTAAAATTAATTCCAGAATGTCTAATCTTTCCTCAAATGAAAATTTGATAAAGTCGGATCATTTCAAAATTAGCACAAGATCCTTTGATTGATTGCTTGACTAACATTTATACATTTTATTTACCCGAAGTTTTATCATTTATTAACCAACATAATCTCTTATTTTTCGTATTTATTTATCATTTTTATAAACCAAATGCTCATTTTTCGGGTTAAGTGATAAAACGAAAAAGGTCTAGTTAAAAACCCATCAACGCTATGCTGTTGAATACTATTGTGCGGTCAATCATTGTTTGAATATTTAATTACCATGTCGAGAGAATACGATACGCAAAATTAAATATCATACTTCGATTTTTAAATATTCACGAAAATAAATGAAACAATGGAGGTCGGTTCCGTTATTTTCTGTTATTTGTACTCGAACCTTGAATTAGCTGAATTTATTTTTTGTTTTTTTTACACCTTTTGCATGATTATAATTGGAAAATGTCCTGAAGTTTTTTTTTTACGTCGCATCAACAGCTACATGTTTACATATTCAAACATTGTTTTTTTTGTTTTTTTTTTTTTTCACGGGAATGAACATACATTGTGGAATGAACTATATTTGTGACTCTTTTACACCAAATGATCGAACAAAAATCCCAGGGAAACACCGTTTTGAATAATGCCTCAAAACGTTTCGTCCTACAACATTTCCATCGCCTATTACTCAGACGTGGTTTGCGCTCGATGTCATTTTTATTTATTTTACTTTATTTTTATTTTGGTCGCGTGGTACCAAGAGAGGTGCAAGACCGAGGGAAATTGAGGACTCGAGTTTCTCGTCCGTTCCGTTGCACCCTCAGCTTCGAATGCCTATAGCCAGGGCATAAAACTTTTTTTCTCCCTCGAGCAATTTAACGCTCTTACCCCGTACTCTCAATTGGGTGAGAGCTTCTTTCTCTTTTTCCCTTTTCATACCCGGGAATTCTATTTTTTTCTTCTATTACCTCACTTATTCATTCCCTCCCATAACCGGTAGCGACGACTTGACGTTACAAATGACACGGAATGATCGTTCATTTATTGGGTAAAATAGGACAATTAGAATCATTAACCATGACTTTCTTCGATACTTACGACACTTTTATATTCTTTGCGACGTCAGATTAAAGATAGAAAAGTCCATGCAACGAAACCTAACTACAAATCAACAGATTTGTTGACAGTTCTTTTTCCTAATTCTGAAAATATTGTCCACATTAATTTCCATGCATTCTCTACAAAGAATTCAGTAATTTTTCGTTTGTTTTTTGTGAGTGTCAAGATAAGCCGTTAATTTTTGTACTATTCAACTTTACTGACAGTTTTATTAGGTGCACTATATCCTTTCAAAAGTTCCAACACGTAGAACTGTATATATCTAGTTATGTATTAACTTTGTGCACCGGTTACGTAACATGAATTGGTTACTTCTCGTCACTTTGATAAACTGCATGTTCTGCAATTTCTATGTATCTGACGAAGTGTCGCCTCATTACTGGTTGTGTGTATGCACATCCAATTATAATTCCCGAGAGTGATAGTTTCAGTTAACATCAATGTGCGACTCTCTGAATCTATCCTACGAGTGTCTCCTTTATCTAGAGACGCGGTAGCCGCTCGAAGCCAAGTATTAGGAGGAAATTCAGCACGAGCTCTGTCGCATTCTTCTGTGCACAGATATGGTTTTTTTTGCGAATGCTATATATAGATACATCGGACATAGATTCATCAGGAAAATGTATGAGTTACGCGGTTCTAAAAATCGATTGTTCATTTCTGCACTACTGTATTTGTGACCGTATCGAGGCATGCGATTTATTTAAAGATCGTCGAAAGTTCAATTATAGTTGCTCTTTAAATTTTCTTGTTGGGCGAAGCCTGTGGGAGATATTTCTTCGCGGATAATCGACTCATTGCTTGGTGTTTCTCGGGGTAGCTCAGGCTTCGAATTTATCCGGATTGACATTACTCGATGTAACTATAAATCGATAGTGATCCGTTTTGTTTATATATAGTGCAGAGGTCTGATCCTAAAGTTCCAAAGGATGCAGATATGAACCCAGGGGAGTTTTTCAATCTACGAAAATTATGGCGTATAATGATTCTGGCAAAATCAATAACCCAAGAAATAATACTGCACATCCAACTCTTCTCGTGGGTAAGAACATTTAAATTTAGGTCGAATGAGAGATATTTATTGTGATGTTAAAAAAATCACGTATTCGTTGAAACCTCATGATGAACATTGGATAACATTTCCAATATCCTTCGTCTCTTTTTACCCCTATTCGTTGTTCTCTTCTTCGATCGAATGGTTTTGGACTGGCAACAATGGTTGAACATAGTAGTGGAACCTACAGTGTTGTGGCTCCCCGGTGAGGTCGAAAACCCAGTAGGATTTGTGTTACAAAACGTGTTACGTATGTATATATTTAAATAAATACCAATAATAACAATTAATATTACAATATTATTACGGCTGCAATTATCGCCCATGCACGTTATTATTATAAGCGATTAACATAAATTTCGAGCAGCTACTATTTTCCAATAACGTCTATAGTCGCGTAGTATTTAATCAGGTTGAATTTACTTGTGAATACATAAACACATGTACATTCGGTAACCAACGACAAACGAACAGACAATTTCTGTCTGAGAATGATACATTGTTCCAAAATAGAATTCATATTTATGGAAAGAGAACATTTGAAAACCATGAGCATGACCAAACATCGTCCTCATTTTGTTGGAGTGTGTATTGTCATTTTGACTATCAAAGGTTTCTCATTTCAATGCTCATTGTCGTGTATACCGCAGTAGTATAATTGTTTATTAATTATTATAGCGAGCTTCGAGAGTTAATTTTGCCCATCGTCACATTATACGTACAAAATTCCGTAAACTCAAATATTCGATAACTCGGATCGCTCTCGGTTTTGAATAGGTTTCGGAATATGTAGAGTTAATCGTCAGAATGGTTATTTATATTGAGGATAAAATATAGTTGAATGGTGTTAATTTTGATTCTGCGACTGCCGATCGTCATTTCAATACGATCGATTAAAGCTTCTCGCAATTCTTAGAACAGAACGCTTCCTCACGATGGCCCATTCACTGTCTTCCTTGCAATTGCACGCAGCGCTTCCCCTCACGAGTCTGGTATGAGTCGACCGTGAGAGCGTACTTTGCCAGGAAGTAACGCTCGAAAATGTGGATCAGAGGACCAGGATTTAACGCTTAGAGCCAATTAGCCAACTTATAATTAACGCCCTTCTCCTTAACAGAGCTCCTACACATATTTATACATGTATGTGTTTGTGTCTTTGTCGTATAAACGGGTGCCGCAACTGGAATGTCACAGCGTTACGAGGGGCGTTCAACTTGCGAGGATTATGCTTATTTGTGATAAGTTCCAACGTTAAACTCTACTTTGAGGTATGAAAGTTCCTGAGCCATGCAATTTCACATTTTTTGAATGGTCTCCTATTGAAATAAATATCCATTATTTTTTTATTTCATTTTACAAAAAAAAGACAGTGTTCCTGGTTCGGAATATTGACTATTTATGAAATTTTTCTGATCGTAATTGTTCGTACTCATTTTAATAATTGTCATTAATCATCGCATGCCTTACTGCCGATAGGAATGAAGAGTCGTACTGCACGTTTACTTTTTACGAAATATAAAACCTTGTCTGAGGGCAAAACTCTAGAGTAACTACGAAAGAAATCGATACTCACCGAGAGTGCATTTCTTCCACGGGAAACGATGATACCGAACATATCGTGTACTTACATGTCTATATGTTTCAAGAGATAATACATGTCTCTCTGTGGATAGAAACAATAGCGGAGAAATAAAGGAGAAAAAGTCTGCCTACAGGATACGAACCGGTCTTGGGTTTCCCCCTTTTATCTCCATCTAAACTTTGTTATGGAATGTATCTTACACACCATTTCGATTTGGCTGTGAACTGCATTCTATGTTCACTGTGTATTTGTGTTGTTCACCAATAGCTCACTCTTGTTACATAAAAAATTGACATCGAACTCGAGAAATTCTCGAAGGAGATGTTCCACTAAAGCTTCTCGAGTAACTGCGGAGTCTTCGACGACTCAGACCATAGACTCGGGCTTTTTATTTGCAGGTATATAGTTATTAAAAGATTAAATAGTACAGATTTTTATCGATTTCCGATCTCATCATCCACTGCAATCCTGCAACCATCGACATTTACCATTTTAAAATACGTTTCAAAAAATATTTCATGCAGAACGAAACTACATGGAAAATCGAAATCTAACATATCAAGCTTGCAAGTTCATTCGGTGCCTTCTCTCCTTATATAATTTCATGCGAAAAAGTCCCAGAATTCATTGGCAGACATAATAATAATCACACTTTTCACAACATCTGTCGCCATGGAAATAAATTATGTATGACATGAAAAATTCATTTATAATAACCAAATATTTTGTTCCAAGTCTAAAAACAGTGAATGGTACGAATTGTAAAATGAATTAATTTAGAATTCATCGCCCATTTTGCAACTTTTACCAGAAAGCTTATTTGAATCATTTTGAAAAGAGGGATCCGCAGTTTATAGTGTTTTGTCTTCTAAAAAATACACTACGGATAAATACTTTTAGAGGTGAAATACAACAGAATTGTATGGAAAAAAACGGCGCTGTTCATATGTCTAATGGTGCTCTTCAACGTTTCGTCTGCCTAGTTATTGTATCGACGTTTGGATGGATTAGAATGAGCCTATCCCATCGGGCTTGACCCAGAATTCCGAACTCGCACTCGGCCTTAAAGCCTTGTATACCTCAGCAACGGGGTTACTGCACCTACTATCTGCAATACGACCTCTGCATTCCGATCGTACAATGTTCTGCACCGATCTGTTGGTGCATTACGGCAGTATTAATTGCCATTCTCGAGGTTGCAGGTCGATTAACGTGCGGTATACACACTGGCTTTAAATTCATCGGAATAGGATTTTAAACTGACGTTCTACGTAGATCGATGAATAAAATTGATTGAAAAGAAGTAATGTCGTAAAATACATTTATGGCTCATTCTTCGTGTCTGAATTCTTTGAAATTATCAATTATTTCTTGCATATGAAGGTGTTGAAGACTGCTTGAAGGGCGGTCGAGGTTTGAAAAAAAGAAAACCGCATGAAATCATTGCACTTGCTCAATGAATGCATGTCTAATCAATTTTTTTTATATCAAATTGTACGTTTAGAATGATAAATTGGTAATGCAAAGGCTTTTTAATGGAATGACGAGTTTTGGTTAACCACAGCAGTTAAAGGACACTTTTACTCAATCTACTCTCGTCGTTTCATTAATTAACTCCGGGATGTTTAACGAGCTGGACAATTATAGCCATATAATAGCTGACTCGCACGCAGTCCAAGTCTCTTCGAACACAATGGCGGAAAATTAAGCTCCTCGTAGCTGTATAATCGATTATTCTCTTGTCGCGGTCGTCAGGCAAAAGCTGCTCCGTCGTTATCTTCTTAATTATAAAACCTTACCTAAGAGCTTTCCCTTTTCTTTTCCCTTTTTTCGCGGTCTTTCATCCCCGCGTGTCATGCATTTGTTCGCTCATTTTTTTAAGCTTTTTGAAAACAATGACTGATTATGATACATTCATGGAATGCGTGTATGAATATAAAAAAAACTGATAGGAGGAGTTTTTTTTCATCTTTTTGTAAAGAATGATGATCGATTAGCAGTGGTCACAGTTGTAATTTAACTTCTTTGATGAAGTTAAAAAGTTCGCGGAAAATGAGCGTGGCAAGATCCGATTAAAATTCGCGCTGCGTCGAATCGAGGCAAGTACATTTTTGTTCTTATTTGTGTCTCCGGCAAGCGAGCAAGTCAGAAAATGATGATATTGAATTTGGTGGTTGAAAAAACTTTATCAGTTTATTCGGGCTTTTGTTAGTAAAATTGTTATCGTGTATCTGTTCTATGGAATGTATTCACGATACAGTTATAGGTCATTTTCGTAGTCACGAAGAAAAGAAAGAGTGAAGAAGAAAAAGTTTAAGACTGAACTTTCCATGCTGGGAATTTGGCAGGTCATCTCGCACGTAAAACACACAATACAACCGAGACTCAAACAGGAAAAGAGGCAAGAGCTCGAGTGTTACCAAGGATCGAGAGAGAACAAAAAACAAAAGGTGTGCAAAGAGAAAAAAGAAAGAGAAAGAGGAGGAGGGAGCGGGGAAAAAGCGAAAGTTAGTGAAAGAGAAAGAGGTTAGGTTTCGTGGAGATTTTGGTTGAACGCGTTGAGGTGTATATACTTTTACGATGGATTTTGCGAACAAAGCTCCGATGGCTCGAAGGAGCTTTCTATGGTCTCGAGCTAAAGGCCAAGAAAACTCAGGGACGGGGTGTGAAAAACTCAAGCTAAATGTATACACAAGAAAAAAGGGTTATATGTGAAGATCATTTACTTCGTGAAGAGTAAATTTATACAACATTTTCTACAACAATATTTTGTGTTTTTTTTTAAAGCACGAAAAGACGATGCAAAACCGAGAAGCAGCTCCTCTTCGAGGTGATTGCTTGATTAAGGTAAACGACCATTTCGATCAGAAAATGTTTTCATGCAACATGTGTGTTTCACTAGTTAGTATTCAATTATTTATATTTTATTATTATTTTGTGACGTGATGTATAACGTGATAGGGCTGTTGCATAAAATAAATCGACTTACGTTAATTTAGCTTGATATTAAAAAGTTCTTAAAACAGCAAAGGGAAAGTATGCTTTCTTAAATATTCATAATCCTTACGGAACGTACTACGGTGCCTATTAGCACGTTCTCGTTAATGTAACATTTGTTCATCAGCTTCTTCATGAAAATTCCTAGAAATTTGAGCTTCTTGTACCTGTTTTTCGCCTTGCTTTCATGTACCTTTTTGAACCTGAATTTAAGAAAGGGTATTGGTAAGTGGCTTAAGCAGTACATTTAGTAAGTTGGTTTTCTTCGTCGACGTGTTAATACTTATTGCGTGCGAAAAATCTAGCCTTTTTGTCATTATTCCATAATGGAAGTACAATTTTTTAATAACAATATGAATCCGTAAAGATGTACATCGATGGCCCTGTTTTTGTGCATTTAGATTTCATACTTAGAAAAACCTTTGCAGCAGAAGGTTGAATCAGTAAAAATACTCATATAATCAATAATTTCGAAACAAGCATTAAATTAAGTGTAAAAAAAAACCATAAATAGGTGTAAATATCAAAAATTAAACTAAGACCACAACCGACCTAAGAATCGAAATCGAAACAGGATAAATAGTTTCGGAGAAACAGTTATGTTTAACGAACAGCGCACTATTGTGTAAAAGATTTCTATGAACGATTTACTAATGATAAATTTGTAAACGATCTTCGCACGTGCTGTATTTCAGCCCCGAACGGAGCTCGATTTTTTTAACAATACGGATGGGACGAATGAAAGGTACGAAGACTACGGAGGGGGTAAGGTGGAGAAAAGTGATAATGAACGAAAAGCATCAGGGTCAGGAAAACGATCATTCATTTACTTCCTGGGATTTACACGTTCATTGCGAAAGGGGATTGTTCGTGTATTAGTGTGTGAATGTGTGTGCGCGCGTGTGTGTGGGTATATAGAGTTGCAAAGACTTTGTTGAAAGAAGGCGAAGCGTGTGGAGATTTTATTGAGCACGGTAGAAAGCTCGAGATTTGAAATGGGAGGGGGTGCAAAACGTTGAATTATTTAGCAAAGTGACTCTCGCGATGGATCCCCGCTTTTAACTCTCAGCACGTCGAGTTTTCACAAACTGTGAGTTGACTTCCCCCTCGCCGAGCTTTCTCCGATGCAATGGACCGAAAGCTCAGCTATTTCTCACAAACTTCTGCTCTAGTTTTATTTGAAAGTTTAATTTTTTCAACCTACTGAATGCTCAAGAGTTAGGACAATAATTGCGTAATTAAAATTTCAGCTTATATCATTCCAAATAAGTCATCTGTTACAAACGATGTCCTTGGTATACACGTATACTGAATTATTCGTACATAAACTTTCAATATCCGGAAAGCTGTACTTTATTGATGCGGAAAACAAATTAATCCCTTTAAATAAAATCCAATTACCGAGAAATTCTGGTTATGGAATAATCTTTCGAAAAATCCATCAAACAAAAACCCAATTCATAATAAAAATGACACGAGGATCAACAGATTTGCATTTTATTCTGGAGAATTAAACAGAATGTGCCTCTGTTCCATGCAATGCGTTTGTACAAATAACGATAAAAAAAAAGCAGCTACCTGTCCAATAAACGCAGGAAATCGCCTTTCATCGTCATGTTAAATGTTATGTTCACCATGAACTTGATTATGTCCTAAGCTATGTACATACCTGAACACACATACATGTATATCCCGTACACACATCGAACATATATATATACACATACGATATAAGTATTACTAACATATATCTGTATTACGTGCATAAACAAATAGTGCACCTGGCGAGAGCAGGCACGAGGTTTGCGTAAGGCCCGGACGCCGCGTTAACATAATAATCAAGTGCGGTTCCGACATTGAATTAATTCGTCCACAATGGAGTCGCGGGGATGAGAAATATAGTTTCTCTCTTTCCCTGTTTCTCTAAACCAGTATATTATACATATATACATATCTGCAGCGTTGAAATATATGTGTGTATCTTGAACCAACGACGAAGGAGCACACAGGAGAAACGGTGGTCGGACTCTCTGTTGGCGTTCCCGCTACGCCAACGTTGAAATAATAATTCACCACCGGCTGTTTGCTAACGAGGTTGGACGCCGCGAGCGAACTTCTGATTTTAACGCTGCCGGTTTACCGGCTGTATGCACCGTGCATTCTCGTACAATACATTCCCCAGAAAATTATTTTGTTCTTTACGGGTATACATTTATTTGTATTTTTATTTACGCATTATAGGCACGTTTGTGCGTACGTATTCATCTCAAATAAAATTTAAACAGTAGAATAGAAACCTAAGCAGCGGAGAATGAAACTTTTGTCTTCAAATTACGCTGAGTGGGCTCTGTGAATCTTAGTGTAAATCGGAATCTGTGGATAATTCGAAAATGACTATTTTCGAGTGGATGTTTATTCTGCTTTGTTAAAACCCGCCGGATTTCGATTTTCCCATTTTTTTTTCAATTCCTCCACAATGCTCCGAATTGACCTCTTAACCTCTTTCCTCTCGACGAAAGTAAAAATGATGCAAAATATCCTTAAGCACAGAATGTCAACACCAATGTTACGGAACCGAGTTAATGTTTCGCTGGACCCGATGGACGAATAAGTTGGTATTTGTCCAAGACGTTCAACCATTAAAATTGTTGAATTTATTAAGCCAGAGACCCAGGAGAGGACGAGTTTTAGGAATGGAAACGAGAAGTACGTTGTATAATACGTTTTCTCGTGTAGATGGCGATTTCGCGTTGTATCTTTTTGGGGTTCACTGCAGAAACATTGCTCCAAGTCCTTCTAAATCCCGTAGGGAGAAGAAAGCTGCTGGATGGAGTGAACTGGAGGAAGAGTTAAATACAGTCAGAGTGTATAGCAACGAACTTTCTCTATCTCGCTTTGACTAAATTTTCCTGGGGGTGTAGATGAGGGCCCTTCTCGCGAGAAGGCGCCGCGAGCTTTTATCGTCGGGTACTTTGGTACCCGAAGTCGTTTAACGCCCTTCCTCTCTTCAATCTCTCTTTCTCTTGCTCTTTCTCTCTCCTCCTTTCTTTACTACCCTCTTTCTCTTGCGTACTTAGATACATAGACAGTCACACGCTTTATCGCCGTCTATTTCACCAGCTGCATTACACGAGACCACTCTTTAGTACCATGGATCTTCTGCCTCTCGTTCCGTCGCTGTATGGTAGTTTCCATCTATACTTCAACTATTTCTATCTCTATGTATGAACGTATCACGGACCCCTACAAAAGTTTTTAGCATGCCATATACACCCTCGAGTTACTCTCATCTCGAGCTCGCCCAATTTTATCCGATGGTTTACCGTTCATGCGGCAAAATGTGCGCGAAGCTTTACAACGTAACCTACAGAGACCTTTTCCGTCTTGGCTCGTGCGATACTTCTCTTCAAAACACTTTTCAAAATGATTTAACGACAATGCTTGTTTTGCGAATAACGATGACAGGCCCATGGCCTCATTAGGCTGATAAATTGCAATAACTTTTGAATCATTTTATAAACCGCTCATCCAACAATGTGTCGGGCGTTCGTATAAGTTCTTAATCCTTTTTACATTCGTCATATTTCAAGTGCATGAAGTCCATCCGTGTAAAATGGATTTGTAAATGTACATCATGATGATATTGCGTATTTTGTATTTACGCGTTAAGCCCGAACACGCTCGTCAACCAATGAAACAGTAAATTGACCATATCGTGCATGCAGAAGTATTGTTTATTTGAGTAACTTCAAAATGTTCGTTCACTCATTTACCGAAGTTATTATAACACACATTTGTGAACGAAATAAAAATGAAATAACAGGCAAGTGGAGCAGATCAAAAGTGGCGATTACAACGAAAATAAAATTGAATGATAAAATAAACTAATACACTGCAAGCCGAAAAAAATCATCGTCAATTCTTCGAACCCTACTTGCTGCGAATCTATCAAAATATTTATCCCTGTTCACCAAATTAATGACACTATGACCACGTATGAAATTTTCTTCCCTCTTCATGAAAACTAACATTTTGCCACATCAAAATCTCCGGAACCTCAAAGTCATCTAATTCAATTGAAATTGTTATTGTCTCCGCGTGTAGAAGTTTTGGAAAATCATTCTTTCAGATTACGATCTCAATTTCAAATGAAATAACAACAAATATTCATATTTTCACTTATAAAATAATTGATTCCAATTCCCCTAAGTAGCACGTATGCATTTTCACACCTGCACATGCAAGTGTAGCCTTCATGTGCACATATAATAAAGAGCTTAGCATGTGCATGTGGATCATATAAATACGCTTGAGACGCGTGCTACGGTAAGCGTTGCATCGGGGTTGTACATGCGTGTATGAACGAGAGGGTAAATGAAGAAAGTGTGTGTAGCGTCATCAGAAAGGGCATGCTTCTTGTACATGCGAAGTTCATAGACGGAAAAGGGAGTGGGTCTGGCGGATACTCGGATACAGGTGAACGCGTTGCTTTCGCGTTTATCACGTCCTTCATATGTATAGGTATATATCTATACGTGTACAGGTAGATATTTCGTTCCCTCTTGCGTATACGAGACTCCATGAACCGTGCAATCAGCAAACTGAGTTAGAGCGCGAGGCTCGTAATCACAATTAAGCCATCACGGCGGCGTTAGACAGCTAGAATTACGGTAAACTGGAGCAGAGTAGAACCTATGAGGCCTCTGCTCTACCGTGCAATGTACAAGTCTGTTTGTGTTTGCATAAGTATATATGTATATGCATAAACGTTAGTATATCTGTATTTATTCAACTGTACAGTGTGTATAATGTATATAAATACATCGTATATTTATGCATACACTTATGATTCAAACGCATTTCAATGTTGCAGTAAACATATGGAACTTTTGAAGATCACACACTGAGAAAAAAAATTGTCGATTCAATAGCAATTGATGTTATTGGAAGATTTTGTTGATTCAACGGCAGTTTTTGGATTTGGTAAAAAAGAGTGTACACATACGATACTTTATAACATTTTGATGATTATGTGATTTTATGGGCACGCTGTGATGATATATTTGATTGATCCAACATATTCTGCCGCTTCGTGTAGTTCGTAAAATTCGAGATAAATTCATTAATCAGGAGAAATTTCAGTTTGCTTTTAGTTTATTTATATTAGTTATGGCAATATTTGTAATTGAGCTCGATAGAAATTGGCAAAAATTACTAAAATCCCTAAGTACTTTACTTGCTATTACAATTTTGAACTGTATACCGATCTAATGTCAAGATTGGCTCTTCGGTTAAATCTGAAAGTGGGGAACAAACGATGCCTGAGGCTAAAAGATGTTTAGCTGCGCTTTGAAATTGATTTAAATTCGTTATTAACGTTAATTAAATTGATATAACGTGCACAAGAAACATGTGATACATGTTCCCGTTTGTTATTCGTTACTTCATCTCCCAACAGGTTTGTGTTCTCTTCAATAATGTTGAAGCAGAGATTGCATGATTATACGTTTGAATTGTCGTGTGTTGTGTGCGTCTCGTGAATCTCTGTTGGCTCCTCCGTCGGTTTCTCTATTTATGAAACTGATCACTTATTTCTACCAAATTGAAGAAATAATTGTACGAAACACTCCATTATTCAAAATTTGTCGTCAGTAGCAAGTGCAAAAATTGAAACAAAGTTGAAGTTAATAAATATCGCTTCATTTATCAAAATAATGCAGTTGGTATCATGCCTGTCAACGTACAAACAATTTTTTTTTCGACTAATCGATTTGATAGAAATTTCGACAAAGGCGTAGATTTTTCTTCCTGCTACGTAACGGTGGCCTCATGAATTGTCGTGAAAAGCTATGGACCCACTTTTATTGCAACTTCTATAATGAATGACATAGAGAGTTTGGTAGTAATAACAGTGACACAAGAATACTAATAAATTTTGGAATTTTTGAATTCTTAGGTAATATTGTGAAGGATGCAAAGTACGAGGCTGGAAAACGACAGCTCCAAATATAGAAACTTTTTTTTTTTATTGGTTGTCCAATACTGAAAAAATCAGTTTTTTAAGTTTGTGAGTAATTTCATTTCCCAAAATCCGCGAGGGGTACTAAATCATACCTTCAACTTTATACTAATAATCTGCAAGGTCAATTGAGAAAATAAGTCACTCAAGTCCGGACTATATAATGTTTTTGGCAAAAGCGTTGATGTGTCTCTTGAGATTTCCTCACGTTGAAGAGAGTACTGCGACGTGGGGACGAACGGATACATCGCGCTACATGATAAACGAATCTCTTCATCTCTTGTTGTGAGTTTCGACTTGAGTCCCTCGAGAAATCCTCGAGTGATATTTTCAGGAGGAATACTTGAAGTGGGATCGTTCGATCATCAAGAGTCCCTTGCACACGCAAATCCGATGTATTACAAACCTCAGCTGCCGGTTACATATTACCTCAATGGAGTCCATGTCCGAGGAAGGACAAACGTTTGCTGTCACGAAAATGGATTTCCATCCTTCCTCCAAATCTTGATCCTGATCTCATCACAACTGTGTGTTTGTTATCAAACTTGTATGTCCGACGACGTCCGCAGTTTGTCCCCTTTGCGATTAAACCAGACTACAGAAAGCCCGTCTCCAAAATTTGCAGCAGACTATTGACGATAATGGCTGTATCTGTCAGTGTATTCCACAACAAACAAATATTTCTGTCCGCCTAACGGTGTTCAACATTCCACAGGAATTAAAATGAATTAGTAACGAATTTGGTTTTGATTTCAAGAAAATCAATCGTAACGACTGAATAATGATGGGAATTGAAAATATAATTGAGACTCAAGATAGGAACATTTACAACGAATCTCTAAGAGAGAGTTGTACAGGAAAAATAATTTTTTAAATATTATACCATGGTCCGTTTGATCAGAAGTTCTTTGAAATAGATTTTTTTTTTTTCATTTTGAACGCTGGTTAAGCCCATAGTAAACGTAGTGATTTCACTTGGACAGAGTGGCTGGATAGATCTGTCAACATATGCTATATACAGAGAGCCACGTTTCTGGACATTTTTTATAGGTTATTTTGACCATGGAAATTGGAAGAAAGCTTATGGCCCGGACGTATAAGTATGCCGACTATGGCAAAAAAGTTCAAGCAACGGGTAAAAAAGCTTCGGACTGAATCTACGCGAGCACACGTCGTCACGTACTCCTGTCTCATTGATAAAAGTTCGAGTACCGTCAATTTTCGCCCGCATATCGTCAGAACCTTCCAGAGCACATTTTCCTTTCCTCCATTTTCTTCTATTCTGCTTCGTTTGCTATTCTTTATCGATATGAGACATTTTTGCGTAGAGTTTCACTTTTCCATGAACACCTTATACATTTATACATTATCTCTTTCATTTCCACAACTTTTCTTTCATCGCGAGTAGTCCATGAGCGAAGCGAATAGTTTCTCGAATCAAAATCATATATTTTATTTAAAAAAAAAAACCAATAACTTGTTTAACTAACCCCCGTGACGTCACTTCAGTTCGTAATCGAAATGACCCTAAAGTAAAACATGCCCACGTCCGAAATAACGGACTGTGGGACGGAAAAAAAACATCTACGCACGTTTCCGTGGGCGCCTTGCTTTTGGGGGAAGATTTTTTTGTACAGAATAAAAGTATTGTATCCATGGTGGGTAGACATTCATCTCTCAACCGTTACGATCGGATTTGTGAAAAGTAGGGACAGACTTAGTACAAAAAATGAATGTTTTAGTACGTAACTATCAAGCGGTATACGGATAGCCACAACGTATAACGTTTCAACACGTGCAGTGCCAATCGAATATCGTTTTACTTGGTCCCCGCCGTTGGGTTTGCTGCTTTGGAGCAGTGGACCCAGCACATAAGAGCTGGAGGAGTGTTATTGAACTTTTCGCACACTCACCACAGTTAGTTCTCTTTAGGCAACCCATGCAACCTTTTTTTTTTTGGAAGAACAATGAATGGTCAAATAACTTTCATGTATACAGATAAGTTTACGCTACGAATGAAGAAAAAACTGAATTGTTTCATGAATCGTAAAGACGAATTAATTACTTTAGGAAGAAGGTATCGTAGTGATTTGCAAAGTAAAGCATTGCATGGAATTTTTACTTGGGCATCGATTCAGGTTTTCCAATTACTTATCTCTTACCATTGCTGAAACTTCATTGCTTGTTTGGCAACCTTTGCAGAAAATCTCAATTACACCGATTTTTTCTCTTTCATAGTTCTATTTTGCATCGGTATAGGTATAATGGTTTTTCTTTTTTTTTTTTAATTCCTTACGATCCGGCATTTCCGCTAGTTCGTGGATTCTCGTGCTGACAACACATCATACCACTCTTGAATCTCTACCGACGATTGTACAGGTATTCCCTCGAGGCGATCATCGGATTTTGTAGGATTTTTCGTCTGTGGCCACTACTTCGGGAACGAAAAAGACTTTCAACGAGTAAAGTATGGCAGTATGTACAGCCGGAAGCGTGTAATGACATTCACATGATCCACGAGGGTGGTATTATATGGACAAGACTCATTTTCTGTCCTGAGCTCGATCAAAGCGAATACAAAAACTTCGAGAATGCACTTTAAAGCATTCAACAAGAACAGTTTGGTCATGTGTCTTGTTTTAGTTCAACGAGTCGATTTCCTAGATTTTTTCCTCCGCTACCAATTTGGTGCTCATCAATTTTTTCTTCAGCAATCGAAGTATACTGCCACCAAAAAAAAAATGGTATCCTAGTATTATTAATATTATAATTGTTAAGTTAGATAGATAGTTCCATAAAAAAATACAAGTTTTAGTAAATCGGGCGCAACTCAAGATTCGTAGGGTTCCAGAGGAACTGTCAATTTGCTCTCTTTTTCTCCTTCCTACCTCTCTCCTCTGTCTACGATCTCGATTTTTTTCATATTCCATGGCGACTGGGAACAGGAGAAAATGGTGACAAAAACCAAGACGACTAGCTTTTGAAAGAGATTCTAAAGGGCTGTGCCATCACAGTTCGTTTGAATCTTATCGCAACTTGTCTGTACTGTTGGCGACATTCTTTGCCGGACAAACTCAAACTCACACCCTCGCCATGTATCGATTTATGCCTTCGTTTTCCTTTCCTCCACCTCCCTCTTCACAGATACAATATATTCCTTGTCATACTGTGCTAAATCTTTTTAAGAAATCCTCTTCTTCGTGTAGCCTAAATAGTCTCTATTGATTTGTTTCGTGGCCGGACATAGTTTCTTACGATATGATTTGTAGAGTAAAATATCAAGATTGGAGCATATGAAACATGCGGATAACTTAATAACGGAGCCTAATTAAGTTCTATTTTTGTTTTCATTGGACGTCGCAATAACTTTTCTCACAAGTTCACGCCTAATTCCGAAATTCATTGAAGTCGTCCCACAACTCAAGTATTTTATAAATTATGCAAACTTGCTTCCACACATCGAATATTCATATATTTTTACTTGACTGTAGTCTTGTTTCGAACTATTAACGTGATGTTAAAATAAAAATCAGGAATCACCTAGTCATTAGCTCATTCCACCCAAAATTCCGATGTCTTCGATGTCTTCGATGAAAGATATGAAATCTGTTCATTAGTTCAGGTTTCAATTTATTCTATTCCGTTTCATACAACAATAGTTTTATGTTGAAATTAAATATATGAACTTTATTGGAACGAGCACGATCATATTCTCAGGTTTAGAATGCAAATATGCTTGTAAGTTATGAAAATTAATATTTCAATGAATTAGACGAAACTACGTGATGCATTCAATTTATTAATTTGTTATGTACATAAAACGAAGACTTTGTGTCAGTTTAATAATGCTTTATGTACGAGATATTACACAGCGTTTAATTTATCAGTAATTTTCTACGTAACCATCAGAATCCCGACCGGATGTGCACACACACAATATACCACAGTTTGTAAGCAACCATCAGCCCTTTTCTGACCATATGCCCAACCACTATGTACATGTATTTATAGGTTCCCTCACCAACGATAGTCATCCTTGTCCATTTAAGTTCAGGCCTCAGCGGTCGAAAATTTTAAGGAATTTTATCTGAGTAAAATATCGCCGTGGGTTCACAAAGATACCTAAATGGCAAAGTCAAAAAGAATGCATAGAAGCTTTCTTTTGGAAACGTCTATTTGGAACGCATGCCCTAGCCTCATAACTTTTTACTTTTTATAAAAAAGATCAAGAATTAAGAATTTAAATTAAAAGGAATTATAGAATTATGACATTGTACATTTTTTAAAGAATTCTTTAAAATATTCATGTATTTCTTCGATTTATACTCTCCTGAACATTTTCAATCTTTCCATGATTAGCCTCCGTTCTGTCGGTTTGTTTAATACTAAATTCAACGAAGATGAACAGATTCTTGTTGCGAATTATCGAAACGGTTAAAGATGGGAAAAAAAGTTACAACAACAACCACAAACGTACTTGGAACTTGTTAAAAGCCAGAAAACATCCTTGCCAAGTTAATTGAATGTTCGATTCTGTGAGAACAGTCTGAAGTTGAAGCACCCTGTATGTTTTACATATTCGTCTGTGAGATAGTCGCCGTTATTCATAGCATGTTTTCTGGGGTACGGAGTATTGTGGTTGCACCAATATTAACTCTGCAAACTTTGAACTATATATGTTCACATTATCGAAGAGGAAATTTGACGTTTATACATTAACTCGTCCAGAGTGTTGATGCACTTAATGTATGCCTGTATTTCTCCTTATTCTATGGCTTAACTCTTCACCTCGTCTCTTTTTTTTCTCTTTAAAGATGGGTATACATTTCGGTTATCTGTGAAGAAACTAGCGCGTACAATGAAATGACATGGGCTCGTTTCACTTCATACATAGCAGTCACGATGTGAGGGTCTCTATGAAAAACAGATTCTTATGGTACCCACCGATTTGAATATGTCTTTGCAATTATTGTTCGAATAATTAGTTTTATTGTCATCATCAAAATAAAAATAAAAAGAGCGCAGAACGTGCAAAGTATCAAAAAGAAGTTTCAAAGACTTTTAAGTATAAGTTCTGTCCAGAGATCTTTTTGTGATATTTCTACTGTCTGGGATGTAGCAATTTCTGCTGGATCGTTGAATTTGAAACGAAATTAATAAAATTGTTCATTCGAATCTTACGATAAAAATTGGCAACTTCATAATGGAAAATAATACATGTACTTTCTCTCGTTCTTCCGTTCTTCACTTAGTATTCAGTGTATGAAACAGATGATCGGAATATTAGGGGATTTCGAGAAATGGTAAAGTGGAATATTATATTATCTCGTAGGAGTAACCAACTAAGCAGATATATGGCTATATATTGGGTTGCCAGTACGGTATAACCTTCGTGTAGACTTTGCCAGGGGGTTAATTACCTTCGAGCTTAAAATGAACTGCGTGGTTGATTCCACATACGAGGTTGAAAGGGGACAGTAGTTAGTCCGGAAACACGTCACGGCTAGTACACGGTTGCCAGGATTCGCGAGGGATTAGCGACGTATGGAGAGCAGAGAAGCATTTCCGACAGGCAGAGCTCTTCCTGGTCTTCCTATTACATATACATACTACATCCAACGTTTTGGTCCTCCCTACCGTATAATGGATTATCAGCCATGGATAACAGAGAGTGTGGCTTTGTCGTAATTGTGTGAAACTATTCACTAACGGCATTATTCTTTTCGTTATTGAAAGACTCTTCGGACTCTCCAGTTTGCAACTCCACAAATTGCACCCTTTTTTTCTAACACTTTAACTCTCTCATCGGGGAAATTGTCCAAAACGGTGATTAGAGTTTTCAAGAATTTCGGGTAAATTATTCAAACAAACGAAGAATATTCATAATAATAGTAGAGCAAGAAGGCTGGAGAGATTCTATGACAAATAAAAGTTCATAATAAGACTTTTTGTCTTCAAATCTGAATGGATCAAGAGGAATGTCATTCTTTTTTTTTTACTTTGTAACTCTGTTCTTATTTCCGAGATTTTTTCCTCACACGTGATTATTGAAAACGCGATTTTATTCAGACAGCCAAAATCAGTCTTAATTTGAAGGCAGAAACTTTTAGTAGCATTTTTGCAATTGTTGTGTTTCAATTTTATTATTCTTATGGAAAATGATATTTCCTGTTTTGCTATGATAAATCTTTTTACGTATGACCTAGCAGGTGCTTTTTAGTTTCGAACGGCTTTCAAAATATGATTCTGTGAAAAGTCGTTTATTTCAAGTTGGAATAACTCGTGTACATATATGTATATTGGGATGCATTTACTTAGAGATATACGTATAAAATACAGGTAGATAACCGTCCGTGTTACAGCACAGAACTGTGCAGCATTCGGTATCGAGAAATCGAACTAGCGAGGCTCTTGAGACGAACGACGGGCGCTAACGATAGCCAAGGGACGTGATTTGAATTCGGGTGATTCGCGTTTTCCTTCCCGACCTTCGCAATATCCATCTCCCATCACGCTCCCTTCCCTCTCTCTCTCTCTCTCTCTCTCTGGCTTTCTCTCTGGCTTTCCCTTCCTATTTCGCTCGCTCTTTTCTTATTCGATATTCCACCATTTCGACGAAGCTCGATGATCGAGGCAAGAGAGATAACAGATTGGTCTCTCAGACCGATAACAAACCCCTGCTAATGCCGAACACGATGCGGACCAAAATCGACGATACAATATCTGCTATCGTGAAACCAGTAATCTATATACTGCTATCTTCCGAATTAATAGAGCACGAAGTTCTTACGATAATTGTGTCTGTATTGTCTTATAGAAACAAGTAAAAATTCACATTGATAATAAAAAAATACAATTGGTATTCGTACAAGAAATATTTTCTGTTTACATTATCGGATAAAAATTCATTCGTTAAAACTGAAGCAAAAAAAAGGTATCAAAATGATATTCCAAAGTAACGAATATTTATGATGCAATGACTGTATTTGTACATTTTCCGAACTATTTTTTCTCAACAACCGCACAAAACTGTAGATTTTTTGAAACTTTACAAAAACATTGCTGTTTTGATATAATGAGGAAGAATCAAAATATGATATCAGAGTTTTTTATGTGATAGAATTTAATGAAACCGAAATGATAATTTGAAAAAAAAAACCGGAGAGTGAATTGTGGCTGGTACCATCAGTCCACCGCTACTTCCACCGACTAGTGATAATAGCTTTAACTGGTCAGACGGCGGGTAGTGAGAATAAATGAGAGACGGAAACCTCTCAGGGTCCTTTCGTAGACAGCCACGAATAATGAAATATTTATTTCGAGACTAAAATCTGTCAAGATTAAAATTGGGACTGCCTTTCCAGAGTCCTCACTCTTAGTATATAGTAATGAAGGTGTGAATTAATTTAAAAGGGAATGTTCTCATGGCGTGAATTATTTGATAGAAATTGAATTAAACTGTGGACAAAAATGTTGAGGATGCTGTATATTCTAAAAAAGTAGCAAATTGAAAATACGTTTTTTTTTTCGAACAACGTTCTGTACACCTGAATTTTCCGATTCATTATTTGACAACGAATTCTGTTCGTTTTGGTGTAAGAATTTCTTAAAAATCGAACATTAAAAACATTCGTTACATTACAAAAATTTATATCATGGCAGATTTGTATTTGAAAACGAAACTAAATTTTGTTTTTTATCCTGAATGATTACGCTTTTCTTAATGTTACAATCACGATAGTTGAATTTAATCATTTGGGATGAAAAACAAATTATAGTTTTGTTTTTAAATACAAATATGCCATGATGTGATTTTTTCCAAACACGGAGCAGCAACGAGGCAAACGAGAAGTTAAATTTAGTGTATTTTTAAAGAAATCATTGAAATCATCACTTTCTCAAATAGACGGCTCGAAATATACATGAAAGAGAGAAAATGTATGGAGATAAGGTTTGATACGATTGCAAACGATAAATGAGTTAAGCCCGGAGGCAGAGGTGCTGGTCTGCATTGTACAGGTCAAGTATACTCGGTAGATTATAATACTTTCTACCTCCCTCTTTCCTTCCCGATTACCCACGGTCTCTCTATCTTTCTTAACCTCTCTTTCTTACTTGCACTCTTTTCTTTCTCTGTTCCTCTGTCGATCTTTCTCATTTACCTTCTCCTTTTCTCTCATCTATTTGATGATGCATACACGCGAAGGGCGCGCCGTAGGCACAGTGTTTAATTCACAAGCTCGATAAAACCTGTTATCTCGAGGATATGATGGCTACCCTCGTCGCCACCCTATCGTGAAACACACGCACACTCTCTTATCACCTCCCACCCTTTTTCGAATCACCATTGAACACACATGTATAGGACAGTTCCCCTAAGTTCGTTCTACGCGAAAGGTTAGCGATGCATTCATATAGTCGACGTACACGCGATACTGTCGGGAAGTTTGGATTACTGTATTATCCTGATCAACAGTTATCAATATGGTGTGCATTCTACATAATTATATTTATCATGAGGGAAAAATAAGTTGGAATAAAATGATTATGAGATTAAGTATTCACTATTTATTGACAGGCGTCCACATCGTGCTTAGTCTTTGAGGTTAAAAGGTATAATTGAAAAGTTTGTTTACACTACAATGAACGATTCACAGTGCATAGATTGGGACATAAATTTGCATTGAGAAGTGACTTGGAAACAATGATTAAATTGTTGTTGGCTTCACTTATGGGTAAGAAATGGCACTCTCCAGATTTTCTGATTTTCGAATAGGTTTTCGAAGCTCTGGATCCAAAAATATGTTCAATGATGTAACGCTTTGATATACTTGCACCTTCATCTCCGTAATCATAAATTTCGCCCACGGTGATTGAATTGATCTTCGATATTAGCTGAAAGTTGCTGCCTGGGGATTTTCCTTCGTCGTTGAACTTTCCATCCTTACAATTGATCGTTGCTGCTCGTTGGGCTTCGAGGAATCCCTCGATAAGTAAACCATAATTTTACCATTTGAATTATGCAACGATTCACACTGATTAGTATGACACTATTTCATTGAGCAACTTAGTTCATTCGTCTATAATGCTGTTGGCCAAATGTTATTTTTTCAATCATTTCCTCAATCGCTATAAAAAGAAAGAGATTAAATGAATGCATTCTTTTATTACCAGGATTTCATGACGAGGAACTCTATGATGAATGTGTTAATCGATCAAAATCTTGGAAACCTTCCATTTCATACACATTTTTCAGTATCAGAACTCAACTTGCAATATTTTTATTGCAAAATATTTTCAAAAGTGTAGAAAGCCTGAAACTCGAACAGGAAAATTATAGTGATGATGATAAAAAAACGGTTTGATACGACCAATAGTGAGGATTTATATTATTTCCATTATTTTCGACATAGACTTCACTACACAGGAGCCGATTTGAATAATATTCGGGAACTGTAGAGAGAATTTAAACCGTCGGGTCAACGCAATGTGTTTTACATGTTCATTTTTCTTCTCTCGTATATAAGGTTGTGGATGTATAATCGTGGTGTGAAAATGATGCCAAAGGCATACGACAGGGATATTTCCGGACTTTTCCAACGAGCTGTCCATCCTGTCTCCCTTTCGAACGGTTGTTGTATATATAATAACTACAATATGTATATATGGACGTTGGTTCCGAGCTCCCAACTCAACTTGCTCGATTATGCCGGGTTTGCGAGCATGTTTGATCGCCGTCATAGCCAAAAGCTTCTTCGTTCGCAGTGTGGTGAGATCCTCTGCAAAGTGAAATGCTTTCACGAGAACATACATACTATATATTATATATGTAACGGAACATCCGAGGATAGAATGCATTATCAGCTGTACGAATTACCATATATTTCATATTTCACCCTGCAGTCTCTATCTCTCGGCACCGGTTTGAATAACGTGTACGTCAGTTATTTATCATCTATTCTGATCGTTGACAAATATTCTGGCACACACGTATCGCTTCGAATGACTCGAGACAAACTTGTGAAAATTTAATTTTATTGGATTTACATGATAGATTACATTTATACAAATTAGTGAAGACATTTTTTGGGTTCCAAGGCAAGAAAAGGGATTCAGTACCTCTGGCTTGAAGAAATTATCCGAGAAAAATTCTGTAGATCTTAGGCAACAAAGTTTTGATTGGAGAAGAGTTTTGAGAATGCTCCACGGTTCAAGTTCAATCGAAATAAATACGGTACCAGATATTTGAAAATGTAGAAAAGACACTCGCGTACTATTTCACGATGGAATCTCAGAAAAAACAAAGCATTTTTCGTACAAATTGATTGTTAGGATTTTATAATATTGATTGTCAATTGAGATCGACAATTCGGATATCTCAATAGTCAATTTGGAATTTTTGAAAGTGTATTTTTCAAATAGTACTATTGCAGAATCATGGGATTATTTGTTCACCGTCGTCATAATGGTCGATATGATCATATCGTGGAAGGATAATAAAATTAAAGAACAAAAACGACGCTCGAATAATCGGAGAAGCACAGGAAATTGGACTATCATAAACGTGGGTTTGGAGCGTTGCAAGCTCGGTTAAACGAAGGAGTGGCTTTTACTTTCCAAATGCGATATGTACGAAGAACTTCATGCGAAATGGGCCACTTATCCAGCATTAAAATGTACTTTACAAATTAAAAAAATTGCTGATATTAAATTAAAACTCAACAAGAACTTAACTCAAAAATAATTAAGACATGTTACGCATGCTTCAACGATCAATGCTTGGTTATTTGATTAATGACGAGTTCGTGAGACTTTTTTTTTATACTTTCCAAAAAGTTTGCAAAATTTTCCTCCAGCACTTCCTGGAAGTGTTTAGTTGTACGATTCCTGTTTACAATAATTCAAAATGTACACTGAATCGATCTCCAAACAGAAAGAAAAACATTATACGTTGGATAAAAAATAGTTTTGAATAAACACCATATCCAATCAACATCATTGGGTTAGTGCCTCAAAATACACCTCAGGAACCCTCGATACTTGTGAAGCGAAAGTGCAAATATCGATTTTAAAAATCAGTTCAAAAAGGCTTGAACGGACGAAATAAAAAAGCCACACATGCATATTTTAACGGTCGTAAAACGACTTCAGAGGTTAATAATGTAGACAGGAAAATGTTTCAGTCACAACATTGTTTCTGTTAACACGGAACGTCTCAATAGCCAGCACAGAAAATATGAAGTTGTATTTGGTGCACGCGATTCCATGGTGAAACGAGACAATAGCTGGATAAGTATAGCTACAGGTATATTTATCTTAGGATCAGTATAATAAGATACTATACAAGTCGATATTACCCATGAGAGTTTTTCCCGTTATAATGGCGAAAATCGTTAGACCGGATATAATTTCCCATTCGTCCGAGTGCTTGATGTAGAAAAAAAAGAATACTGCAACGTTTGTTCATTACGCGTTTTTTCAAATCTAAACGGAAGATGATCGTCATCCCTTGGGAGTCATAACCAGTGCAATTCAATAAGTGCATTGCACGAGAAAATCTTCCCTAAACCAATATTTATTATATCCTCTGAAAAATCACGTCACATGTGGCAATGAACATGCATTCATTATCGCGAATGTAGAATACCTGGATAAAGGGAGTAGGGAATTTTAAACAAAAAAATCTTCTTCGATTTTAACGAATTGCCATAATTAATGCCATTTCTATTGCATCAATTCTATATGATTTCTTCATTCTTTTTCTGCACTAGAACCAGAATTAAATTGAATTTTGACTGAAATCTTCGTAACATACGTCGAATATAATATTCCGTTTGTTCGAGAGACCTTTATTTAGCTGCAGAAATAATTAAATTCAACACTGAGAAGAAAGATGTTTTGATTGAACGAAATAATTTTTGTGGGATGGACACTACAAAATTTTTATATATTTATTTTTATTTCTCAAAATGAATGATTGCTTCAATCAAATATTACAGTTGACGTTTTTAACGAAAGTCTTTATTAAACTGAGCTGAACTCTTTTCTCAGTATGGTGACAATTCAGATTTGATATTTAGAATAAATATTAACACTGGATTGATGACTATCAATGCTACCATTTGTTTTCACTATTTCTAGTAATAACATTGTTATTATGCAGCTAGTTCATTATTTTGTGAAATTCACGGTTCGCCGAATATTCCGAAATCTCGGCTTGAACGCATAATGATCGATTCGTCCTGCTTATCCGCACGCCGGAAGGGTGTGAATTATGAGAATAGACATTGGGGACAGTCACGTACAACCACGTACGTTCATACACAATTGATTCATGATATTCCCATCCCGAGCGCTTCTTCGTTTTCAAAGAAACGAGAATATTCAATATTTTTTGATGCACGTAATTTTGATGCTCCACAATTCAATTGCCACGGGAGAGAACGTTTGGTTGTAACATTTGTGAAAAATCGAAAAACGCACAAATCAAAACGAACTCGATTTTGGGTAAATGCCAACAGCACCAGCAATTAATAGAACTTTTTTAAACCAACTTTGCATGAAAACATCTGTAGGAGTATTATCTAATTTTTGTCACCGATGTTTTACTGCAACCGTAGCACTTTTGCTCACTAAGGTCACGATCGCCGTCATCGGCGTTGGTACATTGCGGCTCTAATCAGGCAAGCGCAGCTGTGTTTGCTCGACCATTAGAAAAGCTGTCTCGAAACGTGTTGGGATTGACACTTCAATTATCACGTGCTATCCTTCAGAAAATGCAAAAAGAAAAAAAAAGATAAGAAATCCATAAAGGGCAAGAGTTGGAGTTCTTCAGAAAGAGGTAAAAAAAATCCCTAAGGACTGAGCCCAGAGTTCAATAGGATGCGACTTGAACAGTTGTTCGGTACACAGTTGCAGAAAATGGAATGACACGTGTGAGGGAATAAAAATGAAAATAAAATAAAAAGAATAGACTAGAGAAGAGCCAACGCGTTGGCTTTTACACCCTCGTCGAAGCTTTCGCCACTATCGCCTCTCGTAACTCTCATTCTATGTGTATTTTGTTTTTTTTTTCTCATTCGACTGAATAACCGGAGTTTTTCTCGGCACGATCGTTCCTGAGGCTATTCCATGGAAAATCCGTAACCGAATTTTGTTGTTCAAAGTGTATATCTCACTGCTGGAGGTAAATCCGCTTTCATGTACTTACACATCCGTACACTATAGCACGAACGCGAGAAAAATCTTTGAACAAATAAGAACTTTGTACTCTGTAGACTGTTGTGAACATTTTTCGTTTATATGATAATGAAACTTTAGTTAACCCCTCACCTGGATCGTTTTCTATAAATTCTTTTTTCGATTTGTGAAAAAAAAACCAGACAAATGACAGGGATAAATATGTTTTGCTAAGATGTATTAAACCGAATGTCATTATTCACGGGGCTTTCGTCAAAATTATTATTTACTCTTTCAAAAGTGTACTTGTTCGATGTGATGACTGCGTAAAATGATTAAATTACAAAGGATTTGAAATTAAAATAAAAAGAATAAGTGAAAAATTATAATTGAAGAAGTTGTAATTACTATGAAACAAAGATAATAATGTGGGCATTTATCTAGATCTGATTTGCCAGTGCACTGTGAATACCGTGACACGAACGTATATATCTTTTTAAAAAAACAACGAAATTCTTTGGTAAAATAAAGCCTCTACTAAGTAGCAAAAAACGATCAATGTTTTTTGCAGGTTGCAAAGTAAAGAAAAGAAATAAGTGGGGACTAAGAGGTCTTATGTAAGCAAGCAAATGGTTCGACGGTAAATTGGGAAAAAGTTGGGTGGACGCTACAGACAAAAAGTCCGCCAAAGAGGAATAGAGAAAGAAAAGAGCTGAACATATACGGAAAAAAGTCGAATGAGAAAATAATATTTACCGAGAGTTTCAAAGCGTTTGTAAGATCCGTACAATACTTAAGTTATGGAGCTTTTTCAACGTCGTTTTAGGGCACAAATAATCTCAACGCTTTCAAAAACATTGACGGGAGTATAAGGATGTGTGGGGAAAAAAATGAAGAAGGAAAAACAGGCTTGAGGAAAACAAATGTTTTGAATGACTTTCATCACAATGACATATCGATTTAATTATTGAGGGAGACTCATTTTTTTCGCGTGTTAGCAGGTTTTCAAAATTTCATATTAATGAAATCATTTTGTGTATTCCTTAATAAAATATCTATACAGAAAAAAAAATTAGGCTGTGAAGAATATAAAATCGAAATAGCTCTTAAAAAACTCGGCAACGTTTCTTCTCGAAACGAGTGGAAAAATATCCTCAAAAATGACTTACCTTGCACATTAAATGTTGTAGAAGTTGTCCAAAGATTTTTATCTTCCTTTATTTACGGAAAGCTTTATGGACTTACAGGAGGTTTAATTATACTGCGTAATTCTGCCCTGGGCGGATGAACTTGTACGAGACGATGAGGGAATCCAACGAAGTAACGTTTTCTGTGCTCAAGACCAACAGAAAAATATAACAATAACGTTCTTGTTTTGAAGACTTGGGAAACCACAAAACACAAGAACGAGAAGTCTCATCAACGTAGTCTATGCAGATGAGAACTTTATAACGTTTGAGGTTAAAGTTAGTATATAAGATTTTAACAAGAGCAAAGGGGGCTTTTCAATTTATAAGTCATGTTTAACTGCCGGAATTCCTAGGATGTTTATCGATTAATCCAGGATGAAGCAAAAATGCTTGCATCTTTATGTAGCAATATAACAATCGGTCAAAATTTTATCAATAACTTATGGCGATAAGACATAGTTATGGAGAAAATAATATAAATTTACCAAAGTTTGAAAAGATTGTATGTTTCTAAGTGATACCATCACCCAACGAAGCACCCATCGAACTTTAGCTGAACCCTACAGACGAAAAGTCCAAAGGACCGATATACGCGTTCCCTTTAACAATCTATATGTCTTCAGCAGGCTGTGTTCTCTGTAATTAATTTCTTGGTCTTGTTACCGAGTTATTCGTTGCATTATGAAGAGTATAAATTCTCTCTCTGTCTCGCTCTGTAGCTCTCTCTTTTTTTTCTATCTCTGTATATAATTCACTAGAGAGATATTTCTAGTGAATAGAAGGATTAGGGGGAGCTTTTGTGAGGCTTAGGAGGGGCGTATATAAGGTGCATCAAGTGCAGTCTAAACTAAAGCAAACATTTCTGACACAGCGATTGTATTTAAACTACCTCGGTAGATTCGCTCATCCCCAATTGTCAATACGAGTTCGCTCGGCTAATTATAAACGTGGGTGTGTCGATATAGAGGTTTCGATATATAGATTCCAGTCCTTTGATCGGATTCGCGAGAAGCTGCTACGAAAACATACGTCAATAGCGTGTTGAAAGTCAGATTCCGCGATATGGAGTCTGGCTGCCACAACAAAAGCTTTGTGTTTTATCGTGAGTATCAAGACGTTGTAATTTTACTATTTCAATTTTATGCAATTCCATGAATTTCCCTGCACGTTCAAGGTACCGAAAAACCGAATGCACCAGCTCGTGAAGTGAAACTGATACACTGACTTAACGGCAATGTGTGAAACCGGAAGAAACGTAAATATATGTCTGTGTGATATCAAATTCTCTTTTGAACAATTATGTGTATGTTGTTATCGCCTTTTGAGTCGTTTGGCTGCATGACAACATGTTTCGTAAGTAGATAAAGTTCTTTCCATCCAAAATGTCCTCATACCTAAAAATCTAAATGGAATTAACCTCATTAAAAGTACTAAAGAGAGCGAAAGTATTTTCTTATGTTTTGTATTTCTTCAAAGTAGGTTCGTAACTATTACTCCAGAATCTATTCAAAGAATGAGATTTTCCTTTTTCGAAATAATCTTTAACAGTTTACGATTAAACAATAAATTTGAAAAAGGCTATGAAATGTCCATCGATGTTTATATGTTTATAAGAATGTTTTTTTTCTTGAATGAATTTCTTGAAGAAGAAAATATTATAAGAATATGTTTATAAGAATAAGAAAGAAGAAAGAATAAGAAAATAAGTTTATAAGAAAAAGTACACATTTTGGTCGTTGTGAACTTCAAAATGATTGTTCTGGGACAGTCTTTTATTTATTTTTAATACCAATGTACCGAAGAAGGAGCGACTTGTATTAACTTCAAACACAAATATGATCCATATATATATATTTGACAGACATTTGCCTGTTTTTGGGTGTTTCGTCTGTATGTGCTCGGTTCCATATGCACTTCGTCTTGTAAACTCGGCTGTGAAACTCTCTCGTACCTAACATGGACGACATGTCTACGGTACGAGAATTTCCTTAGCACCGCGTGTGTGAATCCATAGGAGAGTATGACTCGCCCACCAGATAGTTGACGACGCTATACACCAGGTGGGGCAGAGGTTGGCTCTTCGGCGTTTGCACCGGAAGTTTGCGAGAGGGATGGAGAGAAAGAGAGGAAACTGCAGATCCAGAGACGTACATGCCGAAGACGCATTAATATTAATGTTCTGGGATTTACTGCTCGACACTCCTCTTCCAGTTTCTCGCCTCGGTATTGTATTATATATACATCTACGTGTGCTAAATAAACACTAATAATATTACGCAAATACACTGTATACAGATACGTTCTTAACAGTTTTTCGTTTACTTTCATGTTCTACAGGATTTCTTAACATTTTTTTTCACGTCTGATCGCAGCTGTCAAAAATTTATGGAATTGAGTTATCAATTTTGGATTATCACATCAAAGGATACGTGTCTGCAGCTTTTTTCTTGTCTGCAAGGCTTTCGTGATAACTGATTTTTGGGATTCCAGTTCTTTTCCGGAGATTTTTTGAAGAAAAGGCGATGGAATAACAACAATTTCATAGTTTCATAACGTTTTTGTTTCATCTGGTGTTTGCAACAATGAAAGTGTTACTGTAAGGACGCGGAGTTCTGTCATTTTTGAATTTTTCACCCCTTCTGAAGTCTGTCTTCCTCCCAATGCGGCTACAGTCGACTTATTCCTCACCACACGGGGCTTCATGACTTCTGACGCCCACTTTATGGGCGAACAGAAATTTTACAGAAAATCTTGACGGTACAACCGGTGCCTAAATATTCCTACCGAATGGCAAAGTGAACAAGCACCACCGCCAGAGAAGTTAAGGAACCTCCTTGGTTGTGATGCAATGGGACGATGAGAACGGTCCACGGAAGGCGACCACAGCCGCAAAGCGACCGCACATACATCGCAGTGTTTTTAACCGTGGATTCATGAAGGTTGACACCGATTCACTCGAGACTGCAATGGAAATAGTTGAGAGTTTTTTCATCTTTCCTAATTTCCTACGGACCCAGTGACAAAGGAAACGTCAATTCATAGTTTCGTATTATTTCGTTATTTCAAATCAATCGAGCAATTCGCTATCGAGATATCATCGTCGACAATTGGAACCAAAGAAAAAAAAACCCAACAAAAATGATCGTTTCGAAACGATATTGATAGCTCGAAAAATGATATTCTTTCCTAAAAGCTCTAGAAGTTTTGTTGATATATTCATTTTTAAATGTTGTAAAACGGAATTGATAACATTGAGTAGAATAACGATAAAAATACTCAAGCGTAAACAATAATGATCATTTCCCCCATGAATTTTGATAAATTCAGAAAAAAAAACACTCAAATATGCTTTTAGGCATGTCAACTTGAGTAAAAGTATGAATTTACAAACATATAATATGACCGTTGAATGCTCGGACGTATACGCAATATCGAGTATTCTCCCGAAGCAAATGATCGGGTTTTGGGGATTGTCACTGGACTTTTTCTTTGGAGGTGTTTTGTTTGGAAATATGATTGGATACGGTTGGATGCATAGCGAATGAAACTTTTGCGCTTGTCAAAGTAAATATCGAAAGAGTGGACGGATATTTTGAATGGAAATAAAAATCGAATGATATCTAGCGTACAGAAAAATCACGTTATTTATTTAATCGTTTGCATTTTTTATTTTTATTTGGCACCGGGATGATACCGCCAAAGCATAAAATCCTTGAATGCGTAGATAGCTGGCTTTATCAAGTGGTTGACTTTGTTGGTCCAGCTGTTAGGTACAAAAGCTCGTCGTACTGTGGTTGGATAAAAAAAATGGTGCGAGAGAGAAACTAACAATGAAAGCACCGTTTTCTCTTTTTCCCTATTATCTCGATCTTCCTTTTTTTCTCTTTTCCTATCCCCCTTCCCCTTCATTCTTTCTGATTTCACAGCTATCGTATAAACTTGGCGTTGAGTGGAGGAGTAGCGAACAGAAAAAAATAAAAATTTCTGGCACACGGGCTAAAACAGCAAGAGCACAGAGAAAAAAATGGATGAGGGAAGGACCCTTGTGGGGAAGGAAACAGAAGCTAAATAAAAACAAACAAGTGTGTAGCATGCTCATGGCTGGGACGAAAAGGCTCGTTGCTTCGAAGGTAATTAAAAATTACTAAGGCCACAGGTGATTACATGGTCGGCCGAGTGGTTGACTTCGCTGTGGTCTTGTGGTTCAGCCTACTTCGCGGCACATTAAAAACGAGGAAAATAACTAAAGTAAAAGGAAAAATATCCTTTATACTTCTACAATACTTTTGAGAATAATGGGGGGTTGCTTTTGTGGGCTTGTAATATTCTCTTCTTGAAACAGCCGTGAACCTGCAGCCTTGACTTTACAAATTCTTCTTGCCTTTTTAAATGTTTAAAAAAAGAAAAAAAAAAACACCAAAAGTCTAGTTAATTTTAGAAGCACTTGCATGCAGAGATTTTACTTTTTTCTGATTTATCGTATGTTTCCGCAAGGATTGTGTGAATAATGTTTAGAGTGATTTTTATTTCTCCGTTTTAAAGCGAAAGATCAACCTTGGACATTGTCAGTATAGAAGCTCACGTGTTTCTTCGAACTTTGACATCAACTTTGCTACCGAGTTACTAATGGAGTCGAATGTGTTTGTGAATATTGACAATTTTTTGCCCAATAGTCAATTTTATGAAAAATTTCATAATAGAAATAAGTCATAATTTATTCATACAACAAT